>CAESWR010000707.1:101289-133050 GCA_903171835.1 Mullus surmuletus | reverse complement strand
TCTTCTGCTTTTTTTGCACTACTGCCTTCATTTGTCTTTGTATGTTATGTTTATAGACTTTGTTATTTATTATTATTTAGTTTAAGTATTGCCACAATGTTTGTGGCATGAGTGCTGTGTTTTATTTGGTGCTGCCACTGGTTTTGAATTTCCCTCGGGGATCAATAATATATCTATCAGTCTATCAGTATATCTGTCTATCAGTCTATCTGTCTATCTGTCTATCTGTCTGTCTGTCTGTCTGCGTTTTTCCTCTTCTTTTTTTCCACACTCTGGCCTTCTGGTATTATGAAAAAAAAATGATTGAAAAAGAATATTTTTTTTTGTCATGTCATTCTTTAGAATTTGCAAAAAGAAATAATAAGAAAAAAAAAGTAGCTAGCCTGTAAATTAAGATTATTTCGTCCCGTAGAAATTGCAGCCATAAATGAAGTTCGATGTTCTTAACCTGATTTTTAAAACCAAAACAGTTGTTGGTGTATCAAGCTCTTCTCGCTGTAAGAAAAAAGACGTCCATTCAGTAGCCTCATGTCTGTGGGAATAGAGTGAGCCGAGCTTTGAAAGCCACTCCCTTTTGAGAAACATCTGGGAGGTTTTTGTAAAGGTTGCAAAGAGGAAACTATTTCTTTTTCCGAGTTCATCATCATCATCACCCTCAACTGCGTAAGAAGTGATGTGTGTGTGTGTGTGTGTGCGAACCCACTTAATGGTCCCACCTCATTTTAAGTGCTGTCCAACCCCTAGTTGGTAAGAAATCGGTTATTTTTGTGTCCAGCTCTCATGGTCATTGAAATACCCATCCATTTTGGTTTGTGAAGACAAGCATTCATGGCGTGGGAATTCAGCTCACTGGAGACAGAGTCAGCAAGGGACTGGCATGTAGTTATGGTGGCATTTGGCACTTGTAGAGCTTGTCAGAGGAGGCAAGAACAGTTTGACGAGAGGCAGGCCGGTAATGTCTATTGTCTGCTGTCAGCCGTTTTGGCTTCAGTTCATTGCTAAAAAAAAAGAAAGGTGAACAGTTTCATTATCCTTAGACAAATAAACTTTTAAAATAATTTCTTCCATTTGCTGGCATTTAAACAATCCCCATGGTCATGACTGTGCAGTAAATCTTCTCGAAGCGTATGTAGTTGCTGAGAACGAGCTCATTTACTCTCAAGAGGACAGTCACCTCATTGAAATAGTGCTGAATTAGAACGGCTCCGATAGAACCCGAGTCCATGTAGGTCATTATAAATAGCCATAATGGAGTAAGAAAAAGATATGCAGTTCTAGCTTTTGGCCTAGTTAGACGCATCTTTTCAAATGGAGGCAGCTATTGTGTTAACTCCCAGGAACAACAGTTAGCAGTTGTTTTTTTACAGTGTCTTATGCTGTATTTCTTGGTTAATAGAAGAAGATATGTGATGTTAGAAATTTCAGTTTCAATTCTAAAATGTACTGTCTTGGTTTTTGTTTAGAGCTGTCATGCAAGTTTATAAGTGTGTTGGCCTGCATTTGACAAACCTTTCAGATATGTGCCAGAGAGGCTGCCGAAAATAGCAGCATATAGATAATTGTTTGAACCATTGAATTTGCTGGTAGGTGATGGTACTCATTTTGAATGATATAGCACCCGAGAAAAAATTGAGTTTATCGTTGTTTCACGACCCACTGAACAAGGGAGTCGATATAGTGTTTGGTTCAGACAATAATCCGAACATTCATATCATGTTCAAGTTTATGATGTCTATTTAACATACAGATTATCAAAACCAAATTAGGGCCAGATGTCCAGCCTGGCTCAAATCTAGACATCGATGGACAACCTAGTTGAAGAAAAATGTTCAGACAGGCCATCTAAACATCTATGAATTCCAGATGTAGTAGATGAAGATGTTTCCTCTTCAGGAGGCCCATGTGAGGACATAGGTTTGGAAATGGTGTTGGGAGTACAGAGTAGACTGTGTTGTCTGGACAACTTTATCCACCACTCACTGGGTTTATCCTCTCCTAATGTAATGTAGTGGCATGAAAAGGCATGGATTACCTTCCATAGACCAAAGAACTTTGAACAAGTCCTGGGGATGGCATCAAAACACCTGTAAGTCTCATCTTATTTGACACTCACCAGCCATTAAATATCAGGGTATGCCTCGTCTGTCTACCAAAGTAAACAAAGATAGCAGACATTGCAAATGGATAATCTAATCCGTCTACATTCCTCCTTGCTGTCGTTCTTACTTGGGAATCTGTCAAAACTAAAAGTATTTTTAGTGTTTTGAATATTTTCAATATTTTTTCAGCCACATTTCATGTACTGATTTATTTTCACATGGTGTGACAATGAAATGTTATACATTTGTAATACATCTGGCCAGAATCTGTTGGCTTGCTACTCATGTTGGGTGAGGTTTGCTAAACATTTCGACGTCAAGTGAGTTTGTCGTCTACAGGAAAGCCATATTCATCACATAATTGTCCGCATGTCCTCGCACTCATTGTGTTGTGTCACCCTGTAAGTGGCACCGAGTACTCCACCCTTGTTGAGAAGTAGTTTATTTAAGGTATTTGAGATTATTGTACTAAAATCCACATCTCCATTCGTTTTTTCAGTGCAATTGTTAGATTTTCTTGTCAAGAACTGGGATTGTACATAATAAAAGGAAAAGGGATTGTAGAAAAGCTTGACCCTTGAGCCTCTTGGTGGGGGGAAAGAGTAAGTAAAACACTGATGCATTTCCTCCTCAAAGTAGCAGATACAATCGGAGGATGGAACACAAAACTGTTGATGTCATGTTACTTCTCTGGCGCTGTGTCATGAAAGGAGTGAGAAAATAAAATCACAAAAGAAGAGCCTACACTCAAATGCTTGACTTCATGAACCAGCATAGACTTGGGGATCAATTTGAGTATTACTGAAATGTAAATTTTGCCAGTATGATCTTCCCAATCAGTTAGTTTCAGCATTTTTTTATGCTTTTGTATATGCTGTGTCCCAATCTCACACAGTGACAAGTGACACACATTTAATGGTAGCACACACTTTACTGTAGCGTAAAAAGCACATCTCCACTGGTGCAGCGACAAGCCTTCTGTTCGGTTATTTTCGGCCTCTGCCACCAGGTTCAGATCTGGACAGATGGTCATTGCGTCCATCATTCTGCCAGAGTCATTGTTTTTATCAGCAACAGCAGGCAACCTCAGTACAGTGACAAAGACGCACCGTGACATCACTCAGCTCAGAGAGAAAAGCAAAAAAAGAGAAAATCTTGAACCACATCCAGCGGTGGCTTGGAAACTTTGGAAACAACCAAGTTTTTTTATAAACATTTATAACTAAAAAGTGTAAAGAAAGCACTCTGCCAATCCTCCCAACACAGTACAGACAAGTATGCAATTCATTTTTGTACTTCCCTGACCCACAGTAAATATCATTCAGCTCTAGACATTCTGTATAAAAACTCCTGCCATTCTTAATGCTTTTATTTTGATCATGCCCTATGAACGTTTCCTTGATGACAGGCTTTGTGGTTTCATGATTTCATCATAAAAATCTGTTGCAATTTGGTTTCGTATTGTCGACAATGTTTCTTCTTGGTTCAGAATCAAAGATTATGCCATGTTTCAGGAAAGTCACTCGGACAGTTTTTGTGTAATCCTGATCACGGGCATTACATACATTACACATTACAAGATACATTTGGACATCTTTTAAGAGAATTGGTGTACAGATCTGCCACAGGGTTTCCACTCAAAATGCAGCCAGTTTTAAGAATAATTTAATAGAAATCTGCTTTGTTGTGTGCTTATTGTGAATGAAATATCATCCAGGAAGTCTAGTTTGACAGATTAATGGTTCAAGGCTGATCAAGTGGCAAAAATGTCAAAATGTTTTTATTATTTATATTTATTATTTATATTATCATGCAGTGTCAGTCAGACAAAGTTATCATCTATCTCACTGTGATTGTTACCAGAGCACACAGAGAATAAGAATTGTAGAATGCTTATTCTCTCTTTTCTTACTATTCTCGGCACCCAGCATGTCGGCACTGGTAAACAGAGTGTTTCCAAGCTGGAAAGACACTGCCCCAATAATCTTATCAAAGTTTGATAAGACATACCCAGCTGAATACCAAGAACACATTTGATATTCATTTGTTGTTTAAGACCAGAGGAGAAAAAGAGGTTGGAGGCTGTCGACCAGTAAAACATTATATGTGAAGAGGGCTAACTGAGTCATGAGTAAAAGTCTTTATGGTGTTTGTGCGGACATGCTTTTCTTTGGTGTAGACTTGTGCTGGTGAAATTGCACTCGGCTCTTTGTTTCCCTCCTACTTGGTCATGGTGGCTGACATAGGGGAAATGCATTAGTGCAATAGAGGGAGGGATCACAGTGACCCCGCCTAGAGGCGAACAAGCTGCAGCCGCACAGTGTCTACCGCAAAGTTAGAGGAAGGAAATGCTTACACACACACGCGCTGTAACACACACACACACAGACACACACATGCAGTGCATGCTCTGAGAGATCCTTTTAAGGAAAAGGCCCTGCTCTTGCCCGAGTACTGAGTGGAGCAGAGGCAATGCCCTGAAATACAGAAATATAAATACGTACATTTAGACACTGTTGTAACTAAATGGTTCTCAAGATTCTCATGAGATTACAAGCTTATAAATACCGACCACTTTTGCTCTTCATAGTTGAAAGGACATTTGATCCTCAGTGTTTATATTCACTTCTACAACACTGCTAATCCATGTATCACTCCTGTTAGTGCTGTGTAAGGTCTGGATTTAGGCATAATAGTGCTTTTATAGAAATAGTGGTTTATTCTGAATCTTTTCCATTTACATCCAAAAGTGTCCCTAGTCTCTGTCGAGAAACAAGATTTTCATATGTGTACTACTAGAACCCGGCTTAATCTGTTTGTGTCTCACTTCTCTTTTTTCTATTTTCTCCCTTTGTTTCTATTTATTCCTTCATCAGGCTGAAGCCAGGCTAGCAGCCAAAAGGGCAGCCAGGGCAGAGGCCAGAGAAATCCGGATGAAGGAGCTCGAGAGACAGCAGAAAGAGGTACGGTCAAGACATTCACCCATTTCAACCCTCTACACAAAGAAAAAACGTTTGGCTAATTCTTTTCTCCAAGTGGCTTGTATCTCTGTGCCAAAGTTTGTCACAAAAAACTTGCATCTTTCGAAATCACAAATGTTGTATACTGGATTAGAACCGGCTACAATCAAGTTGTAACGTCACATCATACTTGCGAATACATAGAGCAGTCGAAGACATGGAGTTTAGGTGCACAATCAATTTTTATCACTAACGTCTGAAGCCATTGAGGGAAAAAGCATAGATTTACTTGGAATGTTAAACAAGTAAAAGGGGGAGCACTGACTGCATTTTTTACAGTGTTGTTTCCCACTGTGGGGTTTAGTCCACAGTCTGGCAGACCAATGAGACGAAAGCCTTCAAAGGCTCAGTAATTACTCCATCAAAAGGATTTAAATCTTTTCCACACAATCTCAGTCCAAATTACCAAAAAGTCCTCCAGCAATTTGATGGAAACTCTTTAAGTTGAACATGAACTCTGAGCTCTTCTTAAAATGCCGTGAGGAAATCTCATGACAAAATGTTGCATCTCTTCTGCAGTCTGAGTCATACTATCACCAGCTCCTCCAGATATTTATGTTTTGTGTCTCAGGGGGAATTGATTCCATTGGGCAAAAATTCTCAGACATCTGAATTCATTGTGGTAACTCTTTATTAGTATAGTAAACGTTTGTCGATTGTCCAAGATCTCCTTTATCTAGAACTGTTTGAATTTTCAAGAACCAACCCCAAATGACTGCTCACTCTGGAAATCTTGTAGAACGACTAAACAAGCTGGTCAACTCGTATCTGTTTTAAGCCATCTCAAATGCCCGCCAAATAAAGGTAACTGAAAACAGCAATGCCAGCAAGAGATTTCAACGTTAATAATGGTAGGTTAGTCGTTAGATATAGGTTAGGCACAGTCCCTTGTCTGACACTCTTGCCAGGATGATCTGGTTTTAAGGGCGTGACTCAATAATGGTTTTGTTTGGGAGGTGACAGAACCACTTTTGAAGCAATGGTTGTTCCAAATGTATCTGGTGGATAAGGCAAGCACCAGTGGAAATTGCCACTGGTTTGTGTTAGAAAAGAAAGATTTATATATATCTCCTTTCCTTCATTCTTTAAATCAAAATTTGAGTTGTAGGTGATGAAAACTATCATACTTTGTCAGCAACCTTAGGACAACTTTAAGACTTCACATTTGCTCACCAAACTTTATAGAACCCTGCTTTAAAATGCAGCTACCTGCATGTGACTAGATGACTTACCAAGCTTAAGTTTCGCATCACTGTCTGATAACTGTTTGCTAAAGAAACTAATCACGGCCCGTGGATGGGTTTATCTTAATAGTAGAAGATGAAAACGTAGATGTGTGTAGATCTGTTGTCCCTGTCACCGTTTCTTGGGTTTTTCTATTTTAGTTTGAAAACCTTTGGTCCGTACCTTGTTTGCACTGTTCCCACCTCCCTATTCTTAGGTGGCAGTAATCCCATACACATAAACACTTCTGCCCCTCACCTGTCACAAGTAACTATTAAAGGTTGTCTAATTTCTGTGCCCAGAGATAACCTGGGTGTTAAGATACTAACAACATGTAATCCAGGTGGACTCAATATAAATCCTCTTTGAACGTTCTGTCCTTTCTAATAACTGACTGATATTATTCTTCTTCGCGTAAAAATCATTCTTGACTATTTACTTGTCTACAGAATGACAAAAAATAGATAAACACGTTAGTCTTAATTACAGGGTTTTCAGATCCAGTGGTAAAGTCTTAAGATGTCTGGTTTCGGTCCAAAAACTGACCAAACTGTCAGTCAGTTATACATAGTATTTTCAAAATATTACAAAAGCCTCTATTTAAGAATAGATTTTTCATTTTCATTTAAAAACTTCCCCGTTCCTGTCACATAACAAGTTGATGATTTGCATGTCTCATGTTGATGGATATTACTACCATAAATCTGTTTCAAATAACATTGAGACAGAAATTTGAATACAGTATATGACAGATTGAATGACTAAATTAAATACCTATAAAATCTGGAATGTAAAAACAACTGTCAAGTTGCTGTTTTTTTTCACAACTCTGCTCACTCTGGTCTAATCTTAAAAAACGTACGCACTTGACACATTTATTGCACATGTAGCATCATAAACTGTCTAAAAATTCTGTCTTTAAACAAAAAATGCTTTGCAAGGAGTTTTTCATTTCATCCACTCATTTTTTTATTCAGCCATGAAATTACAAGAGCTCAAAACAACAATGTGCATGTGCACACACACACACACCAGTCACACATACTGGATTAACGGTCATTGTTAAGCCGAGTCTGGTCTGTGTGTGCGCATTTGTGTGTAAATCCTTTAACTGAATTCTAAAGTAGCTTAGAAGGTTGCTCTCCTCAGTCCAGGCTGCAGTGTAGCTGTTGCCGTGTTGTTGACTGGAGCAATGGACTGCTGGAGAAACGGCAGCCTTCAGATCGACACGTTTTGGGTGTTGCCTGACTCAGAGAAGATTGGATTTAAGGGTGGATTACCGCTTTTTTAGCATTGACAATTCTTTGGGTTTATCATTCCGAGCTCGGAACTCGTATCCCTTCGTGGTATCGCCTGCATGCCTGACCGTAGTCTCATCTGTTGACGGTGGAAGGATGCAAACTTTCTTGGCACCGTGACGGCAGCACGACGGCCGGACGTCGGCTGGCGGGGAGGGGGCTGAGGGCTGCCCTCACCGGGCGCCCGGCGACCCCCCCAATCAAAAAGGGGAGCACGGTGAGTTGAATAGCACAGGCACAAACACATAAGCTGATTGTGCAATTCGTTGAGTGAACGGCTTATGATGGCCTGGCTCACTTGCTAATTGAGTGTCCAGACACGTAATGAGAGATAAGTAGGCAGACAGGATCCTTGCAGTCTGTCATTTAGTTTTGCACCATGCTTCCATCATGTTAGGTATGACAGTCATTGTCCTGAGTTAAATCACTGCATTGATGATAGTTGTAGTAATGACTTTTCTGGCACGCTCACCATTTATTGTAGGATATCGGCTGGCCAATATACTGGGAAAATATTTGTCATTTTTTTAAGCATTCTGCAGCGTTGTATGTCTGAGTTGTAAGGTGATTTACAGACAGGCACATGTGCAGGCGGCCTGTCGTTATTGTTGCTGCTGAACAGGGGGCGAAGCATGCTGCCCCTGGTATGTACACATGAACTAATGATATCATCTTACATATTATATATTGTTTTAATTCCAGACTCCACTGATTATCAGGGAGGGCTTTTTTACTGGAGTCGTGCAGAGGTCAGCGGCAAATCGATTTCTAAAAGCCAGAATTACAAAGCAGCCAATCCATTTATTGGGCAAGTATACAGAGGAGACAGCGACAGTAAATCTGGATTAAAGTCCTGGACCGGTGAGATGGAAAGTGCAACAGTAAGGGTAGGGTTTGCTTTCAGCAAGTGTTGGGATTGGTCACTGGAGGTATTGACAAAAGCTCAAAAAGGCAGTGGATTAATCCATCAGTAATTTTGTTTTTGTATTAACTGTTGAGACATCAAGTAATGAACTACAGAATTTTGCTTTGATAGGAAAATTGAGGTCACTTATTAGAAAATGGAAAAACTCACTTTGGTTTGTCACCTTCAGACAACATGCACGTGATAGGATACACACCAGTTTAAAGGCTACTCGGCTTCTTTGAGGCTTACTGACTGACTGACTGACTGACTGACTGACTGACTTTCTTGGCCTGAAAACCCAAACTGAAGTGGTTCTTGGTCACCTCTAAGAGAATTCCGGTTAAAAAGTACCAGGCAAGCAGTCAAGAGGTCCGTTAGGTGTTGATGTATTCATGTTTGCCAGAGGTCAAAATAGCATACATCAATGCATGTAAATCCGTTGTCAAACAGGATGCAGTTTTCAAAAGACAGCTATCTGAAATATTGCCCGTGCTAATACCAAGCTTAGTATCGGTGCTGATTTGGTTAGAATTCAATGTTTCTGCATAGATCTAAATACTGGACTGGTATTTGCACTATGAATTGTTATCATGCTGGTTATAAAAATGTGACATCACAAACTTAAACTCTTTGTTATTGACTATATCGGCTTTAGCTATAGCTATCCTTTGTTAGGTTATATTTTTAACCTGTCCTTTGTTAGGTTATATTGTCCATGTAAGGTTTAATGAAAAGAACTACCATAGTATCTTAGCAAAGTGCACCTTTACAATGCTGCGTTAATCAGTTAATACACATTTATATAGCAGTATGACAATCTAAAACCACAGGTTCTGTTATATATTCAGCGCATACCATCTCGCAATACAGCAAATGTTGCATTTTGATTTCTCAGAGGACAACTCGTCGCCAAAAGGTGTTATCTGCGTCAGATTCATGGGTCCACAGAAAATCTCCAGTGAACTGTTGGTGCTCTTGGGTCACTGACATGCGCTTACTGTACAGCAGGGGTATTTCACATTCCAAAGGGCCACTCATTAGTCCAAATCTGTCTCCATATCTTCTCTGCATGCTACCTGCCTTCATCTGTTGGCTTCATGTTAACTCATAAAGACTCCTTTTCTCGTACTCGTTTTTATGTTTGACTCATTCTATTCTTTCTCCTCTCCTTCTCATCGGTGATGGTGTGCAGATCTTTCAGGTGCAGAAGGTAGGCCTCTGCTTCCTCACCACTACTTGGACATCATTATATGGAGTCTTGTAATCACTTGAAGCAGGGACTTCGATTTGCACCCAATAAGTGACTTGAGTTTTTCATTTTCTGAACTGGTCTCTTACCCACATGTTTTTCTCCTTGTAGAAATATTATGGATTGAGCCCCAAATTAGATGACCGAGCGGAGGGCAAATGGGGAGACATTGAACAGTGGATGGTACCGTTTCTGTACTGCAATGAGTGACATGCATGTGTCTTTTTTCTGTTTGTCGGAGGCTTCCACAGCATGCATTTAAATTCCAGATAATTCCCGTCAAGCCTTTTACAGAATAACAGATTATAATGAATCAAAGCCGGACCATACATGGTAATCCACTTATTGAAAGGGGCAGGTTTGCCGTTTGGCTTTGATTCATCATTACCATCTGCCTCGTTGCTGTGAGACTGCATGGGATTTAGCTGTGTTGAATTCGCCACTTTGGCGGCTTAGTTTGAATTGACAGAGATCAAGTGAGAGGGTCAAACACAAACACAGTTGTTATGATAGTTGGTGTGTAACTTGTCATTTCACTAACTGTGGTGTTTTTGTAGTGAAACTGTTAATCTGCAGGGTGGTAAGATTTAATTCTCCAGTCGGAAGTCAACGGTTAATTAACTAACAATTAATTTGTGCATGTGGATGAAGCTAATTGAAGTTAATAGTGTTTGCTTCAGTGGTTTGTTTTGGTGTGTTTTTTTAAGAAAAGTGTGATAAAGGGTCGTTCAATGGTATTCTAATGGTATTTCAAGCGTGAAAACAGTTGGCTGCAATTCGTACCCCTTTGCACATCGTTTTGAGGGTTAATGTCAAGCTGCACTCACCTTCATCGTCCATCCTTTTCCCCTGACATATCTCCTCCCTCACCCTTCATCTTCTCTCTCATCTTCACTCATCCCTTCCCCGATTCAGGAAGACAGTGAGAGATACTCACGCCCTTCACAGATGAATACGGTTTGTAGTCCTCTCTCTGGTTCCATCTCTTCATGTCTTTCCTTTCCTTTGTTTTTTTCTCCAGTTTTCTGCATCTCATGTTGGTTTCAAGCATCACAGACAACACACCCTAGCCGCAAACTATTTTTGAGCAGTGATACATATTTCATTTGAATAATAATTTTACTTGGTACATTATAAGGTTCAAAATGTTTGATTTTGAATATATATTTATTTTGAGTGTTTGATTTTTTCAACTTCCCTCAAACAAAGTATAGATTTTAATAACATCTTCAGAATACCCAACAGTAGGGAGAAAAAATGTCCACCATTCCTAAAAAATGCATTTAAATTGGCCCAGTAATTTTGTGTCGTCCTCCGGAATAAACAAACTGTCGTGCCTAAAAACATGAAGCATGAAATGAACCTACATAGAAATTTCATAATGTATGTCAGTTCTCACTTCTTGCCGTCATTGCCGAGGAGAGGCCAGGAAGTTCAATTATCCCCGGATTACCACGTTGAGCCACATGTGTTCGCAGTGGGACACCTCTGACACCTCCTGTCCTGTGTTGGTTATAACATCTACTGACCTCTAATCACCGTTTCAATCTCTTGCTCTCTCATACAGCTCTCGGACGACGATGAGCGGATGTCAGTGGGAAGCCGGGGCAGCGTCAGGGTCAGTATTTGCTTCAACATTAAACTACCTTTTTCTTTTCTTTTTTTTTTTTTAAACAAGTACCACTTCCACGTTTCCTTGAAGCCTCAGTTCCGACAAGGCCACTTCTGTAAGACCTTGGCCGCTTTAAAAGCCGTCTTCTGTATGGTTGGCGCAGTTCAGCTGATGACGCTGTTGTCTCTTTCACACAGTCGGACCTTGATGCAGCCTATGGCGGAGGGGTAAGGGGCTGGCATAGTGGGACTGTGGATTTGTTTTGAAACCCTCCTTGTTGAGATTTGTTGCGTGGATGCAGGGTGTTGCTTTAAAACATTAAGTCAGTCTTCCTGACCATGTTGTCAAATCAGAATCACCTTTTACCCTTGAAAGCATGCTTGTTTGCCATTTTCATCCAATTTTAAAAGAGACATTTCTCATTTTGGTCTGTTTGATGCATGTTAGTTGATATTTTCATTGTTAGGTGATGATATGTGAGAACTGGATACTACAGATCATGGGATCAGAAAAAACCCTAGGGCAGGTTTAGTAGGAACTTTTGGAGGTTTGGAAGAGGCAGAGTAGAAGTTCTAAAGGCTGGTTGATATGCAATAAAGACTTTTTGAATTAAAAGATGGGGCCAAAAATTACAGCAATGCCTGGTAGAATGAGTAAACTTCTTGGTGTGCAGTTGGGAAGGCGGGAGGGGTCTCAAACAAAGAACCCTCTGGACAGAATGATGAATTCAGTGTCAGGTTTTTGAGAGTGGAAGCAGCAGTGTGCCAAAGGATAATATTACAAGAACAAAAAGATAACTTTTTAAACTACTGTGCACTTTGACCGCACTCTGACTTCAAAGGGAAGTTTGTTGATGGGACTTTCAATGACCCTTATAATGTCAATGATTGAGTTATTTATATCATGTGCAAAAAAAAAAAGGTAAGTAAATGAGCTAAGCTTGAGGTGATTATTTTGGTTTCCATTACTTCTTGTTGCTATTGTGACGGAACAATGACTTGTTTTCAAGTCTGTTGGGCTTTATCTGTATTTGGAGAACATTGTGTGTTACACTTATCTCACTCCAACCAAAACACTGTCTGCACTATTTTCAGCCCCGTCTTAGTAATTGTGGAATGATTCTGCATAGTTTCCACTCTGATGGTCTTACAAGACCCTGGATATCTTAACCAATCTGTCCAATATCCTGAGAACTTTTTCCACAAATGAATTATGATGATTTGTGTGCTTTGTTACCGTCTGCACGGAGTGAATAACCCCCCTCGCATGGTTCTGTGTTTCCCCTGTGATTTACCGGATTGATGTATAGTCGTATTCTCGGATACTTTCATTGTTTCCCCTCTGTTTCTCTACACATCTAAGGGCTCCTCTTCACACTCGCATAAGAAGTCAAAGAAAAAGAAGAAGCATAAGCACAAAGACAAAGATGTATGTATAGACTTGACCTGCGGTGGATGCAGAACCGACGTTGGTGTGTTTCTCTCTCATTGGTGTTCTTCATTTGCAGAGGAACGGATACGATGATGATGATACATACAGTGTTCAATCCAGCAGGGTTGGTACTCAGGTGGTTTGTTGTTGATCCTATAGCATTTCTAAAAACTCGAGCAAAGGTTTGTGGAGCAGGATAGGAAGAAGCTGCATCAGGTCATGCATGACAGTCAGTCTCTGCAAACAAAGTTCATGTATCATTCCTCTCCAGTCCAACCGAACCTCTATTTATTCATGAAAAGTCGAACTGAATGACCTTTGTTCTAGTTTGCTGTTTTTTGATAAAACAGTTGTATTGACAGTGTAGTAGAGGGTAGAATTTGGTTTGACACATAATTTGAGGTTCTTGGTTTGGCCTGTAACTGCAGAGAACAACCATGTAGATAAGTGATTGAGATCACCATGCAGTTTCCTGAGTTATTCAACAAAAACAATGAATATGACCTTGATTTTTATGAACATTGTAGGCAAGCCCAGGCAAGACAAAGAATTGACCATAGGTTAATAAATAGCCCTTAAAAGGCACTAAGGTAGTTAGTCCTTGTTGGTGTTTCTAAGCTGGTTGTGATGAATATGACATCCAGCGGCGCTGATGTTGTTGCCTCTGCTCTCCGACTCTCAGAGCTCCAGGCTGAGCGACGACAGCCGGTTGTCTCGTTCCTCCAGATTAGAGCTGCAACCGGTGGGTGGCGTGACTTCGGAGGCATCATTTACTCGGATCTCTTAACAGCTTGCAGTGAACCCTGACTTGCTTACCAAAGTCGTGTTCATTAACAGTTGATATGATCAGTTCTTAACACCCTAGGTTGTTTTCAGCAGTGATTATTGAAAAAGGCATGTTGTGTGTTCAATGGCAGCTGTCACGTCATACAGTCGTGAAGAATAACTCGACATGCATGGTTTGTTTTCTCTCCACTACAATTTTACGGTGATTAATGCTGCACATGAGTCATTGTTAGGGGCAGCCACAACAGCATCGGTGCATGACAGTCATTAATGAAGTTAAAGGTGATATAGTTTATGTTGGACCGTTTCTTGGCATTCTTTAAGCATGCTGGCCAACAAAATAATTGCCAACTGTGTCACTGTAAACACATCAAAGAAACACACACGACTGACTACTTTACAACTATGGAAGTATGTGATGTTGCTGGTGGTAGATTTTCTTGTTATAGATCTCTTAATTTTGATACTATTGTTGTAGGTGGTGGTGCAATGGAAACCATATCTAATTTTACGATCGCTAAGGATGTGTCTATCCTCAGTGTAAGGATTCATTCCAGGCCAACACATTAAAATGTTGTGGGTCACTATCTGTTAATTATATTCAAGTTATGACTTTACTCATGCATAAACATTATTAGCTAATGGCTATTGACCTATATTTATCAATGAAGAGTTAATGATTGTAAACACCATTATGTCAATCGATTTACTACTGTTGACACTTGCAGCAAGTGAATCAATGTAACTCATTGAGCAATGACTTGATTAATAATAATGCATGACTTGGGATGAGCTAAACATTACTTCATGACTTAGTCCTTATTGACTCATGCATGAATTTATTAGGGATTATACATTAATATTTCCCGAATTACGCATTGGATGGAATCTCAATTATTATTTGTGCGCCGGTGTTATAAAGTCCTATACCTATGTGCCTAAATATATCCCTTTGCTAACAAGTTCGTTGTGTTCAATCATAACTTTGTTCCTCTGTTGTCCAAAGAAAAGAATGAATTGAGGTTTGAATTAGAATGTGATAGGTGTGTGTGCTTTTGTAATATTCTCTATGCATGTAGTTGTAGAGTTTGAATCTGTAACCGGCAGTTGGCGCACGTTGTACAGTATGAAATCGAGTTGTTTTTAACTCTCCTCTGTTGGTTTTCTTCACTCTGCCCCCCCGCCACCAGGCATCTTATGCTTCCTCTGACCTGTACAGTCTCAATGATCTGTCCGCATCCAGAAATCCAGGCTCGGGTTATAATGGTTACCAGGTCTGTATTTGACGAGCGCAGGTGATCTACTCTAGTTTTTGATTTTGCTCACACTCTCGCAGCCACCCAACCGTCCTCATACCTCAAGACTTATCAAAAACAAATCATAGTTCGTTACCGTGCTTTTGCAAAACATCACAGTTGGGATCTTCTGTTGCAGTTTTCCAGGTCACTCAGTCAGATCAGCCAGCAGCTCTACCGTAGGGTTGGTTCATTTCATTTCCACTAACCATCATGGTTTATACACGGTGTTCACTTACCACTCTACTGACCACTCATTCATTCACACCTATGTCTTCCCGTCAACACCCAATACCGAGCTTATTTGCCCCCAGAACAAAGCCCCCCCCCATTCCCCAGTGAGATGCTTCATCACTGTCTAGAGTCACTGAGCAATGATGTCAGGCAGATTTTATGTTACTTTCTCACCATGCAACTGATAATACAGTACCTGCATCAAAGAAACGCTGTCTGCTCCGGGCGATGAAAACCAGAGCGGACCGTGCTCAGATTTTGTGTGTGTGTGTGTCTCACATGTGCAGAGTTCCTTGTATGAGGACAGTCTTTGTAGTGGGTCGCGGCGAGTCACTGGCTCCAGCTCCCATGTAAGATTTTTCTCTGGTGTTGTCGATTCACTGCACTGTGTGTGACGTTTTGAGGTTTGACAATTGCTGTTGATTGTGAACTGAACTGGTTGCAGTAACATCTAGTATATCTTATTCAAATATGAATTAACAATCTATCAATATTGAATTTGCTTTTATTTTGTTTTGAGTTTTTTTGCATGCCTTTAGGTCAAAATTGTCATTGTGACTGTGGGATTTAGACCAAAATGCAGCATCAGCAGCATGCGTTTCCTATTAATAGCGTGAGATTGTGCATGCTAGCTTGACTGCTCGCGTAGACGGAAAAAGGTGACTCTGTTTTCTCGACAGCCTTTAGAGTACAGTAATTACCGCACCTCCAGCTCCAGAGCCTCCAGCAGGGCCAGTTCAGCCCGTGCCAGCCCAGTGGTGAGCCCTCCCTCTCCTCAAACTACCTGCTCAGTATGTTTGCTACAGCGTGTGTGCGATCAGTTGCTACTGTGGCTCAACACTTGGCAAGATTCTCAGAATGTGAAAACGCATTTTTTTAATGTCAACAGGCCATGGTCAGGTACTTCCTGGTGAACCAGTATAGCGCCGTGGTTGCAGCATGAAACAAATATTACTGTAATGTGTAACTGTCGTGAAACGCCCTGCTGATCACTTGTTGAGAATACAATTTCATGTCTGGGAAGTTGCTGTGCGAAACAATGCTGTTAGTTACAAAACAATATGATTGGATGCCTACTTGGTCTGGTAAGATTTGATTTTGTTTTTCTGTGATAAATCAGCTGGAATCCCAGTGAAACTTCCTCCCGGGTATTTTGTTTATGAACAACAAAATTCGGGTCACTAATGCATTTCTCTCCCTCTCTATGTGGGAAACCAGTGATAGCTTAGAAATTTGTGATTGCATGGACTGGTGCGATACCAGTAGATAAACACAGCACAAGGAAAGTGAATCAGTTTCAAGATGCCAAAAGACTTGACGGATTTCAGTAGTTATCTCAACCCATTAAGATTATTTCATTTCCTTTTCTTCATGCGGTTTGATGTTTCTGCCTCTTTGCTGTCATATTTTGCCCCCTGGTGGCCGCTGTAGGACAACTGCGGCTCAGTTGCCAGTTTTCTGAGGAGTGCAGCCAGCAGCAGCGGTCTCCCTCGGGACCTTGATGATGTCACTATTCCTGACTTTCCTGACGTAAGTCAGTGCGCGGCCGCAGGAGGCTGTGATGTGAACCTCCTCCCATTCATGAGCTTTAATCCGCTTTGTGTCAGAGGTGTAATGGTGTGTTGACTGTTATTAGATGCCCATTTTGTCTTGTGGCAGCAGTGACGTGGTGAGGAGGAATAAAAGATGATGATGGACTCAAACAGCTCTTGTTTGCGGTGTTTTGTTAACCCTGAAATGCTAGGCAAGCCGTAAACTCTGATGGTCCGCTGGCTGTGTTTCAATGAATTGCATGGGGTAAAGTGTGTGGCCATTTAATTTGAATTTGGAAGTGTTGATTAACTTTTGTTGGGTTTTTTTCACTGAAGATGTCCAGATTAGGTTTTTCTCAGTGCTGAGCTGTCTGTCTTTTTATTTTTTATTTTGATGCTTCCGTCCTGGCTCTGTGGCCTCCCATCAGCTTCTACTTGCTCTGACTGTATTTTTTTTTCTCCCAACAGGTGGAGGACAGGGATTATCTTGAGAAAGTAAGCGCCTTTATTTGTTATCATTGGAACTGTATATGTATAGGGGTGTCCTGATCTCAGATATCAGTATGATATCAGCAAAAAAAGAGTATCAGATTATATCCACCTGCATTTACAATTTTCAGTATAAGCACTACGATACAAAGCTGTCCATTCCAGACTCTCCTCTAGCACTTCTATATGTAACCCATTGGTTAATGATAAATGGGTCAGTTTTTCTCATGCCCACTGCTGCTGACTATTGTTCTCTGTTTGAGTAATATAACTTGATCAAGCCTTTTCTAATTTTGCTCCAAATTTTTTCTCAAACACATTCCATACTACAAATAAGTGATAAAAGTATGTATGATATGATACTGATATTGGATCAGATCAGTATTGGCCAATACTCAAGGCTGCGATATCGGTATCTTATCGGAAATGAAAAAGTTGTATCAGGACACCCCTAGTGCTTATGTATTTTCCAGCTGCATATGAGAAAAATGCATGAATGTATATGTCAAATATCTTCTTTCTATTGCTGTTCCATAGGGGTCTCGAGCAGCTTCTGCCTTAACAGCGGCGACCCTCACCTCCCTTGGTGGGAGTTCCTCGCGGAGAGGAAGTGGGGAGACTGCTATAACTGTCGATGCCGAGACCTCGCTCCGAGAAATCAAGGTAAAGCCAAACCGCTGAAGCATATCTGGATCGACGGTGTTTTATAGTGAGGATAGTGAGTGAAGTAATCGCAAGGATTGCAATTACTTATACACTGATACTATGAATACTTATATTATAAATAGAATGAGTCACTTCAGATCCATGTTTTGATAATTATCAGTGTGTGGGTATTACATGTACCTTCATATTATCAAACCATTACACTGAAATCTGTAAAGGCATAAATCGATGAGACATGTTTCTTCCAGAACTTTTCTTTGATATTTGTTTGCTTTCAAAGCCATTCTGATTCCTCTGTCAAACACATCTTTCGCTGTTCTCATGTCACCCCGTCACCAAACGTTCTGCTTTGCCCTCTCTGATGCTTCTCACACCGCGCTTCCCTGCTCACTGCCGTCACCCTCATCATCAGGAGATTCACGAGCTGAAGGATCAGATTCAAGATGTGGAATCCAAGTACACGCAGAACCTAAAAGAAGTCAAGGTATAAGCCTGAGGTGGTCACCGAACCATCAGCGTGTTTGAGGATGGCTTTGCTTTTCTACTACAGACTGACAGGCTTAGAGTACAAGATTTAATTATTTTCAAATACACTGTAGTTTATGAGCAATACTGATGCTCCAGACTCACCCTACATATTAAAGTGCATTGAAAGAAATAACCATTGCTCTGTTGAAGTTTAAATATCCAACAGCAAAACCTTTCAGACAATCTAACTGGCAATGTTGCATACGCGTTCTGCAATCTTTGTTCATTTTGATGCTCGTGTTTTGGCCTGCTTGTGTTTCTCGTCATTGATAAGTTTGTTGACCTCCAAACACTTCTTGCTTTGCTTGGATTTTCCATCACCCTTACCCACGTTATTGTTTTATAATTTAAAGAGGGAAAATGTAAACTGAGTCATTATAGTTACATTGGCACACACTTGAGCAGACATCCGTCCAACGGCGCTATTCTGTATACGTTGTAACATCAGGAAACGCTGGCAGAAATTGAGGAGAAATATCGGAAGGCCATGGTGTCCAACGCTCAGCTGGACAACGAGAAAAACAACCTGATGTACCAGGTGGACACACTCAAGGACTCACTCATGGAACTGGAGGAGCTGCTGTCCGAGTCGCGGCGGGGGTTTGAGGAGAAAGTGAAGGTACGGAAGTCTGAATTGGGACTCACATTTTTGACACATAAAGCATTGATACATCCATCCGTCTGTTCAATGTTGTTTCATCTATTGAGAAATAAGACCAATAAGTATTTGATAATAGCCAAGAGTGTTCTTTACTATTGTTTACTGCTAGCTTTGCAAATATTTCTGAATCTACAGCTCAAAGGATAAAAAACATATTAATTCCATTCACACATACCCTGTACCCTACTTCCTCTATTATCCGGATTATTCACATCAACACCTTCATGCTGCCACACCAGCAGATGGTGATGTAATATTAACTTGTGAAAGTGTATAGACCAATCTGAGTGAGGCAGATGTTGTTGTGAAACAATGGAACCCCAAGGGGATGATTATTCATTGACTGACAGGGATGTATGATTATTTCTCACTGTCATACTCGAATACAACTGTGACTGTAAACAGAATCTGACGTCACAAGCAAAACAACACTGCGTGCAAACATGACATGGCAATCAAAAAAGTCTTTATCCATTATGTAAATGTGAAATTGTGTTTTTAAAAGTCTACTGCACAGCAGGTGTTTTTGAAAATATCTGCTCTTGATGAATGAATGAAATGAATGGAAATGTGGTGGCTTGACAACGATGCCACTGGAATACCCGCTTCATTCTAGTTCAAAGGTCAAAACAATGTGTTACCTCCGAAGATGTTAGCCCTTCATACGACTCAGTACACATGAAGTAGCCCTCAGTTTCAAAAAGGTTGGTGACCCCTGCTTAAAAACATTGCCATGGACTGAGCTGAGATTCAATGCGGTCCTCTGGTAGAAATAGAATAAATGATCAATGGCAAGATTGAACAGCAAAGGAACGCATCGATTTTATTTTTAAATATGAAGCTTAACTAAGTTCTGTTAACGACTGTTTCCCCAAATCTTCCTATAATGGCTGGTGGAGGGGGAGGCACTAAGAGCCCTCCACAAAAACAGGCCAGAGGAAAAAGAAACAGGAAATCTAACACAAGAGAAGGAAAGTGAAAGAGTGCCAGCAGCCCCTTACAGTGATTTCCATCCTCCACATAAGAAAACAAGGAGGTTCAAAGTAATATGTGCCAATGAACTTATCAACCAATAAAATCTAAAGGCCTCTTTCTAATAAAAGCATGCCTTCGAGGCCTCTATTTAATGAAAACACGCCCCCAGGCAAGCGGTTGAGGTAAACATGGGTCTCAACAACTATTTTGAAGGAGCGCCATTATTTCATGTTGTTAATCCGACCCTCAAGTGCAGTAAAACAGGATCCTTCTGCGGCCAAAAAATACAGAGTAGTACTTTCACAGACTGTAAGGAACAAAGTGTTTGGTCCCACAGGACCAGATTTACTGTTGTGCAATTTAAATCTGAATTAAAGACAATTATTTGTGTCTCATTTCTTACAGGAGTACGACCGCGAGAAACATGCACATGGAGTGCTTCAGTACCAGTACAATGAATTGAAAGAGACTCTAAAACAAAGTGAAGAGCTGCTAAATGTGAGTATTTGTGAGTGTGAAAACAGAGACGGAGCTGGTCTGGGCTCATTTCATGCTGGGGTAGCATTTGGCAGCTTTCTTCCAACATTTTGCACTGCTTTTCTCCTTCGCTCTCTTTCCAACTGTTTTCCCTTTTCCCGCTGCTTAGGAAATCCGTCAGCTGCGTATGAAACAAGATGGTTTTGTTAGAGAGATATCTGACCTTCAGGAGACGGTGGAGTGGAAAGATAAAAAAATCGGGGTATGGCCTGCAAATCCTGGTGCACTAGTTTTGTGTTTTTGATTCATTTCATCATGTCAAGCTCTGACTTTGGCTTACATGAGACAAATGTCTCCTTTGCATGCGCCTTAACGCTTTGACCTCTTTTTTACCTCTTGTACCCTATCCTTTTCATGCTCCTTTGCACTCTGCCACTGGGGGGTCTCTGCTCAGGCCTTAGAGCGACAGAAAGAATACACAGATGCGATCCGAATTGAGCGAGATGAGCTCAGAGAAGAGGTGGTGAAGCTGAAAGATATACTGAAGGTACTCGGTGTGTCGATGCACATTTCAGTTAACATTCACTCAACTCCAAGTTTTCAGAAGCGTTTTTACTTCTGAAAATTGTTTTGGTAGGTTATATGAGGTTATATGATTTTTACCAAAGCTAGATGTATAGGATTTGTACTTGTGTGGCAAAATGTGCTTTATATGTTATTAATGTTTTTGGTTTATGTTTTGAACAGAAACATGGCATTGTACTGGGACCTGATCTAAACATCAATGGGGATATTGGTGAGACAGAAACTGAAGGGACCCCCGGTGGCGACGCTGCTCCCCAACCAGCTCAGGAGTCACAGACCTCCCCGACAGAGGGGAACAGCATGCTCGGTAAACACACCGCAGGGGAAAGCTCCTCTGTTCTTACTGCATGGCTCGGCATAGAGGTAGCTGGAGATTTGCATTCCAAAATGTCTCTGATTCAAATCAAGACACAAAATTGATATTAGTAAATTACACCCATGATATTTGCAAAATATCTAAAAGGGAAGGCAGAGATTGTGGATTTCAGTTTCATTTTGGAATGAACTCTTTAGTTTGCATGTTGTTCATCTGTGTCCATCTCTTCCTTGACTTCCTTAACTCCTTGGCACCAACCTTAAAGAGGAACCACTACAAGAAATTGTGTATATATCCTGTTGGTACTTGGAACCATAGCACAATGGTTTAAAAAGCACACAAATGATGGTGAAAAATATGGTGAAGAAACTGTTGCTTTTACTTGAAGGTTCTATTTAGCCCAATTATTGCCTCATTAACAGGATGTTACATTTAAGACTGTGGTCTGTTTCATGTTGGCTGTCCATTCAAGTATGAATAGCAACACACTGACTTACTATAGGCTTGGATTGTGATTATTCAGCCTGTTATGTAATTTGTTAATAAGAGATTGTTTTCCCCTATTCTGTGCATTTCTCACATGTGGGACTAGAACTCTGCTAGCCAAACTGTGACAACCAGCTACATGCTTATTGTTACACTGAGTGGTTGTCCAGTCTCTTTCTCACACTTGATTGACCTCTGACAGTCACTCACATTCTGTTAGTGCAGTGTGACGATGTGGTTCCCCTTTAAGCAATATCTAACGCACTGACAACTGGCACAGCTCACTTGGCCTTCATCTTTTTGCTTTGCTGCTTTGTTTTTTGTTTTTTATGATTGCAAGTCTTAGCTTTGAATCAGAATAAACTCTTGCACATGCTTGTTATAAAGAGCTGCATCCTGGCGTGCAGTCACGGGGTAAAATGGTACAAAATAATCAAGTTGCTCTGTTTGAGCTGACAACACTGCCCTGGTACAAAAATCATATTGTGATTTAAGGATTTACCACATCTAATGAGCTTGCAGCCTCTTTCTTGTCTTCAATAACGTTTATGCACTGGGATCATCAGGAACTTCCATTTGGTGCATCTTCTTTACATTCTTCCTCTTTTTTTCCCCCCTCTTGCGCTCTTCTCGGTCGCCTTGGCTCGGCGCTGCGCTCTTGACTCAATCAGATGTTCTGCCTTTCCTCAACGTCTGCTGTCGCACTTCATGCCGACGGTTGCGCTTTCAAAATGATGTCTCAAGTCAACATGTTTTGGCCCTCCATCATCGTATGCTCTTCATGATCTCTCAGGCAGCGCAGACGAGACTCGGTTGAGCAGTAGAGGAGAGGAAGAGTTGGATCCAGAGCAGCATCAAGAAATGTTTGAGGAGGGCCAAGAGAACCGTGTGACTTCTGGCAGGCTCTGTAATGATGCCGGTGCGGTCACAGTGCAAACATCTGGCAAAGAACCACCAACAGAAGAACAAGTGATGCTCTTGCACAGAGAGGAGGTTGACAGTCCCAGCAAGGATGTTCACATTGATACTAATGCAAATGATGAAACTGATGGTAGCCCTGAGCCTCAAGAGAGTGTAACAAATCCTGAGGAAAATGTCATAGGTGCAGAAGTACTTGTCAGAGATGATTTAGGAGAGCTTAGTAATCCGGATATACAGGAGACAGGAACAAAAAGTAGAGAGGATGCAAGTAGTGATGACAGTAGAGAGATATCTAACGAGCTTTTAGAACAGCAAGGAGGCAAACAGCAGAATATAGAGGAAAGTGATTTGGGAAATACAAAACAACAAGAAAGCAAACAGAAAAACACACAGCAAAGCCATTTGGAAAATACACAAAGAAGTCTTCAGGATGTAGAAGATGTTAAAAATGAAGCCGATCAAAAGGCTGAGGAGGCAGAGGGGGACAAAGACGAGGCAGAAGAAGCCTCAAGGAAACCTCAGCCTCAGGGCGCCGCTACTTCGGGGAAAAAGAAGAAAAAGAAGAAGAGAGGCAAAAAGAAAGGAGGCTCCAGTGAGGAGCAGCAGAAACAGAAGGATGTAAAAGACGACAATGGAACAGACCAAGAGAACAGAAAAACAGAAGAGGGTATAGAATCAGCTGCACAGAATCGTGGGTCAGCCGCAGAACCTCATGCTGATGCCGCCAAAGGATCAGATATGGGTCAAGTCATGAAAGAACAGGAACAGCAAGATACTGTGGAAGCAGATGCGGTGGAACAGGTGAAACCCGCTGAAACAATCTCACATGTTGACACAGTCAAAGAATCCAACTTGCCCCAAAGTCTACCTGAACAGACAACGCAAGAACTCTGTGCATCGGAACACATGGAACCCAATAAAACCTTTTCTCATACCGAAACCCTAAAAGAATCACATCTGGATGAAGTCATGAATGAAGAGGAGCAAAGAAATGCAACCGATGTGTCTGCTGTGGAAATGACAGAAACCTTTTCTCTTGTGGAAACCACCATAGTGTCAGAGGTGGATCAAAGAATAGCTGAACCTGTCAAGCAAGAAGAAGACGCAATGGGTCATTTGGAACCCAATGAAACTTTTTCTAATACCGAAAAAGAATCACATCTGGATGAAGTCATGAATGAAGAGGAACGAAAAAATGCAGTGGATGTGACTGCTGTTGAAAAGATGGAAACCTTTTCTCACGTGGAAACCACCATGGAGTCAGAGGTGGATCAAAGTATAGCTGAACCTATAAAGCAAGAACAAGTTGCAGCAGATCAATTGGAACCCAATGAAACTTTTTCTAATACTGAGACCCTCGAACAATCACATCTGGATGAAGTCATCAATGAAGAGGAACGAAAAAATGCAGTGGATGTTTCTGCTGTGGAAACGACGGAAACCTTTGCTCACGTGGAAACCACCATGGAGTCAGAGGTGGATCAAAGTATAGCTGAACATGTAAAGCAAGAGGAAGATGTAGCAAATCGTTTGGAACCCGATGAAACTTTTTCTAATACTGAAACCCTCAAACAATCACAGATGGATCAAGTCATGAATGAAGAGGAGCAAAATAATGCTGTTGATGTGTCTCCTGTGGAAACTGTGGACACTTCTCACATGGAAACCCTCCAAGAAGCAAAGTCAGATTTGAATGAGCAGGACAGTCCAGACACGATAGAAAAATCTGCTGTTGAACCCTCTGGAACCCTCTCTGATTTTGAAAAACTAGAACCTAAGGTAGACCATGTTGAAGATGACCAGAGTGACAAACAAAACAAACAAAATTTAGCCTGTGAGACAGTAGAGGTAATCGATGTAATGGCAACAAATACGTCTTTGGTGGCTGAAACACTCACCGAGTCAAGAATCGATCCTGACAGTGAGAAGCAGGACACAGAACGAGCTGTGGATTCTAAGGAAGAGGGATCATGTCCTGACGCGGAGGCTGACGTCAGTGCAGCTGAGAATGTGATAACCGAGAGGTCCGACGATACTAAAAGCACTGACAACCTTGACCAAGAAGGCTCCAAAGATAAAAACGATACCTGTGCATCGGCAGACGCTGGTAGCGAAAAGGCCGAAATGGACTCTCTCGATGAGCTGAAATCTGAATCCACGTCTGTTAACCCTGAAAACATCAGCGAACCCACAAACAACATTGAAGACACTGTTAACAAATCTGCAAATGATTCAGACTTCATCGAAAGCCATTCCAACTCACCGTCGGAGCCACCCGCTGCCAATGACCCCATCCCGGTCGAGGGTTCTGTTAGAGGTCCAGAGGAAAAGACGGATGACGATGTCGAAGGGCTAGGATCAGAGGGCGAGGAGTCCAAACTCAAGGTTTCCTCACAAACGGAACTAACCAATACCCTTGAGACTGTGAGCTCCCCTGTAGACCCTGCATCTGAGATGAGTGTAACAGAGCAGAGTCCTGATGATGAAGAGTCAGTTACTGCTGAAGACCCTAAGCTGAAAGACAAGAAAAGTGAGCAACCTAATGGCCAAAGCAAAGATAAGACTGAAGATCCATCTCAGCCGAGCCAGCAGGACAATGAGGAGGAGGATGAGTTGGACGGCGATGATGACGAGGAAGGGCAGTCCTTCGATTTTGACGACATGGATTTAGACGAGGCTGAAGAGACGCTCAACCAAAATTCAGGTCTGGAGGATGTTGAGGAAGGTGTCGAGGTCACGGTGGATGAAAGCGGCGATAGCGAGAAAAACCAGAACACACCAAACGAGACTGCCGCCACAGAAGAAGACGGGAGTTCAGCCGATGAATGTAACAAGGTAGATGCCCCCGATATCTCCAGACTCGAGACTGATGGCTCCCCTCAAACCAAACAGGATGCTAATGAAACCGAGGGGAAAGTGCAGAAAGACGTCTCGCAGGAAAACGCTGATGCAGCGGGCGAGCTTGGGGACGAGGCAAAACCCGAGGATCCGCTGAACTTTGGAGAGATCATCGCCGTGGAAAGCAGCAGCGGTGCGGAGAACGCGCAGCAGGTGGCGCCGTTGGAGGAAGGAGTGGAAGCCATTGAGCTGCAGGGCGAAGATCTGGCTCCATCGAAGAGCCCGGACCAAGTAACTGGCGCCAAAGCGGCGCCCCCACCTGTCAAGGACGTCAAGAAGAACGGCAAGAAGAGTAAAGGCAAAGACGACTGCAAGATGACTTAGCTTTGATAGCATAGCTTAGCTTCTAGCTTTACAACGCGTACGGTTTAGATGTATGTGAGTGGATTGACCGTCCTCTAGTTCTGCCTGGCTATTTACAAAGGGGGAGAATAACCATGCAAATTTTCTCAGCACTTTGATTCTTGTTCCCCAACGTTGTAAGTATTTATACTTAAAAAAAATAAAAATAAACGCGTTCCCTGGTCCAAACGTCTGTTTTAAATATTAGGAGAGAGTGTTAATGCCACAGTAATGGCAGATTTTTACTCTTAAATCGGGTAGTATCACAGAAAGGTAGTGCTGCACTTGATATACTGTATGAGGTCAAATGTATTTTGTTGTTTCCTGCTTGTTTCTAACGAGTCGAATAGTTCTGCGCCGGTATCGCAGCACACTTGCCACAATCCCTGAGACTATTTATAAACGAATATGTGAGAATGTCTGAGAGAAAATGGTGATTTCCATGAAGGCTTGCACATGTTGTCATTCCCCTGCACATGGTTCAAATGTGCAGAAACTTTTTGTTCTCTACTTTGAGGAAGGACTGCCATGAAAGAAAAAAAAAAAATTAAAATGTTGCGTTTTGTTGCACTTGATGGATGTGGTGCTTCCACAAAATGACAATAAATGCCCCTCTGTAATCAATCCGAAATGTTGACCTCCAGTGCCTTCTTATAAGACTTCGCCTCATCATCCAGATCAAACTCCGTCGATGGTTTAGAACATTCCTGCGTAGATCTCCGTACCTTGGCTTGTGTAGTGTGAATGGAGTCGGATGTGCCGTGTGCCCTCCCACTGACCCTCTCCTCCACAGTTTGTGCATGCTAACTTTCCCCCTCCCTCACACACACGTACCATTGTTCCCATTCGGGTGCCTGCACTGTTGCATGCATCAGCCCCACACCCTGACCCTGACCCAGCCCCCCTCCCGTCATCTCTTTGGCTCCACCCACCCCTGGTATGTTAACTTATTTTTCCTTGAAAAGACGGGCAGTGATGATTGTTGCTGTGTTGTTGTTGTGTAATGGCATTAAGACATACAGAGTTCTATAATACATTTGACTTTGGATTTGAATGAACGCCCCCTGATTTCTTTTTTTCTTTCTGTTTTAGAGATTCGCCTGAGGAAACTGGTGGACGAGCGGGAAAGGATGATTGAGCAGGTGAGCTACCGATTCATCTAAATACTCAGAGTTCAGTGATGCATCAGATGTTTATTAATTTGATTGAAATGGAAACCTTTTTGGAATTGATTTTTTCATATTTTCATGTAAATAAAGCAGCTGTGACCTATTTTAACACCACACAGACACGCACAGCTTTTTGAATCTGTAATCTTGCTGAGAGATATGCCAGCAGTACACAAAATTCAGTAAATATAATAAAAAGAAAACCACAATTAGCACAATATAAATGCTTCTGCAGCATGTCTGTAAAAATGTGATCTGACAAAGTGAACACTGAGCAGAGCAGTGGATGTTGCAACTATGTTCCACTCATCAGCTGATGTCGCTTCTCCATTTCCAGGTGAAGAAGCTAAAGGCCCAGCTGGAACAGAAGATGCAGAGAAACGGCAACGATAGCGGCTCAAGCCCCGATGGTGAGCTGCTCGAAAATGGTAACGATCCCAGCATATTAGAACTGCAGAGTAAGTGTTCATACTATGCGCAGAATAAAAACCTGTCATAGTGACACACCTCAGCGTCCTTTCACTCTCTTTCTCTACTTTTCACAGGAGACTCCAACCGGCAAATCAGCGACATGAAGTTCAAACTTGTGAAGGCCGAGCAGGAAGTGACCGCTTTAGAGCAAAACGTAAGCTTGTAGGGACTTGAACGTCGGCAGCATGCATGAAAACATTGCAGCGTCCCCATCGAGAATCGCTTTTCCTTCCAGGTGAGCCGACTGGAGGGTCAAGTGACTCGCTACAAATCTGCATCAGAAAACGCAGAGAAAGTTGAAGACGACCTAAAGGCAGAGAAACGCAAGTTACAGAGAGAGGTGCGTAGTTGTTTTTCTCACGAGGCGGAGCTCTGCCACCGACGTGTTGAAGTAGGGGTGTCCCGATACAACTTTGTCACTTCGGATACGATACTGATATCGCAGCCTTAGTATTGGCCGATACCAATATCATACATACTTTGATTACGTATTTTGTAGTATGGACAGAGAACAATAGTCAGACACAGCAGGTATGAGAATAACTGACCCATTTATTAGAGGTGCTGGAGCGGAGTCTGGAATGGACTGCTTGTATCGGAGTGCTTACATCAGAGAATTTATATCTGATATCAATATTGGATCAGAACACCCTTATGTTGAAGTGGTCGTTTCATCTCATCATTTTCTTCTCCTTTCTCTTTTCCTCACCAACAGTTGCGGAGCGCACTGGACAAGATTGATGAACTCGAGTCGAACAACAGTCACCTCAACAAGAGACTAGAGAAGATGAAGTCCAGTCGCGGCATGGCGACTCCATAGGAAGTACAGCGTGCAGCAGCAGCCCTTTATTCAAAAACTGGGACAAGAGTAATCCATAATTTCGGGGGTTTCTCTTTCATTTGCTTAATAGCACTCTTTGAAGAAAAAAAGAGAAAATAAAAAGGAAAAAAAAAACCATAGATATCAAATTCACAGAATAGAGAACCCAAACAAGCGATGTGCCATTTCTTTGTCCGTTTTCAGAATAGTGTGTAGCGTCGCGCGCACACACAAGACTTTGGCTGATGGGCCAAGCGGAAGGTCCTGGAACTGACCGGCACCGAGGAGACAAATCTGTTGTCCAGTAAAGCCCGAGATAACATGTTGCACTGCCCTCTTCCTGCTGCCTCTCATCACGATCCAAGATACTCACTTGCCTTGCTCACACGGACAAACCGAGACGGTGCAGCCGCGACGCTGTCGGCTTGGCCGGAGACTGTTACTACAGAGGAATGAGTGCTTTGCGTGTGTGTGTGTGTTTGTTTGAGAATGAAAGCGCGGATTTCTGCTTATTTTCCTTCTACGAGTCCAAAGCCAAATATTTTATTTTTTTTTAATTTTCAGTTTATGAAAAGGAGCTTTTTCCGGCAAAGGGATCGTCCGATTTTAAAGGAGCCCGGCTCATCGCGATATGATCATCACATTCAGAACATCACCAGCTCTCATCTGTTCCTTCCTCGCCGCCCAGCGCAGGCTAACGAATGTCGGAACAGCTGCTTCCCCCCGCCCCGACAGCGGCTCGATCCGCAGAGTGTATCCGCCCATCTGCTGAGACTATCTGAGCTTTCCCCCGCCTCATATAGTCCGTCACTGGTTGGCTTTTTGTGCACACACTTTTAATTGTTGAGACTTACTGAAGAAATGTGATGACAGGGACTCAAAGCAGTGGCAGCGCAAGACAATGAAGACACTGGGGAGATGCTGCTTCACTGTTTACAAAACGTCAAAATGTTTGTAAGGAAACAAGTGTAATCTTTGTGCAATAAAATTTCAACCCATATCTGCATTGGCGTATTTTAAGTCCATGTAGTACTAAGGTCTTTACTCGATGATCCATAATTCAGTTCACGTCCGTAGATCTTTTTAACTTTTAACTTTTGGGGATACTAAATATTCCTTGTCAATGTTTGCTAAAAGTCGACAATTTAGCCAACTATGAGGACAACAGAGAAAGAGATGAAAGCTCGGTGGGTATTCTACAGCTATTAATGTGTTTTATATCTTATTTTTTTTAAGTCAAACGCTAAAATGTCAATCAAGACACACTGTTTCATGCTTGTTGTATATGAATATCAACTGATACTACTAGGACGTATACAATTCCTGACAGCACCCAGAAGAGATGATGAAAGACAATATAAACTGTTGAAATACCAGCTTTTTAAACTGTATTCTGTTGCACAACATGTATTTAAATATGTATGGTAATACAGCTCATTCATAAAGCTAGGAGTCCCTAAAGATACATTGTTGTATGTATTGCTGATAAGGTTTAATGAAACCCATCTTTTGAGAATTCGTCATTCATTGAAAGCTAAAAGTCAGACAAACCAAACAGTGCATCACCGGTGTTTTATTATTGCCACCACCTTTGTCTAGACTCCAGTTTTGCTGGATGGCCCGCTGGGTAATGTGCAGTCTGACTCCTCATTTGTATTTGGGCTTGATGGATAATTGCAGTAAGTCCGCTTTTGGATTTGCTGAATCATGCGACGTCCATAGAAGTCCCGGTAATCAGGTGGGAGTTCATCAAGAGTGTGTAGGGCTCTGTTGAGCACTTGAAGGGCTCGAGCTGCAGCCACCAGGTCTTTATTACCGTATGGGTCCTTTTTGTCATAGCTGTCTGCAGGCAGATGGCGCCAAAACACGTTCACGCCGACTCCGAACTGAAGCGCAAGTGTGTTGTGGAACCACAAAGCTGAGGAAACAGACAGCAAAAAAATGGTTTCACCTGTTTGAATATTTGAATTCCTTCAGGTTTGGTGGATGATGAATAACCCAGTTTTAAAAGGAAATAAGTAGTATTTACCAGGAATAAACAACAGGTCTCCAGGCTCCAACACACACTCGTGTCTGACTGCGTTCACAAACTTAGGAAACAGATTCAGGTCTGGTGAGTCGATGTCCAGGACTTCTGATTTATCACCTTGTGGGTTCAATTACAAATCAAAATGTCATAATACTGCACAAAATATATTTAAAAGGCTATCACAAACAAAAAGGGGTAATATCAAAGGTGAGAATGAGGGGCTGATATGAATAAGCTGAGTCATGCTCTGAATGGGGAACTAACCTGATAGGTACAGGTGCAATGCATCCTGGGGGCTGTAAAGAACCACTCTCTTCCTCCCGGTCACCTGAGCCAGCAGGTTGTCCATCACCTGAAGGAACACACACACGGACAAGCTGACTGTGCTGAGTCCTGACATCATTTATGCTCTTTCTAAACCTTTGTCCACGAGAAGACTCCAACATCTCATCACAGACGTCGCATCGCAGCCACACTCACATCGTAGTGGGTCCACAGCTGCAAGCCGCAGGAGCTGATGCGGAAGACGCTAGAGAAAAACTGATCGGGGTCAAAGAAGTGCGGGATGTGAAAGTCCTCTGCCAAGTCTGGGAACTGTTTGCTCAGGTCAGCAGGTTCCTGTGAGAGGGAAAGCACCCGAGTCATTCTCACATTTAGATTTCTGTTGAGTCAGACACATCTGTTATATAAATCAAATATGAGCCATATAAAAATGTAATGCTCCATGTTTTTTTTTCTTTTTCTACACCTTTCTTATTACCTTCCGGACGTCTTCTCCCAGGGATCGGAGGTAATAACTCTCATCCTGAAGCAAGACAGAGATGTTTGTCTGCTTGAAGGAATGTGTCGTTATAGTGGATATTACACCAGTAAGTGAGATGTACCTCACACAGGAAGAAGTCAGAGTGTGCCTTCTCTGAGGCTCGTTTCACAAACTCACTGAAAGGCAGCGTTCTGTAAATAAGACACATAAATGGCGCATTTTTCACAATCCCATTATGGGGACTCAGTATTTGAAAACAAATATGTGTGACATAATTTTTTTTTATTATGTTACGGGACTACAGTAATGACAGAGAGAGAAATGTACATTTCCAAGCATCATTATATGCTGGGAAGTATAAACTAATCATGGTAAGCCTGAGGAGGGGGTGATCAATAACAAATAAGCAGCCTGATTGTTTCCTTTTCGACATTAGGTTACACTTTAATAAAGGCCCTGCCAAGGTTAAGGAGAGATT
>CAESWR010000707.1:28504-40702 GCA_903171835.1 Mullus surmuletus | reverse complement strand
CCCCCACCAAAAAAAACCCCAACCTCTCACTCCGCCTCACACTTTCTTACATGTACACAGAAACACAAATAAACACAACACATACTCATTTTCTATGGGGTGCATGCAAGATTACACCTACTGTACAGAGTCCTGTTGGAGCTAGACCACAGGGGCCGGAATAGTGCTAGAGAGCCCCACATGCGAAGTGAAGTGTGGCGGCAGACTTCCATATACCAGGCCCCCTCCTCCTCGTCCTCCTCCTCTTCCTCTCTCCCCCAGCCCAATAATGCATGCGAGATCTTCTCGGTCGGCTCTGTGAGCTGTGCTGGGGCAAAAAACCCCTAGATGGCATTGTGTTATAGCTCGATATTGCATGCTGAAATAGTGCAAGACACTGTCCTTACTAGCTTTTTTGCATGAGGATATTGCTATCCATTCAGAAAAGGGGTGAGGGAGCTGGTGAACTTGTTTTTGGGTGTGGCACTAACTTGAGGCATGAGGCCTTATGCTTACCTGGCACTGTCATACCGGTGGGTGTTAAAGCTCATAGGAACAAAGTGTAGGAAATAGTCGCTTCGGTCACTTTGTTTTTCGCTCTGGGAATGGACAAACGTTGCGTGAATGTGGGTAGTTTCTCTATGACAGTGTGACGGCGAGTATCTTGGTGGCATGTTTCAAAGCTGTTGTGACTTTCACATGTGCGTGTCTGCCTATCTTAGTAATAGGTTGATGGTTACGGTTCGTCGCCGGCGTGTCGGCGTTGAACCAAGAGGGCTGTTATACCTTTTGTGAAAAAGTGAGAGCACATGTAGGTGTACCATGTGTGCGGTCCTGTTTGTCTCTTTGTATATAACTGTATATGTATGTCTGTCCTGTTGTGTGTATAAATATATTTTGCACCGAATGTACCAAAGTTTTGGGGCTTGCAAAGTCAACCATTAGGCCTGCTCTCGATTTCAGTCTAACAAAAACACATCCCACCTCGGATGTCTGCCGATCCTTACAGAACATCACTCCATGATTGCTTGAGAGGCAGATTTGTGGCATGGGCAACAAACGCAACACCACGTTAGGTTACACGTCACTTTGCCAGTTTGATATTTTCCATAAATGAGGCTTTTCTGCTGCAGAAGACTGATAAGATTGATGCTACACGTCCAAAAGAAGACAGTTGCACCTCTCCTTTTTCCTAGTACATTTCTGACAGGACCCGGTTCCAGTTTTCAGAATTCCACTCTATGCAAAGCTCCTGTATGTGTGTCTCCATTTCACCCCAATGATTGTAATAAAAGAGAACAAATGGCAAATTTTGATTAATGATGCATGACTCTCATTTATAGCTTTGCAAGATGGGTTTTTTTGAACATGTAAAAATCCAGCTGGACGTTGCATTACTTGAGTATTTTTAGACCACCAGTCTCATCCCGGTTATATAATTCTCATTCTGTCCGTTAATGAGGAACACAATAAAGCAGAGGTTAAAAAAGTAAATTATGCCGTAAGTAAGATGGATTGATTTTTAAATATATATGCTGCCTATGTAATGATACAGTTAAGTGTTAATGTGATTTGTATGTTTCAAACGGAAAATTCCATACAACTATCAGGCAGATATTGCTTGCAAAGTATTATGTGGAAAAAGGTATTTACAGGAAAAACCAACCCAAATTATGAAAAGATTGTTGACTATAAACATAAGGATCTCAAAAACCTCAATATCGCATATATGATCTACACTGACATTAGTCAGACTTCTTGTAAATATAATAAACAATTGCATATCAACAAATGTACAACAATAATAACAAAATATGTTAACATTTAATATTTAACCCAGAATGTCTTAAGCATTATTTTTGTCATGCATGACCAATGTATCCCCTCAGTGTGTGTGTGTGTGTGTTAGTGTGTGTGTGCGTGTTCCTTTCAACCGAATCGGCCAATTCAAATCAGGCCTTGGCATAACACCGCAGCACTGCGCATGCGCGGCGCAGTGACGTGTCCACAAAGTGTCAAACAGAAGGATGTGAAAATGACCGAAAACTCTCTCGGCGACCTCACAAAGCCGAGGAACTCCCGGCGGCGACGGCCCGGACACCTCACTCCATGACCTCCCCCGCTTCTACCGACCTCACACATTAGCTCCTCCTTCCCCCTCTCTCTCTCCGCCGAGGCAGTCCGAGGAGCCGCGACGTTCGGCGGGGAGCTAAAGGCGGTTAGCGCGGTCGCCTCACGAGCCCGCAGGAAGTTTAGCTCGGGACTAGCTCCGCGCGGCGCCGGCTCCGGTGACGTCACGCAGCCTCAGCGTTCCGTCCGTCCGTGCGTCCGTGCGTCCGTGGCTCTCTTTGTGCCGTTCGCGTGTCTCGCGCTCCTCTCGCCGGTGCAGCTGGTCGCGCGACCCCNCCCCCCCCCCCCCCAGAGGACGATGGCACGGAGGCGGCTGGACAGTCGCAGCGGGCTCTCCGCCGGGCTGCTCGCCGAGATCCAGACCCCGATCAGCAGCGAGTCCATGGAGAGCGTGTATGAGATGACGGGGGAGCTCGGGAGGTGAGTGGAGAAAACTAAACAAGAGGGAAACTGCTGTGAAGAAAGTTTGAAAAGTTGTTATTATTCATGACAACAAGATCCTGCACTTTGTTGTGTATATGGGCAGAAGTTTACAGTCCCATCAACTGTCTATTTAATTTCCAAGGGACATCCTGCTTGAATAAAGTTCATACAAAAACTCCAATTTAGTCAAAGATCAAAGATTTTCAGTACAATACAATTTCCCTTAACTCACTGTATTATCACAAAGTAGTCATTTTGAGTATACACCAGTAGCTGAAGGTGTAATTATTATTATTATTATTAGTAAAAAATATTGATGCGCTACTTTAACATAATATAGTGACATGTATGCACTGGGAATCGTATTTATTCATTTATGTTCTATTGAAGCATCTCTAGTCATATCTGTACGTATTTTTGTGTTCCTCTTTATGACATACTGTTTTGACTCCGGCCTGTCACCTCCAAACACTGTAAACACACACGTCTCGGACCTCAGCGCGCAAGCAAGCAAGCAAACCCGCAAACCTCTGTGTCATGTGTTTGTCAATGTGTGCGAGCCATGGCAACCGCTCATGGCCAATGACCAAATGCTAAAATCTCCTGAGGTGTGTTTGAAGAAGTTTGTGTCGTACTGTGTGCAGGGTTTTAATTCTGCTTTCAAAACGTGAGGAAGGAAGCGGGCAACATGTGGACAGCAGGCCTTTAGAAAAGAAGAAATAGAACAGGACGCTTTTGTTCAGCTGTTTGCATGTGTGTTGTCAAAACAGGAAGGTGTGAGGTGCGGCGTTTTGAATGCAATAGGGGCATAGGGCTGAAAATGCAAGCTCATGTTTAACCCTTTTGATTAATTGTGTGTTTGTTTCCTCCCACTTATTGTATATCATCGTCCTAGATGAATAGGGAAAACTTTAGAATGCCACAGTCTACCCGTTATTAATAAAAAATTAAATAAGATGCAGCAACTAGAAAAGGATCATTTGCTGAATATAAATGAAAGCCGAATCAACCAAAGGCTGTATATTAAAAGTCAACACTGCCTTTAAACCCGTTTAACTTAATTGTTTACTTAATTGTTTGCTTTACAAACTTCTTGGGGTTTCTCAGTCTCAGTTACGACAGCCATGCCGATCAAAGCAGGTCCAGTTTCTGTATCTGTATTTATTCAGGTTGTTTCATTGAGATAAATAATCACTTTTTCTCAAGGTCTGGGCAGAACGCAGGATATCTCTTTGTTTTGTTTATTGTCCCCATTCACTTCAGTTTGGGCTTTATTTCCCTTAACTGTCTCCCTTACCACTCTGTGAGCGAACCTGAGTTTGTTGAAAGTCACGATGTGAGTTATTATTACTATTATTATTACTATCATAAAAACAACAAAAACAAAACCCATCTGATAATACAGTTTCTCAATTCTCGATTGTGATGAAAGAATCTTGGTTAAGTGCTGTTGAAACCAGTTCTGCAAACATAAGAGATACCTAATATGCGTCAGAGTGCCAGAATCTGTGTTGCAGTTACTTGATTTAAAGGTTGTAAGGAAGTTTCAGCAGTAAAGCTTTGTAGATGAATAACAAAATGAATGTTTCTTTGTGGCCGTAAAGAAGTCCCCATATTGATAAAAGGTTTTGGGTTGGAAAATAGACACATGGTCTTTAATTCTCTGCAACAGCGTGGCTTGATTCTTAATGTTTCTGTGGAATATGAGTCATAAATGAGTGTATGCATGTGTCAGAGTAATATGAGTGGCACCAAAAGTTTTAATGGCAGGGAGATTGTAGTCACAGTGGATCATGGAAAAAAACAGCGTTAGAACCAGTTTCTGGTTGAGGAGGGAGAGTTACAAATGATGGAAGGTACACCACATTTGAGTGGACCAGAGAAGAATCCGTCGCATATAAAGCAGTGTCACAAGCCTAAAAGTTGTGGCGACTATCTGAATTTTTGTCACAAGCATGTGATAAAAGTCAGCATAATTTTTTCCTTGATAAAGTTAATATGGAAAAACTGTTCCCAAGCTGCCTCTCTGTTTGTTGTCTGTTGTTTGCTGATCAGCCGATCGTGTGCACGGCAGGTTGAGAACCATGGAAAGCCTTCTGTGTTTGCACTATAATATTCTGGTTTCACGATTTATTAAAAAAAAACAACTAAAGAGAGTAGAGTAGAAAGTTGGTCTGTTGATCTCAGTCTGTGATATTATTTGTCCACATGCTTTTTGTTTGTTTCAGTTGATGGCAATATTTCAGCCTCGAAAGAGTTGCTATTGTCTTTTTCATCTGAAAAGGACTGCATAGTTACTGATTGCTTTATTCTATTTTTTTTTTCCACTTTTGGTTTTATATTAACCAACGACACTTCCAGCTCCTTGTGTGTCACCATTGCGGCGCTTGCTAGTATAGAGCAGCTGTAGTGTATAGCTTGGTATCTGTGTCACATCGGGTAGCCCTCATGTTTGCATTGACATTGGGAGAACTGGTTTTATGTAGATGAAACGCACCACAAGGTGCTTCATGTGAAATATGCAACCTAACTTCCACATTTTTCAATCATTTTTTAAATTTATATCTGTTTTGTTGTACTTTTTTTCTCTGCCCATTGAGGTAGGACAACACACATTAATAAACATCATAGTAAATGTTCCAGTTTTGAACCAATTAGCTAATTTACAACTGTAATCCTTCCTGTAAATGTAGTCCTTCAGAATGAATGGAACAGTAATAATGGCTTCCAACACGTCAAGTCATGGAGTCGGCATTGATATAAACATCGCAAGATTCTCTGTGCACTTTCACTGTAAGTCCGATCTCTTCTTCTCAGGGGGAAGTTTGCAGTGGTCAAGCGCTGCGTAGAGAAGGCCACGGGGAAAGAGTTTGCTGCCAAATTCCTGCGGAAAAGGAGGCGCGGTCGCGACTGCAGGGGTGAGGTCATCCACGAGATGGCCGTGCTGGAGATGGCCCGTCACAACTCCCGCGTGGTCAACCTGCACGCGGCATACGAGACGGACCACGACATCGTCTTAGTGCTGGAATAGTGAGTTTGTTATTGAACAACACTGCACATTCAACTGTAATTATTTAATATACTAGTGCTCCCACTACTACAACTAAACAATGATAATGTAATGACACCAATAATAATGGCACTAATAGTAATAATTACAGTCATAATAGTACTATATGACCTGAGAAGTGGCAGCCACATGACTTTTACTGGCAATAAAAGTATGATTAAAGGGCAAAGTCATGTTTGCCATGTTCCAAGGCAGCTGTCACACACTTATTTTGGAGTCTTTGCCTTACAGCTAATTCTGCCTAACAGGTTCATCGAGATCGGATAAAGCCTAAAAGACCTGTGCTCGCTAAACACACCCGGGGCTTTAAAAAATCCACAAGAGTTACCTCCACCTATTGCATAAATGCATCATCATCTCTGCCTGACACGTCTTGACCTTTCATGCCAAGTCGTGTTCTCAAACCAGCCGCTCCTCCTCGTCTAGCATATTGTTCTCCTTGTTCCTGTGTGCCGCCACAACAGAAACTAAACCAAAAAAACACTCATAACAGCACGCATGATTGTCTTAATTGCGGTGATCTTCCAAACAACACACCCTGCACTTTTGTCCCAGACAGTGCGAGCGGGCAATTTGTTGACCTAAGAAACTTGATTTGTAATAAAAATCAGATGAACTTTGTGTCCGTGGCTCGATGTCAGGGCTTGTCCATTCGTGTCGTTTTCACTGACACTCCTTCCTCCACTGAATTACAGCAAAGAGTGAATTGCAGCAATGGAATTTTGTATAATCAACTAATCTGTTGATTATTTCTTTTCTGATTAGCCAACGATTATATCTGCCACACCCCCCAATCTTGGCTACACGTGGTCGTGGCGGCTGTCCCAGGCTCTAGTGTGTGTCGGCCTCGCAACAAATATCTTACAATCTAATTATTGTTTTGCCCCTAAAAAGCTAACGTGAGGTCGAGGAGGTTTGCTGTTTGGATTAAAAGACAGTAATGAAGAAAGCTAAAATTGGCGATGAAGACAAGACTGGTCAGGCTCCTCCTACAAGTGACAAATTAGCTTTTGAACATGCTTTGATACCAACATACTTGAAATTGCGTCGGCTTAGCAGGCGCAGTCACTCTAATAGCCCGACTTGTTGACGCTGAAATACACAGGCCTCAAAGTTCCCGTACTTCCTGCACACTGTTTTCACATTGAATGTATTTATATCAGATTACAAAGGATTACAGTGGTGTTTTCTTCTGAACCAGTGCGGCGGGTGGAGAGATATTTGACCACTGTGTGTCGGACGAGTTGCTGCCAGAGGCCCAAATCACCCGTCTGATCAGGCAAACCCTGGAGGGAGTCCACTACCTCCACCAGAGAAACCTGGTGCACTTAGACCTCAAGGTCCGCACACACACTCACACACACAATCACAAGCACGAGTGCAAAGGAATCTGTTTTTATATGCTCATATCACCATAACCTTCAACCATTTTGCACGTGCATTCCTTTGTTACTTTATGTTACTGGGTCATTCTGCAGAAACCAAGCCTCCAATAAACGTTAATCTGGGGAAAGAACTGTGCAAACAACCTAAAGAAGAGGTAGAGGCTAATGCAATCATTCGATAATAGGAGTGTTTATGCAGTGTCAATATATTTTCAGAACTTGGACAAATAGTGCTGTTAGGACAGCAAAGTACTAACAGTCAAACAGAAACCTCTCCCCTTTACAGAGGGCAGGAGTTAAAAGCAGCCTGTGTTCAAAGTTGATACCGTGCCCTTCCGATGCCCTCTGCGGCGTTTCTGCTTTTGTGCGTGGCGTTCACACTGTGCTTCCTCTGTGTGTCTTCCTCAGCCGCAGAATATCCTCCTGACTAGCTTGTCGCCTCCGGGAGACATAAAGATCGTAGACTTTGGCCTGGCACGCAGACTGGGCGCGGTCGGTGAGCTCAGAGAGATTCTTGGCACACCTGAATATGTGGGTAAGGTGTTCATGAGAACGGGAAGGAAAGAAAACATTATTCAAAACACATCAGGCAGCACATTATGCAGAATCATCCTTGTCGCGATCTGGAATCTGGTGATGTCATTGCTCTTTCACACATAATGGTGTAGGGAAATCATCCTTTATTATTCATATTAACTCGCAATTCTGCACCACCCGTCAGTTAAGAAGGAAACAGTGGAAAGGTTCAGGATCAGCTCCTCAACCGAGAGTAATTGGATTTGATTAATTTGTAAGGAAAATTCTCAAACGCTACGCTAACACCTGCATGTTAGTCACACGGCTGATGAAACAGGCAAATATCACAACAGTAGAAAAGCGGTCGACGTTCTCCTCACTTTTTCCTCTCATCTGTTCACACCACAGCTCCAGAGATCCTCAATTATGAGCCCATCACGATAGCATCTGACCTGTGGTGAGTTTCTCCTCAAAGTTTGGAACTTCACATTGTGTAGTGAATAGAACATATTATATAGTTAGTTAGTTCTTTTTGTATCCCACAATAAAATCCCAGTGCCCAGCAGCATGTACTGATAAAAGTATAGATACCAGAGTAATAAAAGAGCAATAAATAATAAGGGTGTCTCGATCCGATATTGATATTGGATATCGGTCCGATATGCAAAAAAAAAAAAAGGAGTATCGGATTATATCGGACTGCATCTAAAATCTCCCATAAGGACTCCAATACAAAGCAGTCCATTCCAGACTTCACTCAAGCACTTCTCGATGTAACCCATTGGTTAATAATAAATGGGTCTGTTTTTCTCATACCCTCTGTGTCTGACTGTTGTTCTCAGTAGAGTAATATCACTTGATCAAGCCTTTTCTACCATTCCATACTACAAAATAAGTAATAAAAGTATGTATTATTCGTGCTGATATCGTATCGGCCAATACTCAAGGCTGCAATATTGGTATTGTATCAGAAGTGAAAAAGTAGTATAAGGATACCCCTAAAAAACATTAAGTTAAAGAAATCGATACTATTCATACTCCTAAAACTATACATAGTAAATATTGCATAGAAGTAAATAATTATTCATTATTGCATAAATATTTGAATTGATAATGTCCAAGTTGTCGATTAATTACGATCATCTCAAACAAATGTGTGCTCCAAGTCTATAAATCCACATTAATTTGCTGTTAAATGTAATGAATAGTTTTCTGGACTGAAAGAGTAAATTAGCAGTCGCTCCCTGTTTTTAACGTGTTTGTGTGTGTCCCGCAGGAGCGTGGGCGTCATAGCCTACATGCTGGTGACGGGCGAGTCTCCATTTGCCGGTGACGACAAGCAGGAGACGTATCTGAACGTGTCCCAGGTCAACGTGGACTACAGCAGGGAAGCCTTCTCCAGGGTGTCGGAGCTGGCCGTCGACTTCATCCGCAAGCTGCTGGTCAAAGCGCCTGAGTGAGTGAAGGCTCCGCGCGAACGAGCACACAGATGATTTATTGTGGATGAAGTCAGTCAGAGCGGAATGTTTGCACGGAGACAGAAACAACACAACACTGTCGGATGATCCAGTCTAACCATCGTGCGATATTTTATTTCAGACCAGCTGCATCGGTTAGTTGAGAATTCACCAGGCAGGCGGTGACAACAGCTGAAACTAAAATGATATAAATAATCAGTTTCGTAATATGAAAGGTGCTCAATATTTCTGGCAAACATCGCTCTTTGGATGTAACTGAAAATAACCAATGAGCATGTTTCAAGGAATAATTGGAGGAAATTCTCATTGTTCTTTCTTTTCATCGACTGTGCGCGCACTGCAAACTCCAGTAACAGCAACACAAGCTTTAGTTTTGAATGTGCTCCAAAGGTTGGAACTCTTTAAATCACCATCCAGTCATCATTTTCAGGCTCTGTTCCATTCAATATTTTCTTGTCATAATTGAAAAGGAAATATATTGAAAGGCGCAGACACTGTGATAATTTGAAGTGTGTGTGTGTTTGTGCGTGCGTGTGTGTGTGTCTATAGGGGTGTCCCGATAACTTTGTCACCCCTGATACAATACTGATATTGCAGCCATGAATACTTGCCGATGTGATATCGATATCGATCAGATCCGATATCAGCACGAACCATACATACTTTTATTACTTATTTTGTAATATAGAATGTTGGACAAAGAAGAAAGAAAATGCTTGATCAAGTGATATTACTCAGCGAGAACAACAGACAACAGAGAACAATAGTCAGCAACAGTAGGTGTGAGAAAAACTGATTCAGACCCTGAAAAATATCCTCAATAAATCCAACAAAAACCAAAATTATATTTTGAAAGTGCAAAATAACCACTAGAAGTGCTTGAGCAGAGTCTGGAATGGATTGCTTGGTATCAGAGATTTTAGATGCAGGCTGATATAATCCGATACTAGTTTTTTGTCTTTTTGCTGATATCAGATCAATATCAATATCGGATAGGGACAACCAAGCCCATTTACAACAAGTGGTTATGAAGGCACTTTATCATAGAGCATGTCATAGACAATGATACATTTCCCCAGAAGCCATCACCAGGATCGAGAGGAAACTCCCTTTTACTGAAGAGACCGTAGAGCAGAACCATGGCTCACAGCGTGAAGCCATCTGCCTTCCAACCATCAAAAGGATTATTTCCGTCATCTCTGGCGTTGATTGTTGTATTTTGGGTCCCCCTCCCCGCAGGGACCGTTCCAGCGCCGCCGAGTGTATGAGCCACCCCTGGCTGTGGCAGCAGCAGCTGTGCCTGAGCCCCGAGCCCACCTCCACCCGCGCCGTCCGCGAGAGGGGCATCAAGTGGGCGGCTCCTCCCGAAGACCCCGAGGACAAGGAGAACTTCCTGGAGTCACCCCACTCGCACTCAAAAAGGTTCCGCTTCGACGAGGAGACGCCGGTGGCCGTGGACGGTGACTTTTGAAAAACGGATCAAGGAGGAATGCGAGCGTGAGGCATGGAGGGGGTGGCCACTTGTTCCTCTGAGCTTTTAAATTCTTTTTAAGCTTCCAAAAAGACCAGCAACCCAAGATTACTTATTTATAATCCACTTAATTTGCAAGATCGACCACTCAAACCAAAGATAATCAGCTCACTGATCCATCAGATGTGTGACCATTGTACAGCTAGTCTCAATTTAACCGAAAGTATTTCCTGGTTATAATCTGGTATTTTCAAAGGGCTGCGTGTAGTAATCCCTGTTCTGGTGTGGGTGGGGGCTAACGTCAAGCGTTTTGGGGAGAAAATCTATGCAGTATGTTTCTCACGCATTTGCGATCTCTTCTCACATGAAAACCTTCTTGCGTAATGTCGATCTGCCTTAAAGTTGCAGGCAAAGCGGAGTTGCTCAGCAATCCTGGCGATTGCGAAGCAGCGAAAACACCCAAGCGGTGCTGAGAAAGAGGAAGTGTAAATACTGGCCTTATTTGCATGTGGATTCCGGGGCGGCTGGGCGGCGGCATTACCCCAAACAGGCTTGTCGTCGGGCGGAAGTTGCCGCCGTCGCTCCTCGCCCGCGCTGCTGCTCTTTCATATGTATTCACGTGCAACAACCAGCAGAGATGAGCATATTACATTCCACTACATTCGCCTTTTTTCGTCTGTCTGCAATATCTCGAGGGGTTTAAATTTAGCTCAGGGTTTTTAGATCAAACTCATTTTTAGCATAGTCCCGCGTCTTCGGGAGGGTGAGGCCTTTAGCGTTAATCTCAACGTAATTGAAGACTAAAGTGAAGACGGAGGGATGTCGTGTAGTGTTGTTGTTGTTGTTTGTCGCGGTTGTTGTTTTTTATCCACCGCTTCCCCTTTCGCTGTAACGGCTCGCATCGCGCGCTGGTTCTCACGGCACGCCCGCACAAACAATTTTCCCCCGGCGGGGTGCGAGGGCCTCCCCACCGCCTCGCAGAAAGGGAAACGCCAGCACTTAACTTCTCGGCGGGCGCGCGTGACGAGCTGATAGCGCGAGTGTTTGCGTGTCCTTGAGGGGTCGACGTTGAAAAACCTTCGCCCCGGTTTTCATCTCAGGGCGTGCTGCTGACTCTGCTCACTTGTTTTTGTATCCTTAATGCTATAGGCCTATTATTATTTATGCTGGACTTTGATTTTTTCTTTTTTTAATATAAATAATATGCTCGCGTGTCTTATAATGAAGTTTTGCAACGTCAGCGGAGGGAGACGGGTGTTATCTAACACACAAAGATGCTGGAGTGGCTCGAGCACGAGGGATCATACCCGGGAACGTTTGTCTGCAAAGATGAAAGCGAGGATTAGCTCGAAGGTGGTGGCAGGAAGTAAAACGAGACGAGGAAATGAGATGAGTCAGATGGGTTGTTTTAGTCAGCAGGGAGAGGGTAGAGAATATTTTGGAAATGTGTCAGTCCTGAAAGAATTTAAAGGAGCGGTTTTCTTTTTCTTTTTCGGGCAACTCTTCCTTGTGGAGTGTTGAGATGGGTGAAGAGGAAGGGCTTTGGAGTAACGAGAAAGTGTCGAGGCGAAGTTGTAGATAAAGCAGACGGGTGGTGTGACGTGAAATATGAGGTGCTATTGATTCACCGTAATGCTTGCCATTTAAAAAAAAACAAAAGTGATTGCGCTTAACCTCCAGCGAAACATTCCGCGATCGTCTCTGAGGTGCCAAATGAATAAGACCACATTGTGTTTGTTTATCCTT
>CAESWR010000706.1:6630-20948 GCA_903171835.1 Mullus surmuletus | reverse complement strand
GGGGGGGGTCGTAGGCGTGCACAGGTGTGTGAGGGTCTGGTTGTGTATGTAGTTGTGTGTATGTAGGGCTGAACGATTTTAGGAAAAGATCTAATTGCGATTTTTCTGGCAGATATTGCGATTTCGATTCGATTCAGGATTTTCTTCACATCAGGCTTCAGTGCAATATTCACAATGTACAGTAACATTTACAAACATGACAGAAGATGACATCATACCATCAAAACATTAAGCTATTACTCTTATGAAAGGATGAAAAATGAAAAATTCAAACTCCCTCTTTGTAAAAGCTTCAAAGAAAAAAACTAAGAGAAAAACTGAATATACTGAAGATAATACGCACACATCATCACATTAAATCCATATAAAAGAGTAAATAAATACACACACACTTACACTAACCAACTGAAAGATGCAGCCTGTGTCTAAAACCCTGAAGTCTGGTCCATTTCTGAAGCTCCACAGCTTTGATGAGGTTTGCTGAGTGTCGGTTGTGATGCTCGTCTCTTCTTCCAGATGCTGCTCTTGTCAGACAGAGTCACTCTGGAAAAACATGCTCCAGACTTTTCACTGGACTTTTTGCTCTTGCACTCGTCATGCAAATGCGGCTGGTGATTTTTCGAGTGCCGGTAGACGTGGGTTGTGTTTCAGCTGGATGTTGCAACTTCAGTGCGACAGGTTTCGCACAGCAGCTGTTTGTGGTGCACGTCTGCAGCCTGAAACCACAAATACTCCCAAATGACCCACGTGCTGTTTTATTAAATCCCCGAACTCCACTTCTAGTTCCACTGAAGCCGTTTGTAAACACGTTAACGTGGCAAAGCACGAGGAGCAGCTTGATGCTGATTGGTCAGCGTGACCTGTACCCGAGCAGCAGGCCGCTTCTGATTGGTGAGCCTGGCAGGACGGCAGGGAGTCGCCATGTACGTGTCAGTCGGGAGCGCTGCAAAAAACCGCAGCTTTGGCGATGACATGATCGCGTTGTCTAAAATCACAATTTCGATCAGAAAAGGATCAATCGTTCAGCCTGATGTGTTTGTAGGTGTAGTTGTGTGTGAGTAGATGTGGTGTGATGTGTAAGTGTGTGTGAGGTTAGTGTTGAGAGCTCAGAAGGGTGAGAGAGGAGCATGAAGATCACGGTGAGAGGGTAATAGAGATCGGCAGCCCACGTGATCAACACGCAATGCATTCTGGGAAAGAGAGACACGATCAGTGAGTGCAGTTCATTCACTCACAAATTGCTCCAACTGTTCACGGATTCGTGGTGAGAAACGAAGCTGAAAACAAACAGATGAGTGAGAAGAGAGAGAGTGAATGGGGCGAGCCGACGAGAAGGTCGCGTGTTTGACCTTTGACCTTCAGGTGGAGGTGGGCTTAAGGCTGCACACACAGGGTCGGGAATCAAACCAGCCTTTTGACACCAGGCTCTACATGCTTGTAGAGCTTCTCCCTTTCTCAGTGCACACAGTGTATATATACATGGAATTATAAAATAATTATGAAAATAAGTATAGATGATTGACCTACCTACAAATATGAAGTGAAAAGAGTAAATAGGATGTAAAGAGTAAATGTACCAATGCATTGCAGCTGGTGTTTGACACGTACAAAATCAATGGTACTGTTGCACAGGGTGTTAATGGCAGCAGCAGTACAGTGGGAGATGTTTTGCACAGTGATGAGATGTGTTGGAGGACAGTGGGAGATGTTTTGCACAGTGATGTGTTGCACATTGAGCGTTATCTTGATGGCCGGGGGTTCTGGAATGTGAGGGTTCAGGGAGGTGACGGCTCTCAGGAAGAAACTCTACTTCAGCTGTGTGTTTTTGCTTTTGTGCACCTGTAGCTCCTTCCAGAAGGAACAGAGCACACAAGGTCAAGAGTGTGACCTTTGGTGCATGTGGCGCCTTGGACGTGCTGAGTGATGTTGAGGCACTCTGTGAATTTCCACGGCAAAAGTGCATCTGATTGAGTGGCGGAGCAGCGATGGGGTGGAGATCTGGAGCAGATAGCTTTGAGAAGCTCACAGAAGTCAGACAGGAAAGTGGTGGAGGCAGAGGTGGAGATGTTTTGGGGGCAGCTGATTGATGCAGATGTGGTCACGGTGGATTACTGCCAAGTTCCAAGCGGCGCCCACGACCCGTGGAGCGGGGCTTTGACCATAGCTACAGCCTGGGGGCGTGGCTTGATTCAGAGTACGGGAGTCGTGTTGGTTTTGCCAACAAGAAGCCTTCAACATGAGCAGGAGTGAGTAAGCCAGGACAAAACAGGAGTTTTCCAGATGGAGAAGCAGTGAACAGACACCGCCAGCATCCTCCCACTTCCGGCTCCGGAGCGAGAGCTCAACAGGTGGAGCTCTGATCAGGTGGAGGCAGGAGGAGGCTTTGACTCGGGTGAAGAGCAGTCAACACGGGTTAGTGATTGGTTCATAGACTCTACATGTCTGTATGGTTTCAAGAGGAGAAGATCAAATGTTATAATGGAGCATGAGGACCATGTTCATATTTGATGTATGATTGGAACCCAATGAAGAGATGATGTTATGGATTTTGGTAAAAAAAAAACAGACCAGGGCAGAGGATGTGGTCTGTATCTGTCCATTTAAGTTTGTCCATCTAACTCTTATGTTCTATCTTTGTAACTATTTTTTCTATTTTACCTCTCACTATAAGTTATCATCTAATGATTATCTATTGATCTACATGTTACGGCTAACTTGAACCGATATAAACAAACAGCCACTGTGGGCTGAACCCAGTAGAAAATTGTTTACACGCATTCCATAGCTATTTCCTTTCTCTCAACTTTTATTTCATGCCAGCTCCAATGCTTAGATAAGAAGCATCATATGAGACGATCGTGTTGCCGTCAACAGAAAGTTTCCCTCCCGACGCTCACCCCACGCCATGTCCAAAAACGCCACACAAAGGAGTCCAGCTGGTGCAATCACAAATAACCACCGATCCCACCACAGTGACACACCCCTCACCTGTGCGCCAAGGCAGTGTGCACACACTCAGACCAAACCCACAAACACAACACTTACACATGGCTCCTACACTACACATCACTATATCGACACGGATTACCTACAAAGAATGTGAAATCTCCTGACTGTCACCATCTGACTCAGCAACAAACCAAGCTGCTGTGCAAAGAGAAGCTGAAGTCAAAGCCATCAAACAGGGAGATCCTGTCCCTGAGCTCAGTCCATCCACACAGTCAAACACTTTGAATATAACACACAGCTGTGAAGCCTTTGATGCAGCCAGAAGAGTGACATCTGCTGGCTGTTTGTAGAAGTGCATCTGTTGCTTCATGGCTGGAGTGGATCTCAGCATTCCATCAGTGTTTCCTGATGAAGAGTGATGGTGTCAAAGGTGCGTCATGTCTTGGTCTTGATCCAGTATTGATAGGAGTTGATATATCGGGCAGCCTTCATGAGGCAGAGATGTTTGACAGTCGCTGCTTTGTTGTTTGTGTTGAGCAACCAACAAAGTCAGCAGTTTGGGACAGAGAAGGTGCTGAAGGAGAAGTGGAAGGGATGTGCTTCTGAAAGTGAGACAGTGATTGAGATACTAGATTGTGTCACATTGTGTTGCTCGTGTGCAGGACTTGATTCTTGTGCTTCAGCAACTGAACTCTCTCTGAACGACCTTTCTATGACTCTACATCTATTCTCTACATTCAGTCTTCATCACTCACATCTGATGGCTCTGTGTGTGTGTCTGTGTGTGTGTGTGTGTGTGTGTGTGTGTGTGTGTGTGTGTGTGTGTGTGTGGCCTATGTGTAAGAGTAACTACATGTAACTAATATAGCTAAACCTAATTCTAAACTTACACTTTCCCTGGTTGTCAATAATGATGGTGATGTCACTGGTCAAATCTTCTCTCAACAAACCCACAGTCTGAGCCGCGACTCTCAGCCTTTTAATGATTTTCTAGATGTTTCCAGATGTTGAAGATTGAGGTGTGAATGTGGAGCTTCCAGTTGTGAGCTGGAATGTTGTGGAAGGTGAAGCTCCTACTCCTGCCGCCCCATGCTGCTCTTTATTGACTCTGAGAGCCGAGCGAGGTGACAAACACAAACCTCTGGCTGTGGTGGCTCTTCGTCCTCTTCTCTTCTGTGCAGCTGCTCTGACCTCTGACCTCTGACCTCACAATGATGGAGCGGCTGATGACGGACAGAGCTGTGGAGAAGCTGCAGGAAAACCATGACTTTGTCTCTGTGTCTTTTTGGAATGGACATTTTTGGACAGTGGTTGGACGTCTTCTGGGCCTTTGAACTTTGGACAAAATGCCGTCTCCATTTTTTCTGACCATTTTTTATACTTTATACTACGATGAAGAGACGACTGGTGTTTTTACAACAAGTCTTCTTCTCAGCTGTGATTGTGTTTACTAGTATTTTACAGCTGTCTTTAAAGTTGTAGAAAATGTGTCGTGCTGGTTTAGATCTGCTGGTGGTCATGAGAACATCTCCAGTCGTGTAATTCCTGGTCTTCACACCTGCAAAGTGAGTTTTAGCAGCTCAGTTATATGCGAGTTGAAAAGTTCCACTATGATTGAATGAAGTCCAAGCATCAACATCCAGCAGAAGGACCATGAATGAAGGTGGACAGTCCCAGTAGAGCTGAAAAGGCTCCTGGTGTTGGTGGCATCTTCTCAGCTTCAGTCTGCTTCTTGGTCAATGATCTGAGTGGACTTCCTGTCTAAAAGGGACCATGAGAAGGTTTGGATTTCTCTGAAAGTGTTGGAGGGCTTCTTGGAGGGATGGAGCTGGGCTTCCTAGGTCAGGGTGTGAAGTTGCTCACGGTGCTTTGGTCCCATGCAGCTGTGGAACAGGTTCTTCTCAGGTGATCTGCTGCTCAGAGGAGGTGTGATGTGAAGCTGCTTGGAATGAAGGAGCATGCTGTTGTGTTTGTGAAGGTGGACTCTGCTATGAACCAGTGTGAGGACGCAGAGGACGGAGCCCCGCCCACAAAGACCACCATGTGTGAGGAAGAGGAGATCAGGTGAGATCAGCATCTCTGAATGTCTCTTACTGTTGTCACTAGAGCTGGGTGTCGATTCAGATTGTCCAGATTGATTTGATCCGATATTACGAGGTCTCAATTCGATTTGATTCAAGATTCGATCTGATTGGATTTGATATTGATTCAGTCAGGGATATCAATTAAAATAATCCTGTAAATTTAGTAACCTTTTGGCCATTATTAAAAAATATGTTTACATTAAGATTTAAACTTAAACCAGTTACATTAATCATGTACTTTTATTCAAACATGACCACCTTCCCGCTGCATATTTTGCATAATACTTGTTTTTTGTCCAACTCATCGTTTTCTTCCAACTTGATAAATCCAAAATACATCCAAACATCAGCTCTTAAACTCGTCGACGGTGCCTTGAGAGGTGGACTCTCTTCATCCATGTTTGCTCAACTGCTGCTCGATTAAAACCGATTAAATAGATTTTTTAAACCCAGCCCTAGTTGTCACTCCTCCATCATAACACTCAGAAGGTCACCTTCTTCATGACATCATGAATAAGGTGATCAGCATCTTTACGTAGCAGGTTTTAAGTACGTAAATAGCTTTAAAAGCAAAGAGGTTTAGAAAAAAGAAAAAGAAATAAAATAAGACAGAATACGAAAGAGACACGGAGCGATTGCAATAGGCTGCACGCGAGTTGACGCATGCGCACTAGATGTGAGACACATTGTGACTGAAATGCATCAATCAATGTTGTGTTTCCATCAGGATCCATCAGAAGACACCAGATGGTCCTGAACCCACCTGTGTCTCCATGAAGAGTGACTGGTCTATGGGTCGACCTATTGTGTTCAAAGATGGACAGGGATCTTCTGATCAGAGGTAGGAATGTCAGATGTTTGTATGTGTTGATTAGTGATGCACAGATCTGATATTGGGATCGGTATCAATATTGAAAACAATTCTAGATCAGGTGTCGCTGACAATGGTCCAATCCATAGGGGCTGATCTATTTAGTGTAATTCTATGCTGTGCACCGTGTGTGACGTCATATGCGGAGCGTCGCACCGCGCTGAGGGTTTGTTTTCAACATAGAGCGAGCAAAAGGATCAGACATCTGGAACTTCTTCACACCAGCAACAGCCGAGCCAACACATTCAACGTCCACGTGCAGAAGCTGCGCAGTGACTGTGAGTGAGACGGCTCTATCCAGGGTGGGACGGGCCATCGGGACCACCAGGAGTTTTCATGTTCGGCTCGAGGAAAACTAAGACTGATTAACCTTTATGTGTCGCAGTCTTTCCCACACATTGATTTACTTGTGGCTGACGTGAGGAGATTGTGAAACTGTCACTGTGTCACTGATTCAGCTTTCTCTCTTCTTCACAGAGGTGAGGAGCAGAGCTCAGAGGTTCTCAGAAGTCCGTGGCTCCAGCTGGACTCCACATTCATGGTGTGTAGATGTTGAAGCACAGCTACACCTGCTGACTCCAACAGCTCCAGCATGAAAACTCCTGCAGCATTCTGGTCCTGAGCAGGTCCATGCTGCTCTCTGTAGACCAGCAGCTCTTCACTCTGTCACACATCATCTCATCTTCTGTTCCAGCTGCTGGAGGAGAACCTCATCACATTCATCAAGAAAGAGCTGAAGAGACTCCACAGGCTTGTGGATCCAGATTACCCAGAATGCACTGGGGATGAGGAGGTGCTGGCTGGTGAGGAAGAGGAGCAGAGGAGGAGCAGCAGAGAGGCCTTCCTGAAGATCACGCTGCACCTCCTGAGGAGAATGAAGCAGGAGGATCTGGCTGAGCGTCTGAGGAGCAGTAAGAGGATTTTAACAGCTTTCACATGAGTCAAAGAGGAAACAGAGGCAACATGGAGGAAACCAGGGATGCAGCCATCGATTGGGCCTCCAGCAAGAGGAGATGCTTCTCATGTTGCTTCTCATTTAGCAACATGAGAAGCAACTTTCTTTGAGGGATGATTAAAGTATCTTCAATCCTGGTTGATGAATCCAAAGTTTGTCATTAGCAATTTCTGCAGTAAGAACTAAAAGCCGTGGAGGAGCAAACAAGAAGCACCAGCTGGGCGGCTAACGCTGCTGCTGTCCACCATCAGCCCACAGCTGTCAGTGGAACCCATCCACACACATACACACACAGACACACACACACACACACACACACACACACACACACACACACACTCACGGACACACTGGTCCTCTGGCTGTCTTTTGAATGGCTGTGTGTGTTTGGGATGAAGGTTCCTAACGAGCGCCCCCACTTGAATCCAGCTGTGCAGCCTGAAACCAGCAGCCACACTAGGAACCATCACTCACTGAAGTATTTCCCAGCATGCTCAGTACTCGCATGAGGGGGTTTCCTGCTTTGAAGGACATTGATGGAGATCCAGATTTAAAGGTGGTGGCTTTGTGCTTCACAGCCTAAATCAACACAATGTCCCTTTTCCCACCACCAGATGGCGCTTCCTAGGAGCCTTTTTGTCTCCTTTGTGCCTTGTTGTAAGATTGTTACATTTGCACAAAGCAGGAATTAATTCTGTGCAGTGAAGCCGTCCTGTGTTCGTCAGACTCTTATTTTGAAAACTCAGTTTTAAAAATTTTCATAAGAGACATTTCACCAAACGTTTGCTGTCATTTATCTTTCTAAGAGGTATCGCTCAAGTCAAAGCCTTTGAAAAATCACTTCTTGCAATTTGGCGGCTTCTCTGGACGGCGTATCTGGGAGAGGCTGCAGTGTGTTGCCACCTGCAGCTTTATGACACCGTGGCACAGTTTTACCACTGATTAGCGCTTAGCATTAGCACTGGGGACGGTTTACCTTTGTGTTGATCTCAGCATTTCACATTAATGACACATTTAATAACTGATACATTTTATTCTAATTTGAATGAATTAATGACACATCTAAGTTAATTATTTAATGATGTCTTTTTTCAATTACATTTTGACACTTTTACTCCTCCATAGAAAACTACCGGGAACTGAGGTGATTGTGGAGGAAGACAGACATGTTCTTCATGTTTACTGTAAAACATCTGACTGATCTCATCTGCTCTGTGTTCTCTCAGGATTTATTGAGCCGTGTCGATGTAAACTGAAGAAGGTCCTTCAGAAGAAGTTCCAGTGTGTCTTTGAGGGCATCACCAAAGCAGGAAGCCCAACCCTTCTGAAGCAGATCTACACAGAGCTCTACATCACAGAGGGAGGGGCTGCAGGGGTCAATGAGGAACATGAGGTCAGACAGATTGAAGCAGCATCCAGGAGACCAGCCAGACCAGAAACACCCATCAGACCAGAAGACATCTTCAAAGCCCCACCTGGAAGACACGCACCAATCAGAACAGTGCTGACAAAGGGCGTGGCCGGCATCGGGAAAACAGTCTTAACACAGAAGTTCACTCTGGACTGGGCTGAAGATAAAGCCAAGCAGGACATGGACTTCATCTTCCCCTTCACCTTCAGAGAGCTGAACCTGCTGAAAGACAAGAAGTTCAGCTTAGTGGGACTTGTTCATCACTTCTTCCCTCAAACCAGAGAAGCAGGAATCTGCAGCTTGGAAGACTTCCAGGTGGTCTTCATCTTTGACGGTCTGGACGAGTGTCGACTTCCTCTGGACTTCCACAACAAGGAGACCCTGACTGATGTTACAGAGTCCACCTCAGTGGATGTTCTGCTGACAAACCTCATCAGGGGGAACCTGCTTCCCTTTGCTCGCCTCTGGATCACCACACGACCTGCAGCAGCCAATCGCATCCCTCCTGAGTGTGTCTCCATGGTGACAGAGGTCAGAGGCTTCACTGACCCTCAGAAGGAGGAGTACTTCAGGAAGAGATTCAGAGATGAGGAGCAGGCCACAACAATCATCTCCCACATCAGGAGCTCACGGAGCCTCCACATCATGTGCCACATCCCAGTCTTCTCCTGGATCTCTGCTACAGTTCTGGAGGACGTGTTGAAGAGCAGAGAGGGAGGAGAGCTGCCCAAGACCCTGACTGAGATGTACATCCACTTCCTGCTGGTTCAGACCAAAGTTAAGAAGGTCAAGTATGATGGAGGAGCTGAGTCAGATCCACTCTGGAACCCAGAGAGCAGGAGGATGATAAAGTCTCTGGGGAAACTGGCTTTTGAGCAGCTGCAGAAAGGCCAGCTGATCTTCTATGAGTCAGACCTGACAGAGTGTGGCCTCGATATCAGAGCAGCCTCAGTCTGCTCAGGAGTCTTCACACAGATCTTTAGAGAGGAGAGAGGACTGTACCAGGACAAGGTCTTCTGCTTCGTCCACCTGAGCCTTCAGGAGTTTCTGGCTGCTCTTCATGTCCACCTGACCTTCACCAAGTCTCATGTCAACCTGCTTACAGAACAACCATCCAGTAGGTCTAAACTCTTCGAAAACAAACCTAAACACCAATATTGGATGAACTTCTACGAGCGAGCTGTGGACGAGGCCTTGGACAGTCCACATGGACACCTGGACTTGTTCCTGCGATTCCTCCTGGGTCTTTCACTGCAGACCAACCAGACTCTCCTCAGAGGTTTGGTGACACAGACAGGAAGTAGTTCACAGACCAATTGGGAAACAGTAAAGTTCATCAAGGAGAAGATCAGTGAGGATGATGTGTCTCTAGAGAGAAGCATCAATCTGTTCCACTGTCTGAATGAACTGAATGATGGTTCTCTGGTGAAGGAGATCCAACAGCAGCTGAGTTCAGGACGTCTCTCCACAGATAAACTGTCTCCTGCTCAGTGGTCAGCTCTGGTCTTCATCTTACTGTCCTCAGAAGAAGATCTAGATGTGTTTGACCTGAAGAAATACTCTGCTTCAGAGAAGGCTCTTCTGAGGCTGTTGCCAGTGATCAAAGCTTCAAATAAAGTTCTGTAGGTGGATCAAACACTGGATACATCAACCATTTCTAATGAGTTGGTTTTCTTCATGTTTTCATTGTTCATCCTTTCATAGGCTGAGCGGCTGTTGTTATCTGTCGGAGAGAAGTTGGGAAGCTCTGTCCTCAGTTCTCAGCTCTCAGTCCTCCAGTCTGACACAACTGGACCTGAGCAACAACGACCTGCAGGATTCAGGAGTGAAGCTGCTGTCGGCTGGACTGGAGAGTCCACACTGTCACCTGCAGACTCTCAGGTCAGGATCCCACTGATCCTTTGACTATGACATTCCTAGACTGGAATGTTTGAAAAATCCCTGCCTGTGTCTGTCTGTCTGTGTGTGTGTGTGTGTCTGTCTGTGTGTGTGTCTGTGTGTGTGTGTGTGTGTGTGTGTGTGTGTGTGTGTGTGTTCAGTCTCTCAGGCTGTCTGGTCACAGAGGAGGGCTGTGCCACTCTGGCCTCAGCTCTGAGCTCCAACCCCTCCCATCTGAGAGAGCTGGACCTGAGCTACAACCATCCAGGAGACTCAGGAGTCCAGCTGCTAACTGCTGGACTGGAGGATCCAGCCTGGAGGCTGGACACTCTCAGGTATTCCAGCTTTTGTCTACCAGCTGTTGTGCTGGTGTGACGGCGTCCTAAGCAGAGGAGGAAGGTGGACGTCCTCTCTGTCTGCTTTGGCATTTTCATTTCATAAGTGCTTTCGTCGTCACAGTGACGGTGAGCAAAGTGTGTATGAGGACGGGAGAAGACATGAGTGGAGTGTGTGGCTGTGTGTGACCCTATAAAGATGAATATTAATTGTAGAATCCATCAATATGTAGGCAGGAAAGAGGAGGTGGGAGTGAATGATGGTGCTGACTGTGCAGCAAAACATCTTGAGCGGAGGTGGAGCCTAGCGGCGACAATTCTTCATTTACAGCCTCAAACGTTCCATCCCAAAATTCATTTCCACCTGCTCTGGAATCATACTATTTATCAATGTGATCATAATTTTTTCTCATAGTGGATCAAAACATTTCCAAAGAGGTCACTTTAACTCGTCTGAGCTCCTTATTTGAAGGACCAACTTGAGGAAGAGCTGAGATGAATGTTGGCAGGGTCCAAATGGAGCTTCCAGCTGTTTTTCGATGAATGATAATAATCAATGATAATAGACTTTATTCGCACAGCAGCTTTGAAAAGGTGGTGAGCAGCTCCTTCACAGCCAGCCCAAAAATTTGGAATTCCACCAAGAAGCATCAGGATGCAACAATCCCAGCTGATCAGAGGAGAAAGTTGATGTGATCGGTGGCTCAGCCGGCGCCGGCTCGGGGAGACCATCAATATTTCAGGCTGCTGGCGCCTCACAAACGCCGCTGATCTTTGTGAGTTGGCGCTGGAGGCCCCGGCACAGAGCAACATCAACATGTGCTGTTTCTCCTCTAAATGCACCAAGGCTGCTTTAAAGGCCGGCAAAGTGCGGCGGCGCAGAGAGACGCCATTTTAGTGGCAGCAGAGGAGGAATCTGTGCTTTGTGGCCATTTAGCAAACCTTCAGTCAATCAGGAAGTGATGTCACTCTGTGTGCCGAGCTCCAGCTTCTCTGTCGTCATGGCAACAAGCAGCAGAATCAGTCAGCTCTCTTGTCCAGATGTGGAACAAGTGTTCCTGTCTGCCTTTAACTTTTCTCATCAGTCTTTGTTTGATGTTCCACATGCAGATGGAGATGTTCCATGACTCAGTGCAGCTGTCAGCCCACTTGAGGTTGATGTCATCAGTCATTGATAGTTTAATCCTGATGTGGCTGATCAATGGTCAGACTTCAGTCAAAGCAGCTGCAGCTGCTGGACACCAGAGACACCATGAAGGAGACAGTGGAGACAGATGATCTGTGTCACAGCCACAAACTGAGGAACTCTGCTTCACTTAGAAACCCACTCTGACTGTGTGTCTTCCCCCAGGGTGGACCATGGTGGAGAGCAGAGGTTACAACCTGGACTGAGGAAGTGTAAGTGTGGATCTCATCTGGTTTATGAAGCTCAGCTTCTCCTGAAACATGAAGCTGGCTTTGAATTTCCCTCAGGGATAAATAAATTATATGTCTATTGGTGCTGATGCTGTTTCATGAGCCATCAGGTCGCTGGCTTTTACTGCTGCGTCACTGAGCTCTCGGCTCCGGGTGAAAATGGACTGCTGTTTCCTCAGACACACCAACAATTCATTTATCTTCTCTCTTCTCAGTTGTCCTTGCAAGCGCTCATATTCTTCGCAATGATGATTCTCATAGTGGCGCCGCATATTATATCCTTGAGCAGCGACACTTGTTGCTGACACACCGAGCACACAGGTTTCCCTTTCAATTCTGTGAATGAATAGGAAGCCGTCCACTTTGATTGGAAAACTCTCTTTTCTCTTTTTTCAGAAGGTGCTGTCATCTTCTTCTACTCTATCTACAGCAGTGAGCCCCTCAACAGTGCGCCCCTAGTGGAGAATCTAGGAATTGCATTTCATTAAAGAATTCAAGTGTTCATTTTTCCTGCATTTTTTCACTTTCAAAATTCATCGGGCCGGATTGGACTCCCTAACGGGCCGACAGGCCGTATGTTTGACACCCCGGTCATAAAGGATACTGAGCTCATAATAATGATGAGAACTGAGATGAATCAGTGGAGTCTGTGACTGTGTGTGATCTGTCAAAGATCAACATTGATTGTACGATCGATCAATATAGAGGCAGGAAAGAGGAGGTCAGAGAGGGGGCGGAGCCTGGCGCCCATCATTTCAACCTAGAACCTGAATTACAACCCATAATTCATCCTGTCTGGAAAACATATTTGATATATGATTATGTTGTGTGTTGAAAATAACACTGAAGCAACAAATATGTTGACATTTGATTCTACATTTGTAAGTGTAAGAACAACAACAAGCACAACAAAGAGAGAAAGTGGAGCTGCGTTCACGCTGCCTGAGGGTGAACCTGGAAGGACGTGGGTCATCTGGGCAGTGTGAAAGGGTCCACCTGACCCACCTTAACCCATCATTTAGCTGATGACCTAACGTGGCCCTTTCACACTGAAATGAGCTGAGCTCTCTTTACATGTATTTGTTCTTATCCAATCCAATCCAGTCCACTTTATTTATATAGCAGGATTTAAATATTTAAATAGCACAACAGACCACAATAAAACAATGAAGGACACAATCGGATAAAAGTAATAAAATAAGATCAAATCAAATAACATAAGATAAAAGCAAAACAAATCAAATAAGATAATAAACAATAACAATAAATAAGATAATGAAATGGGATAAAAACATCTCAGCTCCAGACGTGTTGAAGAGCTCATAGAAGGTGGAAGCAGCGTTTTTAGCTCACAGCTTTGACATTTGAACCTGGGCGTTTGTGAGCTGCTCTGACTGGCTGCTGTTTCTAGTCTCCAATGCTGACACGGCCTGGGCGTGTTTCTGTGCCTCCAGCCAGCGCTTGTGCTTGGCGGAGTTTTCATGCTGACTGACATGGTTCCTTCCCCCGAGGGAGACGCTCAAAGCACACTTACAAACCTTACCAAAGGCCTGACTGAGCCCCATCCTGCTTCTCTTGAGGAGAGTCCATTCACTGTCCCATTGGTCCACATATTTACATCACATCCTGCTTTGTTTGGCAGGAAGGCCTCCATCTTCTTCACATCCATCCATCTGGCTCTGCTTTGTTGTTCCGGGTTTGTTCCCGCCTCCTCACGAGGCTCGTCACAGAGGCAGAGGATTCTTCTTCTCAATCATGTGATCATAGGGGAGATTGAGGGGAAACTCAATGGGAGGACAGCGGCAAAGAGGAGTCAGACGCCGTCGTTTCCCGCCAAAACGGGAGACTTGACAGCTGATGTCAAGCTGATGATGTGTGTGTGTGTTGTGTCTTCTTGTCTCCGTCAGATGCTGCCCACACACACACACACACAGTGAACACACACACACACACACACACAGCTGAAGGCCTCAGATGATGATGTGTGTGTGTTGTGTCTTCTTGTCTCCATCAGATTGCTGCCCACTCACACTGGACACACACACAGTGAACACACTCCTCCAGCTGTCTGACAACAACAGGAAGGTGACACGTGTGGAGGAGAAGCAGTCGTATCCTGATCATCCTCACAGATTTGACCAGCAGCCTCAGCTGCTGTGTGGAACTGGTTTGACTGGTCTCTGTTACTGGGAGGTGGAGTGGAGAGGATGGGTTTATATATCAGTGAGTTACAGAGAAATCAACAGGAAAGGAGGCGATGAAGACTGTGTGTTTGGATGGAACCATCAGTCCTGGAGTCTGATCTGCTATGATGGTGGTTACAGTGTCAGTCACAATAACAGACAAACACTCCTCCGTCGCCATGACGACTCTCAGAGAGCAGCAGTGTTTGTTGACTGTCCTGCTGGAACTGTGAGCT
>CAESWR010000705.1:395617-412509 GCA_903171835.1 Mullus surmuletus | reverse complement strand
TCAAAGGGAGGAAGGAGGCGTCAAAGGGAGGAAGGAGAGAGGAGGCGTCAGAGGGAGGAAGGAGAGAGGAGGTGTCAGAGGGAGGAAAGAGAGGAGGCGTCAGAGGGAGGAAGGAGAGAGGAGGCGTCAGAGGGAGGAAGAACAGAGGAGGCATCAGACGGAGGAATGAGAGGAGGCATCAGAGGGAGAAAGGAGAGAGGAAGCATCAGAGAAAGGAAGGAGAGAAGAGGCATCAGAGGGGAGGAAGGAGAGAGGAGGCATCTGAGGGAGGAAGGAGAGAGGAGGCATCCGAGGGAGGAAGGAGAGAGGAGGCATCTGAGGGAGGAATGGCCGTGTGAGGATGCTGAGGAGTCTGACACTGCAGAGGCTTGGAGGATGTGTTGCCATGGAAACATTTGTGATGGAGCAGAAAAAGATTAAAGTTTGGAGTTGCTGAGTTTGCGGTCCGGCTCAGGCTTAGCGGCCAATCAGCTTAGAGCCGCTGATCCTCGCCGGGTTTACATAACGACGCCACTCACTGCGGGGCGTAAAGCCTCAGCATCCTCTTCATCATCAGCAGCATCCTCATCATCTTCATCCTGCTGAGCTCCAAACTTTGAGCCGCCAATCAAAGAAACTTAATCACCCACTCAGCCTTTGATGTCCGTGGAGTTGCAGCTCTTTTGAAGCTGAAGTGCTGCCTCATTTCACACACACACACACACACACTCTCCATCCAGTGGATCCCTGCGAGGTGTGTGTCGTGAGTGGGCGGGGCCAGTGGGATGTTTCTCTATGCGCCCCCTGCTGACCGCTCTTTGGCACAAACATAAACAAGTTTCAACTGAAAAGTTTTATTGAGATTCTGAGACTACAGAGCGGTGACGCTGTCGTCCGTGATGTCATCACATCTTATGGTGCGTTCCATTTGTACTCGTAGGAAGTTGGAATTTCTGAGTTGAGTCGGAAAGTCAGAGAATCGTCACTCCTCTGATATTCTGTTTATGTCGCACTTCCATCAGTACCTTCCTGCAGACAAGATGGCCGACAAAGGGCGCCACCATACATCCAAGCCATGCAGGAAGTGGTTTTTTTCCCGCTCCATCCATGCACGTAAGTTTCTACCGAAGGTTAGTTAATCGCCGAGCTAAAACCAAAATGAAAGCTTTGAAAAATCACGTACGTTTAAGTAGATGTAGGATTTTTCCTGGGAAATGCTGTTGTCGTGTCATTTTAATTTCTCATGTGTTATGCGGGAAATACAGGCCATGTAACTGGAACGCCGATAACTCGGCTGTGACGATATTCCGACCTCCGACCTCTGACCTCTGACCTCCGAGGTAAATGCAACGCAGCAACAGCCTCCTGCCACTTTGGGCCACTTTGTGTCTGTGAGCCAGGTGCATTGTGGGCGATACAGAGTTCCCCCTCAGCAGCTGGCTGTACAGAATCAGCATGAGGTCGTGACCTCAGTCTCCTCTGGTATCCACGGCGACCGTCAGCTGGTGTCCTTCATGCTGCGGCCTTTCGGAGCCTCTGCAGAACGTCCTCTGGACTGAGAGACGAGGCCACGCCCACCACTTTGTCCCGGGACCGGGAGCCCTGTGGGACACACAAGGGAGACACGTGAGGGAGACACGTGAGGGAGACGCAGGAGGACGCGTGGGACGATGAGGAGGGAGGACGCTTTGTGAGGAACCTTTTCCACAGAGATGGAACTTTTCTTCAGCTCCAGAACTTCAGCCAGGAAGCGGATCAGCTCGGCGTTGGCCTCCCCGTCCACAGGGGGCGCTGCCACGGCCACGCCCACCGCCTCCGCTGACACTTCTACAACAAACACCAGAACCCAGGACCTCAGAACCTCAGGACCTCAGAACCTCAGAACCTCAGAACCTCAAACCCAGCCTGAGGGAAGCTGCTGATCATGTGACCTGTGATGCTGCTGCGTTTGGAGCCGGGCTTCACCCGAACCGCCACGCTGACGCCGCCGCGCCGGTCCAACGTCACCGGACCGGAAACCTCCGGCTGGGACGCTCCGCCTCCAGCTGGCTGACCTTTGACCTGGAGGACAGCAGGACATCTTTCAGCCACACAGGAGTCACCGAGAGACAGACAGGCGAGACACAGAGAGAGACAGTGAGAAGGACAGGCAGACAGACACAGACAGACAGACAGAGATGGACAGTTTGGAAGACAGGCAGGCAGACAGAGACAGAGAGACAGACAGGATCAGCTGTCGTCCCTCTCGTTGTCTCACCGTTTTTTTCGGCATCCTCGTGTTTCCGGAGGACCGTCCTCGCCGCTGCTCTCCGCCCGCAGGAAGCGGCATGAACCGGGACTGATCGGGACACCGGCGGCCGCGGAGCAGCAGCGGGAGCGCCGGTAAACGGTCGGAGGTGCGAATTAACGGCGGCAGAGATTCACACACCGTCAGCATTGACCGCCGAAACATGTAGCGGAGAACTGTTAGCCGCGTGCAGAGAGACGCGGACGTAAACAACGCCACTTCCGCCTTTTAGAAAAATAAGATTCCGCTGCTCCTTCACAATAAAAGCCGCAGTTTAGTCCCGCCCCTTTCTGAGCTGGAGAAGATTTAAACTGCAGCATTTATGATCAGCTATTGTAGACAGATTGACGGAACATCACGTTTAAGTACTCACACATACACACACACACACACACAAAACCCTACCATGACGAAAGAATTTGACTAACAAGTAAATGCAAAGTTCTGTGAGCCTGAAGCGTCTCGTGTCTCACCTCCATCCTGTCTCACCTCCATCCTGTCTCACCTCCAGCCTGTCTCACCTCCATCCTGTCTCACCTCCAGCCGGTCTCACCTCCAGCCGGTCTCACCTCCACGTGTCAAACTGTCTACAGAACAAACCACAGTGACAGCTGAGCTTCTTTAGGACCAGAAATCCCAGAGACCCGGATGGATGGTCTGCACCAAGACCCTGAGAACCAGACCGCCTGGAAGTGGTCTGGAGGCTGAGAGACCACCTTTACCGAGCAGGACATGAGCAGGTGGGCTTCGGCCCGTCCACACAGTGGATGGATGGAGGGCGGCTTCATCCATAAACTACTTTCCTCAGTCTACACACCAGACACGTGTAGCCTGGACACACACACACACTCTGGGTCTATCAGACCTGGACCAACATTGTCCAATCAGCAGTGTGGGAGGTCCGGGACCGACACAGCCAGACACTCCCAGCCTGACCTGATCCTGGAGCAGATCCACTCAGGCCTGACAGACCTGAAAGACCTGATTGTTGTTCTGTGCAACTGAATTAATCTGTATCATCAGAAGCTTCCACTTCCTCTGTCAGTCTGTCTGAAACATGAACCTAATGCCCGATAAATCAATCATCAATATCCTCCATTTGATCAGGTCAAAACTCATTGATATTTTTTTTATTTTTTTTAAGCAGCACAAAAAAACAGAGCAAACACACAAAAAACACAAACAAACACACAACTTTTTCTTGCTGATGTTAAACTCAGTTTTCTTTGTTCCAACTTAAACGGTGGTTTTAAGATCTGAGGCGACTTGCTGTGACGTCACAGCGAGGAGGCTATTTATTTATTTTAAGCAGCACAAAAAAACAGCAGTCACAGCAAACACACAAAAAACACAAACAAATACAACTTTTATTATTTATTTATTTTATTCGTATTTACTTTAACTTTTTCTTACTGATGTTAAACTTTATTCCAACTTAAACGCTGGTTTTAACCTCTGTGACGTCACAGCGGGGAGGCGGAAGCGCCAGCGGCGGAACCGTTAAGTGCCGGCCCGGGCGCCCGTCGGAGCTATTTTTCCGTGGCGCTCCACTTCCGGTGGCGAGCGGCTCCAGGAGGTGAAAGTTCCCGACTCGCTCGCGTGGAACTTCTGTCGGCGGCTCTCGGCGTCCGACACGAACCGCGCCGCCGGTCCACGCCGCGGCGGCCGACGCGCTTCCGGGTTCCCGCTGATGTGACGCGCCGGTTCCGACGCGCTCCGGACCGACGCTTAGCTCCGCAGCTAACCGGCTAGCTGGACGCCCGGTGCCGGGTCGCCCTCCTCGTCCCGGAGAAGCGGCCGTTTCCATGTGAGCGCCGCGGCCGCCGGGGCAGGTTGATGGGAGGCTGCCGCTCCGGGCCGAACCGCTCCGGGCCGAACCGCGCGGGCGCCAGCTGCCGAGGGAGCGGAGCCCGGAGCTCCGCGGGGCCGGGCGCCCATGGAGTCTCTGGCCGGGTACGTGCACAAGGCTGCCGGCGAGGGCCGCGTCCTGACGCTGGCGGCGCTGCTGCTCAACCACTGCGAGGCCGAGACCCGCTTCCTGCTCAGCTACGTCACACAGCAGGCGGGTCAGAGGTCAACGCCGCTCATCATCGCCGCCCGCAACGGACACGACAAGGTGGTGCGACTGCTGCTGGACCACTACCGAGTGGACACTGAGCAGACCGGAACCGTCCGCTTTGATGGGTGAGAGCCGTGCGCGTGTGTGTGAGAGTGTGTGTGTGTGTGTGTGGGTGAGAGCCGTGCGTGTGTGTGAGAGTGTGTGTGTGTGTCTGGGGGTGAGAGTGTGTGAGAGAGAGAGAGAGAGAGAGAGAGAGCCTCAACAGCTGGAATCCAACTAGTGTGACTAAACTCAGACAAGCAGAAAAAGTGTATTTACTGATATGAGATGTCATGGTAACAGCGGTCAGACGTGAGGTTTGAGATATGTCTGACCTCTTGACCTCTGTTGTGTCCTGCAGCTAAGTGATTGACGGAGGCACGGCGCTGTGGTGTGTGTGTGTGTGTGAGAGTGAGAGAGAGAGAGAGAGAGACCCTCAACAGCTGGAATCCAACTAGTGTGGATAAACTCAGACAAGCAGAAAAAGTGCATTTACCGATATGAGATGTCATCGTCACGGTAACCGTGGTCAGCCGCCAGGTGTGAGATATGTCTAACCTCTGCTGTATCCTGCAGCTACGTGATTGACGGAGCCACGGCGCTGTGGTGTGCGGCGGGGGCGGGGCACTTCGAGGTGGTGCGCTTGCTGGTGAGTCACCAGGCCAACGTCAACCACACCACCATCACTAACTCCACGCCGCTGCGCGCCGCCTGCTTCGACGGGCGCCTGGACATCGTGCGCTTCCTGGTGGAGCATCGCGCCGACATCAGCATCACCAACAAGTACAACAATACCTGCCTCATGATCGCCGCCTACAAAGGCCACGCCGACGTGGTCAGCTTCCTGCTGAAGCGCGGCGCCGACCCCGACGCCAAAGCCCACTGCGGCGCCACCGCGCTGCACTTTGCGGCGGAGGCGGGACACCTGGAGATCGTGACGGAGCTGGTGCGGCGGCAGGCGGCCATGGTGGTGAACGGGCACGGCATGACGCCGCTGAAGGTGGCGGCGGAGAGCTGCAAGGCGGACGTGGTGGAGCTGCTGCTGGCGCACGCCGACTGTGACGCACGCAGCCGCATCGAGGCGCTGGAGCTGCTGGGCGCCTCCTTCGCCAACGACCGCGAGAACTACGACATCCAGAGGACCTTCCACTACCTGCACCTGGCCATGACGGAGCGCTACCGCGACCCGCACCGCGTCATCGCCAAGGAGCCGCTGCCGCCCATCGAGGCCTACGGCGGCCGCACCGAGTGCCGAGCGCCGCCCGACCTGGAGGCCATCCGGGCCGACCGCGACGCGCTGCACATGGAGGGTCTGATGATCCGCGAGCGCATTCTGGGCTCGGACAACATCGACGTGTCGCACCCCATCATCTACCGCGGCGCCGTCTACGCCGACAACATGGAGTTCGAGCAGTGCATCAAGCTGTGGCTGCACGCGCTGCGGCTGCGCCAGCGCGGCAACCGCAACACCCACAAGGACCTGCTGCGCTTCGCCCAGGTCTTCTCCCAGATGGTGCACCTGAAGGAGCAGGTGCCGGCCGGCGCCGTGGAGCAGGTGCTGAGCTGCAGCGTGCTGGAGATCCAGCGCAGCATGGCGCGCGTGGACGCCGCCGTCGAGAACGAGCTGCCGCAGGTGGTGGACAACTATGAGTCCAACGTCTTCACCTTCCTCTACCTGTCCTGCATCTCCACCAAGACCAGCTGCAGCGAGGCGGAGCGCGCGCGCATCAACAAGCATGTGTACGATCTGATCCAGCTGGACCCGCGCTCTCGCGAGGGCTCCTCCCTGCTGCACCTCGCCATCAGCTCCAGCACGCCGGTGGACGACTTCCACACCAACGACGTGTGCAGCTTCCCCAACGCGCAGGTCACCAAGCTGCTGCTGGACTGCGGCGCGCCGGTCAACGCCGTCGACCACGAGGGCAACACGCCGCTGCACGTCATCGTCCAGTACAACCGGCCCATCAGCGACTTCCTCACGCTCCACGCCATCATCATCAGCCTGGTGGAGGCCGGCGCGCACACCGACATGACCAACAAGCAGAAGAAGACACCGCTTGACAAGAGCACCACCGGCGTGTCGGAGATCCTGCTGAAGACGCAGATGAAGATGAGCCTCAAGTGCCTGGCGGCGCGCGCCGTCCGCCAGCACCACATCACCTACCGCAACCAGATCCCCAAAACGCTGGAGGAGTTTGTGGAGTTCCACTGACATGGCCGCCGCCATTTTTAAAAACACTCACACACTTTTGTAACGCTGGCTCGCCGTCAGAGACGCCGGCATCTCCGGGTTTTGTAAGAGGAAAATCGAGCGGCTTTTTTTCTATGTGAAGTATTAATGAAGTCTGCCAGCAGAGGGCAGCGGCGCCGCTCGGCCCCCTCTGATGGCTCCGTGACGGAGGGCTGCCAAGTGAGCGGGTGAAGGGCAGCAGGAGCGCGCACACACGCACACACACTCGGATACACCACCGTCCAACTCTGGTTTCAGGCGAGAATTTTTCACTGGACTTGATTTTTACTGCAATAACAAGGGAAGGGTGTGGGCGGGGCCGAGGCCAGATGTGGGCGGGGCCTGATGCCTGCTGTCACTCTTCTCTCCTCGAGACAGCGACACGTTTCAGAAGTTGACCAGCTTTTTTCAGTAACCTGACAGTCAAACGTGGCTCCGCCTTCTGCTGTCTGTCAGACATAGCCCCGCCCCCCTGCTGTTCTCCAGTCTGATTGCAGACTTTTAAGATTTTAAACTTTTATTTATATATTTTATGTTGGTTTGAGGGGGCGGGGCTATGTGGTAAAATTTAATCTTTTTTTTTTCCCCACGTTTGAATGTTTCTCGCGGATTTTTACTAATCTTTTTTTTTTTTTTCTAATCCTTCAGTTTTCTTCACTTATTTCTCAACATTGTCTCAGAATGCAAGGTCAAAGATCAGCACCACCAAAATATTTTTACAAAGCCAAGAAATCATGGTCAAAGTTTATAAACACAGCATGTGTCGGTGTTGATAAGAGTCATTAGGCCAGAGTGTAAAGGGGGCGGGATCAAGAGATCATGTGACTGCTGAGAGTTGAAGGGAGAATGTGCCATTTTTATTTCTGTCCCAGTGAACCCAAAGGTTCTGGTCGTGGTCCTGAGGTTCTGGTTCTGGTGCTGGCAAACATGTAACTTGCTGCAGGATGAAATTAAACCTGATCTCTGCTTCCACCGGTTCTGCTGTGGATCTTCTCCCTCCCGTGTCATCATCGGCAAACAATCTCTTTCCTGTGTCGTTCTCAGACTCCGCCCACTCACACATCAATCAGAGAAATGTTGGTGTTGTGAAGAAGAACCACTCTGGTCTTCCTGGTGTGTCTTTATTCTGACAGACAGGACAGGTGTGTGAGGGGCGGAGCCTCAGCCACACACAAACACACACACACACACACACACAGAAACACTATTCATATTTACAACAAAGTGCATCAGTCAGCGAATGGGAAGAAGCTGCTGATGCAGGTTTATGGCTCCATGGCAACGCGTCATGTGACCAAGTCCTGGCTTTCCAAAGCGCCTCTGAGGTCTGGTGAATTCTTTTCTGCACACTGGGGGGCGTGGCCAATCAGGTAAGGGTAGCATTGTTTTAGCATTTTTCGATACATGTACTCAGATCAGTACCCTCAAAATGATACCGATACCAATTGAGTACTTCATTTGATACTTTTTGTTACTTCGTTCAATATTAATCATGTGAATAGAAAGCAATCAGCTGTGCAAAGGTCACCACTCCTCCCCATTCAAAGCATTATTTACACAAATACATTTTGAAAGTGCTCGCTGTGATCCCCTTCGAGTAAAACCATAGAAAGTTGTTTTTTCCCCCGAGGTCTGGGTAAAAAAACAACCAATTGCAGGTAACATTTGACAGTCACAGTTTTGATACTACTTCGAGTAGCGACATCCAGAGGTGAAGATGTGTGGGTTGTTGGTGTGGGAGGAGCCTGATAATGTCACAGGCTTTGGTTGTAGCGTTTCTGTGCCGGCTCCACTGCAGGGAGGGCTTGTGTGTGTTGGGGGGGGGGGGGGCAGGCCACCTCTGCTGAGGAGGCGGGCCATCAGGCATCCCGATTGACAAACGAGGCGCTCTGAGTAAAATTTAAAATAGTTTTTTGTCTGCCAGCGACAGGCCACGCCCCTTTTGCAACCAGCAGGTCGACCAAGCAAACACAGCATCCCTCACACATTACGCCTCCTTTGCTGCTTTCCCATTGGCCAGTGGAGGACCCTCCTCCTCCTGGTCCCGCCTCCTCCGTCTGAAGAATCCAAGCTGAGAGAAAGCGGAACAAGATGCTGGAAGGTGGTTCTGCCAAATGTGCGTGCGTTTGCGTGTTTGTGTGTGTCTGCACCTTCCACAGGGCAAGCACCAGCAGGGCCAGGAGCAGGAGGCCTCCCAGTGTGCTTCCCAGTATGATCCACACGGGGACACTGTGGTCTTCGTCCTTCCTCAGCTCCACGACGATCTGACACACACAATCAAGAAATTATTCATTACTTTTATTATTTTGTAATGGCTCTTGGGGGCCCCCTAGAGGCCAGGGGCCCCGAAGCAGGTGTTTAGTTCTCTGACGCCCTGGATCGCTGTGTGCTGCACCTCTCACCTGTCTGACCACCTCGTCCTCCTGCAGAAACGCGGCTGCTGAATCATCAAGCCGGACAGAGGCAGCCGTCAGCAGCTGCAGAGACCTGAAGTTCACCTGAGACACGGACACACGTTGACTGAAGCCCCGACGAGAGACAGCAGGAGCAGCTTTTATTGTGAAAGGACTCACAGCCAGCAGAGCAGGCGGCCGCAGGCGTCCGGTCAGCGTCACCTTCACCTCGGTGGAGGCCGGCAGCTGCAGGCTGCACTGGAGCCACACACTGCCACTGTTAGAGCGGTTCTACACACACACACACACACACACACACACACACACACACACACACACACACACACACTCAGTCAGGCAGTCTGAGCTGGATGGGAGCCGGCAGACGTGAAAGCTTCGGTCTCACCAGCTGAGACAGGTGAGACAGGTCCTCTGCTGTCAGCTGATTGGCTGTGCTGGGTGGAGGCGGGGTGCACTGCGACACTGCTTCCTGCTGGGAACCATAGAAGAAGAAGTGTGTTTAAATACTTGTTTCCTCTATTTCATACTTTAAAAGCCCATTCTTGACTTTCAGTTAGTTAATTTGGAGACTTCATGGAAATAAGTTCATCTTCATGTGGAAGAGTAAGTTTAAAAAACTTTATCCAATTATTTCTGTTTCTTTTAATAGTGTGACGTGTCGAGGTTCAGGCTTTGTGTGTGTGTGTGTGTGTGTGTGTGTGTGTGCGCGCTGTGGACTGTCGTGATGATCATAAAAACATACAATATGGTAGCATTTTAAAAAAGAACACTGGATCGCTGGATGCAGCTTTTTAGGGGTCGGCATAAAGTGACTCGACTTGTTTGAAATTATTTCAAATTTAATCAGTGTTTTTAAATGAATGAAAAGTATTTTGACTTTGGTTGTTTGATGAGATGAGGCTGCTCGAACCTGCGCCTGTCAAACGTTACCTGCAATCAGTTGTTTTTGTAACCAGATCTAGAAAAAACAAAAGACTTTCTATGGTTTTACTTGCAGCCAATCACCGCGAGCATAATATGAGCACTTTTGAATGTATTTTTGTAAAAAAAGAAATTCGGAATTGCTGTCAGTCTTGTTTTAATGGTATCAAATATATTGAAAGGAGACCTAGTTCTGCTGCTGACTGAGAAGGCGGCGTGTGTTCACCTCCCGTCTGTTTGACATCTACTTCCTGTCTCCGGTCATGTGAGGGTGTCATGTGACTTACCGGCTCGACGCTGCAGCCTGTGATGTCGAGCAGCTGGTTTCCCCGCGGGGTCTCGGCCCAGACCTCCACCCTGAACACCACGTCCGGCACGGGGAACCAGCCCAGGTTCTGGATCTGCCCACACAAACACAGGGAACCAGTAAGAGGGTCTTGGCTGTGGGCGGAGTCACGGCCTCTCTGTGGTGAGGCTTCTCCGACTCACGCGATAGGAGAGGTTGAAGCTGGTGTCCCATGAGGAGGAGGAGGAGAGGTCAGCAGGAACATCAAAGCGAGGATTGTTTGGGTCTCTGTGGAGAGAAGAGACGTGAGACTCGCCGACGCAGGAGATGCTCGGCCGCGTCTCTGACCTGAGGTGGCTCACCTGGTGAAGAGCAGCTCCGTCTGGAACTTCAGAGGGAGGAGGAGCTCCACCATGTTGTCATCAGGGTAGCCGTCCTCACCGTCACTGGTCACACACACACACACACACACACAGGCGTTTCGTGTGTGTTCCCAGGCTCCACATAAACGGGAAACATCAGCAGCGATGGCTCACCTGCTGCTTGCCATGGCGATCTGCAAGTGGTCCAAGAAGATGGAGCGACTGAACTCGAACTCCACGCGGAAAGACACCTGGATGAGATGAGAAGAAGATTACTGCGGCGACAGCACCACCTGCTGGTCCACCGAGCAACTCCAGCGAGTATCACAGGAATCACAGGAACATGAATGACCTCTGGAGGTCCCTGGACCACGCTTTGAGCCACAACCATGGATGGATGGATGGGGTTCAAACCCAGAGAACATTCACGCTGTTTCCACCAATCAGGATCCTTCCATCCCTTCCATCCCATCCTTAATGTCAGTGTGTGAACTCACACACTGACATTAACACACACCACACACACACACACACACACACACTACTTAGTGTGTGTGTCCAAAGGCTTCCTAGCTCCTAAGCAGTGTGTGACTACATTCTGGGAATTTCATGGTACATGCATATATGGACACGAGGTTGCTAAAGATATCCCACAATGCAATGCTGTAGCTGGGATTGATATGTAGTATCTCTCCTTTGCCACCAGAGGGAGCGCTTTCCCAATAGTCGTAGTCTTTGGCTGCATTCCGAATCGCATCCTACCCCCAGCTCAGGCTGCCAGAGAAAGATGCAGTATGTCCCAACACGTAGTATATAAAATGCAGTACACTGAAAGTACCAGGACGAGCTACTACATCTGGCTGTACAGATTTTGTAGTACATTCTTACCCACAATCCTCAGTGTGTGATGCCTGTGACGAAAAAGCAGCATTCAAGATGCACTGAGATGACAGGTGTAGTATGTGCCAGTAGTACACATACTGCATGCAGTAGTAGGTACTATCTGAGGGTACTGTGAAAGTATACGGTTCAGAACACAGCCTATGTGCGTGATAGGGACAGAGCTGAGGTCAGAGGTCAGCTCCTACCTGAGACAAAGACTTCATGAAGGGAGCGCTGATGTTGCAGCTCCTCTGATTGGCCCGCTGGTCCTCAGAGAAACACTCAATTTGAATGTCTGATTGGTCCTGTGAGAAAGAGGGGGAGGAGTCACGTGAGTGGGCGGCGCACGGCGAACGCGAGGTGACATCACAGAGCTTCTCACTGCACCTTGACGATGAGGCTGGAGAAGAGCAGGTTGGGAGAGGCGGAGATGCGGATGGTCGCGCCGTACGCGTTCTCGCCCTGATTCTCCAGCTGCGCAAAGACCACCAACCTCCTCCAGCCCGCCTCCACCACATGGGCGGAGCCTGGCCACGCCCCCTGGCGGCTGCAGAGGGACGAGGCCGCTTCGGCTCTGGAGCTGCAGAACTGCCTTCGTGGAGACAGTCAGCTGCTTTAACTGTTTGTTTGTGTGTGTGTGCGCGTGCGTGCGTGTGTGTGTGTGAGTGCGTGTGTGTGTGTGTGAGTGCGTGTGTGTGTGAGGACTCACTGGATGTCTAGGAGGTCAGTGTGAGCATGCAGGATCAGATCAGGCACGCAGGTTTCTTCCTGCTCACAGCCGTTCCAAAAGGGAAGCTGCAGGGAACACACACACACGCACACACACGCACACGCGCACACACACACACACACACACACACACATCAACATGCTGATCACAAACAGCGACAGGAAGTCATGATGTTGTTCCTGTCAGCTGACCTCAGCCCTGAACGTGCTCGGCCAGTCTGGGTCCAACACCGGTCCCTCATCAGGATTCTGCAGACCCGTTTCCAAGACGACAGGAATGGGACGTCCATAATCTGTCGTCTCCTGTTCAGAGGAAGCGTCATCAGTCAGTCAGTTTGTGTGCGTGTGCGTGTATGTGTGTGTGTGTGTGTGTGTGTGTGTGTGAGACCTGAACAAAGAAGCCGTGCCGCTGGCAGCTTTGACCTGCATGCAGAACCAAAGTGTGCGGCTGCTGGCGGTCCACTTCATCCAGAACCGCTCGGGGGGGAAACCGCCTCTCATCCAACAGCAGAGTGTACCACACAGCTGGGGGGGGGGGGCAGAGGAAGTGATGTGACCTCCAGTGATTTTCAGCCCTCAAATCCTCCCACACTCCCTCTCCCAGTCCCTGTCCCAGTCCCTCTCCAAGCCTCACTCCAGCTCCCAGTCCCTGTGATTTGCTACATCATCTGTAGCAAATCACACACACACACACACACACACACACGCACAGATCCTGTCTCTGAATCAGCTGCTGGACGCTGAGTTGATTTGCAGAGTTTTGATCTATGAACGGAGCAGCTTCATCTGCTCTGCACAGCGCCACGTAAGAGGAGCTGGAACAGTGTGTGTGTGTGCGTGTGTGTGTGTGTGTGTGTAATTTGGTACAGACAATACCGGGGGGGAAGGATGAAGGAGGGACAGTTAGCAGCTCAAGAAACAGACACGACATGATGTTTGCATGTGTCTGCTTGTGTGTGTGTCGTGTGTGTGTGCGTGTGTGTGTGTGTGTGCGTGTGTCTCTGTGTGTGTGCACCCACCAGCATCTGCGCTGCTCGGGGTCCTGGAGTCCAGACGCAGACACACGCTCACCGACATGCAGGTCACCTCCTTCCCTCCTCGCCAACAGTCCTTGTTGAAGACGTTGACCTTCTCGGGCTCAAAGGTCAACGTGGCCTGAATCCTCAGGACCCCTCTGGACCTGGACGGAGAACATTCACATCCCCTCAACATCTGGATCTGGTTGTGGTCAGAAGGGTCAGAGGTCGCGTCTCACCAGACGAGGACGGCGGCCCCCTGCGCTCCCACGGCGAGGTCCACCAGCCCGTCACCGCTGACGTCCAGCACGCCGTGAAGACTCCGACCGAAGTAACGCAGACCTGCTGAGAATCCGGCAGCAGACAGACGCTGCGGGGGGGGTTGCCATGGTTACCACAATGAGCTGCAGAGGCTCCGCCCCCCTGGCTGCCCGCCACCACGCGTCTCACCTGTCTGTGCTGGCGGTCGAGGCTCTTGCCCCGGCCGTAGAAGACGTAGACGGCCCCTTGGTGGTCGTCCTCCAGCGGCGCGCCCACCACTAGCTCGCGGAAGCCGTCGCCGTTCATGTCCGAGATCTGAGCCAGAGCCGAACCCAGCCGGGAGTTCTGAGGGCCGTCCAGCACCAGCGCCCCCTGCTGGACCAACCGGGCCTGGCGGCAGACGACACCACACAACAGAGTGTGTGTGACTGTGGCTCTGTGTGTGTGTGGGCGGGTGTGTGTCTATGTCGTAGTGCTAGTCCCCATCCTCATCCTCTTCCTTGTCCCAGTCTTAGTCCTAGTCCTAGTCCTAGTCCTAGTCCCAGTCTCAGTCTTAGTCCTAGTCCTAGTCCTGGTGCTAGTCTCAGTCCAAGTCCCATTTTTGGTCCTCATGACGATCCTAGTCCCTAGTGCTAGTCCAAGTCCGAGTTGTTGTGCTAGTCCCACTCATAGTCCCAGTGCTAATCCTAGTGCCAGTCCTAGTGCTAGTCCTAGTCCTACTCCCACTCCTGGTCTCTCTTAGCCCTAGTGCCAGTCCTAGTCCCTGTTCTAGTCTGATACGACACAACAGAGTGTGTGTGACTGTGGCTGTGTGTGTGTGTGTACCTATGCTGTGCTTGTATTTGTGTGTAGCTGTGGTGTGACCGTGTGTGTGTGTGTGTGTGACCGTGTGTGTGTGTGTGTACCTGTGGTGTGTGTGTGTAGATGTAGACCTTCCCTCTCTCCCAGCCTTGGCTGCAGTACATAGGAGCAGCCACCAGGAGGACGTCCGTGTGTCCGTCTGCGTCCACGTCCATGGACAGCAGCTCGCTACCGAAGTACGACCCGATCTAAGCGGAGCCACATCAATCAGAGAGGGTTTGAGAAATGTGATCCCATACCGGATTCGACCCCGGTGACCCCGGTGACCCCGGTGTGTGTCACCTGCTCCCCGGGCAGAGCCTGCAGGATGGTCATGGTCCCGCTGTTCTTCAGCGTGAAGATGATGACTTTGCCAGTGTGGTTGAACCTCGGAGCTCCAGACACATACAGCTGAGGACCTCCAGGAGACAGCAGGGAGCCCACTGAGTAACCTGAACACACACACACACACCACTGGCCATAACTGATGTGTGTGTGTGTGTGTTTGCTGTATTGGAGCCGGTTCAGTCTTTTGGCTCTCACGTGTGGATATTAAAGGGATAGTTGGGATTTTTTGACATGAAGTTGTATGAGATCCAGTTCGGTTTTGCAGAAAGTAGTTCCGTCTCGTTGCTGGAGTCACATGGAGAAAACGTTTTGCTCCAAAAAACCCTTTAAAGGTCACTCACCCAGATAAGCTCCGTGGTTCTTCAGCTCTTCTGGAAATTCGTCCTTATAGGAGGATTTTGGCGGGATAACTTTTCCGTGTTTGGTCTCTTTGAGCACGGCACCGTTCCAGTCGTAGGCGCCCACGGCTCCCAGCAGCACGCCATCCTGAGGACGACACCAGCGAGCGTTAACCAGGTCCTGAAACAACGGTCCTCGGACACTTGGGGGGGGGGGGCAGAAGGTCAGGAGGTGGTAGGACTTCTGTGAGTTCCCGACCATAGAGTGCTCCATTCAAAGCCCCGCCCCCTTTTCCCCTCGGGGATGTATACGGTGGTTGACTGAGTGATTGATTGAAGGTCAGCCCCCACACGTGTGCCGTCAGTCACACGCCGGGATGTGAGGGTCCTGATGGGTCGGCGTGTCTGAGGCCCACATGTTTGGACCTGCATCTTCACGTCTGTTTTCCACATCAGAACCTTCTGACCCGACTTCACGTGTTTCCCTCCTGAAGCTGAAGAGCAGGAGACGTTTATCTGCCTCCCGTTTATGATCATGTGTGTGTGTGTGTGTGTGTGTGTGTGTGTGTGTGTTGGCAGCGTGACACTCAGCAGAACCATCTGTTCTGCGTTACACACAAAGTTTCCACGACACAGTTTTTGTTCGCTGACGTTGGATTTGGATGAATTTTCTCTGGATCAGAAACAACAGAAACATTTAGAGGCAGTTTGAAGTGAGTCCACATCGAGCAGTTTCAGGCTGTGCAGGTGCCAGTCCCAGTGGCAGCGCCAGTCTGTCCCAGTCCCAGTCTCAGTGCCAGTCTGTCCCAGTCTCAGTCTCTGTCCCAGTCCTAGTCCCACTTCTAGTCCTAGTCCCACTTCTAGTCCTAGTGCCAGTCCTAGTCCTAGTCCTTGTCCTAGTCCTAGTCCTTGTCCCAGTCTTAGTCCTAGTGCCAGTCCCAGTGGCAGCGCCAGTCTGTCCCAGTCCCAGTCTCAATGCCAGTCTTTCCCAGTCTCAGTCTCTGTCCCAGTCCTAGTACCACTTCTAGTCCTAGTACCAGTCTTAGTCCTAGTCCTAGTCCTTGTCCCAGTCTTAGTCCTAATGCCAGTCCCAGTGGCAGCGCCAGTCTGTCCCAGTCTCAGTCTCTGTCCCTCTCTGTCCCAATCCGTCCCAGTCCTAGTCCCACTTCTAGTCCTACTGCCAGTCCTAGTCTTAGTCCCAGTTTAAATCCTAGTGCCAGCCCCAGTCTTGTCCCAGTCCAAGTCGTAGTGCCAGCCCCAGTCCTAGTCCCAGTGCTAGTCTTAGTCCCAGTCCTAGTGCTAGTCCTAGTCCCGCTCCTAGTCCTAGTTCCAGTCCAAATCCTAGTCCTAATCCCACTCTTAGCCCTAGTGCCAGTCCCAGTCCTACTCCCTGTTCTAGTCCGAGTCCTAGTGCCAGTCCCACTCCTAGTATGACTCCTAGTCCTATCGTAGTCCTCGTCCCAGTCCCGTTCCCAGTCTGTCCAGTGGTGCCTGCTGGGAGGTGACTCACTCTGACGGGGTGTGAGGAAAAGCCAGCCTGTGCCATCTGCAGGCCGAATCCTCGACCCTGACTGCTGGTTCCTGCAACACACAGAACCTCCTGGTCACTCCTGTGGCTCCGCCCCTTCCTGTCCAATAGAAATGAGCTTCTGGCCTAGCAGAGACCAGCCCACCCTCCAGTGAGAAGATCCTCTCTCCCAGTGCGTCCACGATGTCCTTCAGTGCCGACTCGTCCGTCACGTTGAAGAAGTGCTTCTCGTCCGGGTCGCTGGCGATGAACTTGATCTCCTTCAGGAAGGCCTCGGGGTTGATTCCCCTCCGGTTGTAGTAGCCCAGAACCTGGAGGACGGGCGGAGGAGATGTTCATGCTGCTGCTGCGGGGGGGGGGGGGGGGGGGGGGG
>CAESWR010000705.1:333243-349555 GCA_903171835.1 Mullus surmuletus | reverse complement strand
TGATCCCCACGGTTTCATCGTCCTACATTATTTGCTTGTCAGTTTTTCACTTCAGCAAACTTCTTGCATTAAAAAAAACAAGGGGTGTGTCTGTCTGTCCGTGTGTGTATGTGTGTGTGTGTGTGTGTGTACCTGAACCTAAAATGTACCTGAAGTCTGCAAAGTGAAGAGAAGTGAGTTTGTGGGATCATACCACCTTTTCCCAGACAGCAGACAGACGGCTACATTTTTGCACAACCTAAAGTCTGCTCGGTAATGAATACTCAACACCAGCATACAGCAATTACAATCATCCAGACGAGATGTAATGAAAGCATGCATTGCTCTCTCACATTAGCCTTTGGGTAGATAGGACTTTGCAAACATGCACAGTTGGAAAAAGCTCTGGGTTGTGATCCTTAGGTTTGGGTTAGTGGTCTCTGGGCTTTCCATTGCCATCTCTGGGCTCTGGGTTGTGGACTCTAGACTCTATGCTGTCTCTCTGGGTTATGTGTCCAGGCTCTGGGTTGTGATCTCTAGGTTGTGGTCTCTGGGCTCTCAGTTACAGTCTCTAGGCTCTATGTTGTCTCTCTGGGTTGTGTATCCTGGCTCTGGGTTGTGATCTCTAGTTTGTGGTCTCTAGGCTCTATGTTGTGTCTCTGGGTTATGTGTCCAGGCTCTGGGTTGTGGTCTCTAGGTTGTGGACTCTAGGCTCCATGTTGTGTCTCTGGGCTCTGGGTTGTGGACTCTAGGCTCTATGTTGTGTCTCTGGGTTGTGTGTCTCAGGCTCGTGATGTGTGGTCTCAAAGCTCAGCGTTGTGATCTCCAGGTTATGGTCTTTAGGCTCTGGGTTTCCCACCATTCCAGCAGGTTAGCGAAATACATAAAATAGTGAAAAAGTACACAGAAAAATATGAAAAAGTAATTTTAAGTTCAATTCAAAGTTTAAAATCACTTGTCCTCAAGGTTGAACCAAGGGAAGTGTGAAGCCCCACCCCTGCCCCCCCCCCCCAGCCCCGGGCGGCTGGGCTGTGTGCTGTGCTGCTACCTGCCCAGATGTGTTCAGAGAGTCAGAGGCAGCGGAGCAGGTAGGTTCATTCCTCCAACTCTTAATTCACTTCAGCATAAGGTCAGATTTGTACGTTTGTAAGAAAGAATCAGCTGACGTCTACAATCACCAATGTAATGCAATCCAGTGTCTGGAGCGTTGAGGTCTCAGGGAGTAGAAAAGATCAGCACCTGCAGTCTTCTTGTTCTTCTCTTGGTAAACTTCAGGGATGTTCAGAACATTCTCCACATCTAGTCATCTAGCGGGTGAAGCCTCCAAAATGCAGATAAGGCACCTGAAGTGTTGCAGAGCTGCAGGTTCCTCGCTGAAGCTGTCATGTGTTTTCATGTTTCTCTGCAGCTTGAAGGCAGATCTTTGGTCTCCTGAGGTTCCTGGAAGGTTTCTGCATGTTCAGAGCATGTCAGGCCTCCTCAGAAACATCTCACCCTCCAGAGTTTGCTTTAGATGATGTCTGTAGAAGAGTGAAGAGTGAAGAGTGTGTGTTGTGTGTGTTGTGTGTGTGTGTGTGTGTGTGTGTGTGTGTGTGTGTGTGTGTGTGTGTAGTCAGAGAATCAGACCTCATCTTATCAGCCGCCTCTTTGCTGCAGGTGCCGTGTGTGTTTGGATTGAGTGTGACAGCAGCAGTATGTTCAGTAAATCCCCTCAATTACTGCAGGGGCCCAACATTCTTCTTGAAGATCATCAGTCCCTCCAGGCTTCACCTGCTCCTCACTTTTACTGACATCAGGATATGTTTCACACACACCCACACACACCACTCACCACACACACACACACACACACACACACACACACACACACACACACACACACATTCATCCTCTAACTCCTATGGAGATCTGAAGGTTCATCGGGATCTGAAGGATTCACAGAGATCTGGAGGTTCCACCTGGATCTGAGGGTCTATTGGGGTCAGAAGGTCCACAGGGATCTAAGGGTCCCATGGGGATCTGCAGGTTCCACAAGGATCTGAGGGTTCCACAGGGATCTGAAGGTTCCTCGGAGATCTGAAGGTCCACCGGGATGATTAAACACGTAATGTGTTCAGGAGAATCTGAAACCTATTTGAACCTTGGAGGGCGGGTCAGGAACAATCGAGGGCGGGGTCAGAGACGGTAGTGGGCGGGGTCAGAGAGAGTGGTGGGCAGGGTCAGTATACACAAGATGACAGTGGATAGAAAACATAGGATCCAATAACATAGAATGAAATAGTGACATAAACATTGTACCTTGTGACACCAGCAACTAAACATTTGAATATTTATGTTCCTTTGCTGTTACTTTGTCATCTGACAGAGTTCATCAGAAATCTGCAGCTGTGACTTTCTGCACATCATGATCTTCTTCCTCTTCGTCGTCTTTGGTGAGTTCACTTCATTTCACTCATCATCAGACTCTTTTATCAAGGCAGGAAGGACGGGAGGCGTGAGCGGACAAAAAGGCGGGAGTGATGAGGCAAGGAAAGAATGAATGAATGAAGCGAGGGATCACAGAGTTGCAGTCAGTCGCACCTCTCTGGAGAATCCGTCAGGGTATTTTGGCACGAATCAGCAGACGTGTGGCAACTGGTTGATGAGAATGTTTCCACGTGCTGACACTTGTTCTTCTCAATCGGGTAGAATCGGGTAGATACACTGCTCCAAACTCTTCGAAAGGCTTGGTGGCTCTGAGATCGATCAGCCAAAGCTGAGGTCTATCAGAAGGAAACATCCTTCATGTCTGCAACATCTTCACTGATGAAGCTTATTGGCTCTCTCTGCAGCTCTTCTCTCTGCAGTCCAGCTCCAGGACCACCAGGTCCACCAGAACACTCAGGCCAACCACGTCCACCAGGGTCAACAAGGATACCAGCAGCATGCAGACCATCAGGTCCAACAGGACCACCAGATCCCCCAGTATCCCGAGGATTACCAGGTCCATCAGGACAATCAGATCCACCTGGATCACCAGATAACCAACTATCACCAAAACCACCAGGGCCATCAGAACAACCATGACAACAATGTCAAACATGACCACCAACATCACCAGCACCAGATGGACCACCATGTCCCCCAAGACCACCATGTCCACCGGGACCACCAGAACCACCCGGACCACCTAATAGCTCAGAACCAACAGGACCCGTGCCGGGATGGCACCTGCAATCCCCAGCTGGGAGACCTGATGGTTGGTCGGGCCGCCCAACTCTCAGCCTCCTCCACGTGTGGTCTGGATGGACCTCAGAACTACTGCATCATTGGACATCTGGAGGTCAGAGGAGTTCCAGGGGTCTGAACATGGACTTTTCCATTTATGCATACAGTGTTGCCCAATCACAGCAGAGCGGGTCGGCCGTACACTCAGCAGTAAGATCGGCCCCTGAGGTCAGCACCTGAGGTGGGCCTCTATAGTTTGCCCCTGAGGTGGGCATTCATGGTTGGCCCCTGAGGTTGGTCTCTGAGGTCGGCATTGATGATGTTGGCCCCTGAGGTCGGTCGCTGAGGTCGGCCCCTGATGTCAGCCTTACCTCAAATGGCTGGCCCCAGAGGTCGGCTTCGATGATCAGCCCCTGAGGTCGCCCACTGAGGTGGGGATTGGGATCAAGTGTGAACATGAAAATCTCTGAATGTTTTCATTGAGCTCCACCGAAGAGCAGAGTCGTATAGTGTGTGTGTGTGTGTGTGTGTGTGTGTGTGTGTGTGTGTGTGTGTGTGTGTGTGTGTGTGTGTGTGTGTGTGTTGTATGTGTGTGTGTGTGTGTGTGTGTGTGCGCGCGCGCGTGTGTGTGTGTCCTTTCTTTTCCATACTAAAACATGTTCTGATCTGTCAGTTTAATACCTGGAGGATATACTTCCCTGTTTTCTTCTTCTCTTGTTTTCCATCCCCCTGCTCTCAGTTGATCATATTTATATTCACATTTCTGTGACTGGAGGGTTCCTTGTTTATTTGATGAGTTAGTTAGTTAGTTAGTTAGTTAGTTAGTTAGTTAGTTAGTTAGTTGGTTAGTTGGTTGGATGGTTTAAGTGAGGTTTTTTGATCATTTGTTTGTTTGTTTGTGTTTGATTATTTCTTCTTCACCCTCAGGATGATCAGAAATGCTTCACATGTGACTCTCGGCTGCCTTACAATCTCCATAGCAACCCCAACAGCCACCGTATCGACAACATCATCACGGTCTTTGACCCTGAGCGTAAAATGAAGTGGTGGCAGTCAGAGAACGGTGAGTTGATCTCCGACCCCCTCGGTTGTGGCCCCCCCTCTGATGGCGGAGCCTGACTCTGAGTGACTCTGCAGGCGTCCACGCCGTCAGCATCCAGCTGAACCTGGAGAGCGTCTTCCAGTTCAGTCACCTGGTTCTGACCTTTAAGGTGAAATGCAGCAAACATCGCAACCTTTCATGCAACCATCCATGTCCACGCTCACCCATCTAACGCCCCCCATGCAGAGTTTCCGGCCGGCGGCCATGTTGGTGGAGCGTTCCAAGGACTTTGGACGAAGCTGGAAGGTTTTCCGTTACTTTGCAGAGGACTGCACTCTGCACTTCCCCTCCGTCTCCCCTCGCGCCGCCAACAGCGTGGACGACATTGTGTGCGACAGCAGATACTCTGGATCGGAACCATCATCTGACGGAGAGGTGAGCAGACTTCAGAGGACAACACGCATCCACCTGAGTTACAAACGCCACATCACGGGACCAGATTTATCTTTATGGAGCCTTTTTCACTGGACCAGGACCAGAACCCCAAAACATTGGACCACAACCAGAAGCCTTTGCCAGATGGGTTACTGACTGTAGCTGAGTCCCAATCCAGAGTCTGTGTCCTTGTGAAGATGCAGCTTCAATTCCGCGGTCCACAAAGGTCCCACCTTCAGAGAAACCTTCGAAGGTGGCATCAGTTTTTGGGGACTGGATACGCTGATCTGGAGGACCAGGAGTTTCCTGGTTCACCTCCATCACCTCCTTAATGGGACGGAGCAAGACTGCATTTGTCAGCCGGTTTGGTGGAGCCCTCAGACCGGGATCTGCCTGGGACTCAACTGCTGTCTGACCAGAACCTGACCTGGATCTGGTGGGATGGGACTGATTGCGACCTGACTGGAACCTGACTTGGACCTGGTCAGAACCTCACTCCTTCCTGTTGTCTCACTTTCTGTTCTTGTTTGTTTTCCTCGTTGTCGCCCAGGTGGTGTTGAAAGCTCTGGATCCCATCTTTGAGATCGAGGACCCATATGCGCCGAACATCCGCGGTGAGTCCTGCACTCTGATTGGCCCGGGGGCTGTACACTGCTGGTAGTCATAGCAACAGACCCTTTGCGGGGTAGGACCAATTATCCAGCATTCCTTTGGGCATTACTGTCGTTGGTTGGTCCTCAGAGCTCATCACCATCACCAACATCCGGATCAACTTCACCCGCCTCTTCACGCTGGGCGACACCCTGCTGAGCCGCCGCCGCCGCCGCGGTGCTCTGGACAAATATTACTACGCACTTTACAACATGGTGGTCCGAGGCAGCTGCTTCTGTCATGGCCACGCCAGCCGCTGTACTCCAGTTGGCGGAGATCGGGGGGACGTGTACAACCAGCCTGGCATGGTATGATCTGCTTCAGGCCAAACATCTGTCAATTGCCCCGTTGTGAGCCCACCACAGCTCCGCCCACCCCCCGTTCAGCCCTACATCAATAGACACTGCTTGTCTCCTGCCCTTCAGGTCCACGGTCGCTGTGTGTGTGAGCACAACACGGCCGGAGAGAACTGCGAGAGGTGTCAGGACTTCCATCACGACTCCCCCTGGAGGCCTGGAGGAGAAAACAACGCCAACGTGTGCAGAAGTAAAAAAAACAATTCTTGTCATCACGTAAACAAAAGTGTTTTAAAAAAAAAAAGATTAAATCTTGCAAAGCTCCGCCCGCTGATTGGCACGTGGACGGCAGGTCGGGACCCTGTCAGTGGGTGACAAATGTGTCTTATCTCCATCAGGGTGCGACTGCCGTGGTCATTCCGACACGTGTCACTTTGACGCCGCCCTGTTCGAGGCAACAGGAAGCGGCGGAGTGTGTGACAACTGCCGCAACGGGCGGGCGGGGCATCGGTGCGAGCGCTGCCGGCCCTTCCTCTACCAGGATCCTCAGAGGGCGCCGGACGACCCGCAGGCCTGCATACGTGAGCTTCACATCTGTTTCTTTTCTATTGAGACATTATGACATGATGTCATCACCAGGGGACCAAGCAGCTTTGTTATGCTTCTAATTCAGGTCAAAGGTCTGAAAATCTGCTACTTTTTTGGTTTAAAAAAAAAAAAATTTATGAGATGACGACTCAATCGACTCCAAACTCTTCATCATTTAGAGCAAACAGGCGACCTGACTGAGACCGCCCTCATTCGTCATGCGTTTGTGTGTTTCAGCGTGTGACTGTGACGGTGCCGGCTCGCAGGGCGGCGGCCTGTGCGACCCGCTGAGCGGTGCTTGTCTGTGTAAGGAGAACGTGGAGGGCCGGCGCTGCGACCGCTGCAAAGGCGGCTTTTTCGGCCTGAGGCAGGAAGACCCCGCCGGCTGTCAGAGTGAGCGCAGAGTGCGGCCACGCCCCCCAATCAGTCGACATTCACGGCCTTTGTTGTGAGCTGCACGTGTGTGTGTGTGTGTTACACAGTGTGTAGGTGCCATCCTTTGGGAAGCGTGGCGTCATGTGATCAGCAGACAGGAAGTTGTCAGTGTGACGCCCTGGCGAGTGGCGCGCTGTGCGATCGCTGCGTGGTAGGTGGAGCCGTCTGCTGAAGTACCCTGACACTTGAAGGGTACTTCTTAGTTGGGGGGTCCCAGGGGCCTACTTTTTCACTTCCAATACAATAACAATTGCACCCTCGAGTATCGGCCGATACCGAAATCGATTCGATTTGGTAGCAACATGAATCATACATACTTTAATGACTTATTTTGTAGTATGGAATGTTAGAAAAGGCTTGATGAAGTGATATTAGTCAAACAGAGAACAATAGTCAGCGACAGTAGCTATGAGAAAATATATATAATCCGATACTGTTTTTTTTTTAATTGATATCCAATATCAATATCGGAGCGAAACGCCCCTACTTCTTCGTACAGATGTTTAACTGTGTCACTTCTGGGTGCAGACCTTGTAGTGTGTTTAGGTGGAGTCACCACCCACATGTTTTATCTTTGTAGAAGCGTCATCTTTGTCAGACTCAATGTGCAGTTTGCGGGATCTGTAGTTCTCTGAGCGTCGCGTTGGAGACGTGCAGGAGGTTCTAAGAGCTCCGTCCAATCAGATGCTACCTGACCGCCGAGAGCTTCTGTGAGATGAAAACGTCCTGATCTCAGCGAGGCTGCCAGGTGGAATAATGCCGTCCCCAAGCATCGACAGACCTTTGTGTGTGTGTGTGTGTGTGTGTGTGTGTGTGTGTGTGTGTGTGTGTGTGTGTGTGTGTGTGTGTGTGTGTGTGCAGGCAGGTTTCTGGGGTTTGGGGAGCTCTGGATTCAGATGTTCACCATGTGACTGTGATGTGGGCGGATCTTACAGCAGCAAGTATGTCTCAATCTCACATGTCATACGTTATTGGTTAACAGGAAACATTGCAAAGCTGACCTCTGACATCACTTCCTGGGTGTCCTCAGTTGTTCTCCAGAGGATGGACAGTGCCACTGTTTACCCAACATGGTGGGCAGGCGATGTGCGGACCCCGCCCCAGGATATTTCCTGCCTGCCCTGGACTACTTTCTGTATGAAGCAGAGCTGGCAGCCCCTCTGAATGGACCCAATCCCTCTACTTCTACTTCTACCTCCACGTCTACTTCTACTTCTACTCCTCCTCCATCTACATCTTCATCATCTTCTTCTTCTCTGGTGCGTAGACTGAGCATTGTCGCCGGTGATGTTGAACCATGGTGATGTTACTTGTTTTCCGCCATCTCATCGGCAGCTGAACCCAGGCTTGCTGCCCAAGTGTGAGCAGTATTACAGAGAGCAGGGATATGACTTCAAGATCTCCAATGGACGAGTGGTTCTGGTCCGAAGGGCTCGGCGACACGCTCGCCCAGGGAGGCTGAGGCGGGTAAGACGGGCGCGGCTCCTGATTGGACGGGGAGTGAGGCAGAAAATCTCACGCTTGTCTTTGTCGGCCCTGCAGCAGAGCGGCATCCCTCTGGAGCCGGGTCACGCCCTGCAGCTCCTCCCTCGACAGAGGACGGCCCAGCAGCCAATCACATGGACCGGCCTGGGAGTGGTCAGGGTGCTGGAGGGGGCGGGGCTACGGTTCACCATTGACAACCTTCCTTCCTCCACGGATTACCAACTGTTGATCCGCTACGAGCCTGAGGTGATAAGATCATCACTATGGCAACGCCTTTCTAAATGTTTGTAAAAACTAGGGCTGGTTATCGGTACTCGATACCAAACAACCAAAGGTATAATACAGTACTTTCAAAATGTATTTCTGTAAAAATCTTTTGAATGGGGAGCAGTCATGACATTTGCAAAACTGATTGCTTTCTATTCACATGATTAATAGAGAATGAAGTATTTTTAAACTATACCAAACCCTAGTAAAAACAGACATAAACATCGAATATATAAAAAAATAAATTAAAAAAAGATTCATTTCATAAACCATCATTGGATTATTCTTTGCTGATTGGATTGTTTTTTTGTTTTTTTACATCAATCTAAACTTCCTTTGTAGTCTCCCTCCGATTGGCTGGCCTCTCTCAGCATCACGATGCTGTCGCCGGGTGACAGCCGTTGCCGCAGCGACCCCACGGGACAGAAAACACTGATTCTTTCTGGCAACTCCAGGTGAGAGGTTACAACTCCAACTCTGTGAGAGGAACCTTCAGTCCTGTCAGACACCTGTTTGAGTGATCGTACTGTACTCGTCTGTCCTCAGGGGCGGCGTCCTGGACTCTCCGTTGTGTCTGAACGCAGGCGGCAGTTACTTCGTGGACGTCTCCTTCCACCAGCAGCCACATTCCGCCGCTTCGTTCGGCTCGCACATCCTGGTCGACTCGGTGAGGAACTCGCCTCCCATCTGGAAACAACCAACGTAGAAATCACGTCTGACTCTCCCGCTTCACTTCCTCAGATGGGTTTGATTCCCGCCGCCGAGTCCATGGACAACTTCTGCTCCCAGAGCGACGCGGATTCTCCCCGCAGATTCCGCTGCATCGGGCTGAGCGTGGAGCCCGGCCAGCAGGGGGCGCTGCCCGACGCCTGCCAGGGTCTCGCCGGCAGCATGTCGGCACGGATCCATAAAGGAGCAGTTGGTAGGTTCAGTGCAACGACCTTATAGGGGAATCCATGGCGATGCGGGTGGTTGCCATGACAGCACATGGGTGTGGCCGGGGGATGAAATTACATTTTTGACCTACCTGCCAACTGCCAAAATTTTACCGGACAGTGAGGGACCAATTTGAAATTCGAAATGACAAATGCAATTACATAGCAAAGTCAGCATTTTTCACGAGTCCACCAATGGCGAGTGGCCTCATTGATTTACTTGCCAAAACATATATTTACATGCATTCGGGTGCTTCGAGTGCTAATTCTAAACCCTGTGTTTGGCTCATGATGATGTCACTGTTGGTAGGTTGCAGGTGTGATGGTGTCGGCTCTGTTGGACAGACCTGCAGTAAACTCGGCGGCCACTGTGAGTGTAAACCCAGCGTGATTGGCCGCTGCTGCGACACGTGCGCGCCGCTGACCTTCGGCTTCGGACCCGATGGCTGCAAACGTAGGAAGCAAACCGAAATTAAATACCAGCTGCAGACAGGAAACAGGAAGTCCGCTCCAGCTGTGGTCTCTTCTTCACAGCGTGCGAGTGCCACCCTGGAGGCCGGCTGTCGGAGCGCTGCGACCAGGTCACGGGTCAATGTGCGTGTCGGCCGGAGGTGACGGGCCGCCGCTGTGACCGCTGCCAGAAGGGATTCTGGGATTTCCCGCTCTGTCGGCCCTGCGAGTGTAATGGACTGTCGGAGGTCTGTGATCCGGAGAGCGGAGAGTGTGTGAACTGCAGGGAGCACAGCAGAGGACACCACTGTGACAGGTGTGTGTGTGTGTGTGTGTGTGTGTGTCTGTGTGTGTGTGTGTGAGAGAGAGAAAGAGCGCCTTTATCCATTTGATCACTGGCAGTTTGTGATTCTGACATGTTGCTCATGTTGCTGCAGGTGTGAGGAAGGTTACCAAGGTAACCCAGCTGCTGACCAGCCCTGTCAGCCATGTTTGTGTCCAGACAGTCAGAACAGCGGACGGTTCTTTGCCACATCCTGCCGCGACGACCCACAATCCCTCAGTCCCATCTGCAACTGTCGGGAGGGTCACACAGGTCAGACGCCGTGTCCGTATCTCTCCTTCACCTCTTAGCCACTTGACCTTGCGACCTGCTCACCTGTTGTGCTGCGCCTGCCAGGCGAGCGCTGTGACAGGTGCAGCGCTGGTTTCCATGGCGACCTGACATCGCCAGGCAGCTATTGCAGCCCATGCCCCTGCAACAAGAACATTGACCCTGACGACCGCAACGCCTGCGACAGCTTAACGGGAGTGTGTTTGCGCTGTCTCCACAACACCACGGGGACACACTGCCAAACCTGCAAACCGGGTTACTATGGCGATGCCCTGCAGCAGGAGTGCAAAGGTAACGTGGAAAGTGTGGAAGCACGTTGACGTGTTCGACCTCCACCTGCTCAGAATGAGGTGTTGTTCCCAGAATGCCACTGTGACCGCCGGGGGACGGAGGTGACGCAGTGTCCTCTGGGAAGTCCCTGCTTCTGTGACGAGCAGAGCGGACAGTGTCCCTGCAGAGTGGGCGTGGCCGGCGTCCTCTGTGACGAGTGCCAAGATGGATTCTGGAACCTGGAAGGCGCATCGGGCTGTCAGCCCTGCGCCTGCGACGACGCCAACTCTCTGTCCAACGTCTGTGACAAGGTGACGCGCGTCCTCTATTGGTCCACAGAGCCAGGGGGTCTCAACACGTGGTCCGCAGTCCCCTCAACCACATCTGTCAAACTCATCTGTCCTCATATAAACTCAAACCTCTGTATCTATCAGACTTCGCCCGTGGGTCATTTGAGTGTGCTCCACTGATAATGCACATCCCAGAATGCATTGCAATGGCAGGGTTTTGCATTAGGGAGGCTCATCAATCTGTTCTCTGTGCGCAACGTTATTGACAAACTCATCAGAGTCTCATGTTCACCGTGTCTGGTTGAGTCGTAAGCTAAAGCTAACCCCCAAAACATGGCTAACCCTCAAAACATGGCTAGCCCTCATAACATGGCTAACCCCTCAAAACATGGCTAACCCTGAAAACATGGCAAACCCCTGAAAACATGGCTAACCCTGAAAACATGGCAAACCCCTCAAAAACATGGCAAACCCCTCAACATGGCAAACCCCTCAAAACATGGCAAACCCCTCAAAACATGGCTAACCCTCAAAACATGGCAAACCCCTCAAAACATGGCTAACCCCCAAAACACGGCAAAACCCCAACACATGGCCAAGTGAAAGATGGAGTCTAAAAAGAGAAAGACCAGACTGTCGGACCTCCAATGTAGTGACACACTCAAATACATTCTGTTTCAGTGTAAAAAAAATGTCCTGCGATTTGGAGTCACTTCTTAATTTTGTCCCCCGTCTGATTTAGTTTGACACCCCTGTCTTAAACTGTTATTGTTACTTCATCTTGTGTGTGTGTGTGTGTGTGTGTGTGTGTTCAGGTGTCCGGTCAGTGTCCATGCCGTGCGGAGTTCGGAGGTCAACAGTGCGACGAGTGTGGAGAGAATCACTTTGGGAATCCTGACCTGCAGTGCATCCGTGAGAGCAGATCCCGAGACCTTCCCCCTCCCTCACACGTCTCGTCCCTCTGTTGTTGTCTTAACCTCCGTCCTCTGCCGTGTCGTCCCCAGCATGCGACTGTAACCTGGAGGGAACCGAGCGTCCGTCCTGCGACTCTGAAACGGGCGAGTGCATGTGTCGAGTGGGCGTCACCGGGATCTTCTGTGACGAGTGTGCTCCCGGCTACGACTCGGAGTTCCCGGCCTGCAAGGAGTGTCACGCCTGCGCCGGCCTCTGGACGGCGAGCGTCAAAGATGTCCAGCGGGCCACGCAGAAGATGAAAACCTTCGTCCCCAATTATGGGAAAGACCTGCAGCCGGGAGACAACCGCCATCGGCAACAGCTGCTGGAGATGTACGCCAAGCTGGAGGACCTCGGCAACCTGACGTCGCTCTCGCCGCCAGCCGGGAAGAAGTTGGAGAAACTCTACCTGAAGGCCAGGTAGGTCACGTGACCTGACGTGGTCCTCCCTGTTGGTCGCCTGTTGGCAGCTCTGCTCTCTCATTTTGTGACATCACAGGAAGCTGACGGACGGCATGGACACCAACGTGATCCTGATCGACCCCTCGCCTCTCCTCAACACTGAGATCGACAACATTTATCGGGAGTTCAAGAAGCTTCTGAACAACTTGAAGCAGAAGGTGGATGACGATCCAGACAACGAGGTTGACGAAGACCAGGAAGGTACAAACAAATCTCCCTTTAACTGAAGAAACTCTCTCTGCTCTACTCTAGTCTGCTCTCCTCCACTCTACTTTTTGCTCTTCCGCCAGGAAATAGTACCTGGTATCTGGTTCCATGTAGCACTGATTGGTCACAGAATGCCAAGCACATATGTTGAGGTGGCGCCACCATGTGGCTGCGTCTGAAATCTGTGTGTCCCAAAGCTCAGCAGCTTCTTAACACTGTGTGACATGCATTCTACATTCTGCAGATGCAGCACCAGATACTGGACAAACAGAAATATCCCACAATGCAAAGCTACCTGGCAGCAGGAAATTGATGTGTAGTATTTCTGCTTTGCCACCAGAGGGAGCTGTGGGCCAACACTCTGTCATCTGTGCCGTGTCATCTTTAATGACCCAAAGGTCAAAGAGAAGCTCTAACAGTCTTTGAGACATAATCTTCTTCTGCCATAGAACTGATGGACGAGATCCAGAAGCTTCATAAGTCCTTCATGCAGGAGGAGAAGCGGGTGAAGAATGCCAACAAAGCTCTGGAGGACTCCATGGACACCAGACAGGAGGTCAAACACAGACTGACCACCTGCAGCCAAGGAGACCTTTTGCCAATAGAGAAGAAGATCAAAGCCCTCAGCGCCAGCGACCTCAATCACAAGGTCACCTGACCACCAACACACTCGCTCTTATTTGGGTTCACTACACAGCAACACAGGGCGTCCCCATGACGACAGTGTGGAACCTGTGTGTGTTGCCATCACACGTCACAGCGTCTTTACCTCTTTACGTGCATTTGCCTCTGCAGGTGTGTGGTGGACCAGGTCTGGAGGACTGTTCAGGATGTGGCGGCGCACTTTGTCAGGTCCTGGGGCAAAGAAAATGCGGCGGTCCAAACTGTGACGGCGTCGTTCCTCTCAGCGAAAAAGCCTCAAAGACGGCAAAGCAAGCCAAGGAGGAACTCGACTCCCTGCCGCTCCGACTGCAGGAGTCCAAGAGCAAGGTAGGTTCCTACAGGACTGACCACAGATACATGGACTGGACTGATGCGGTCTCTCATTATTCAGATTAACGATGCGCGGGAGGTGGCTCAGGAAACCAAAGACCTGACCAAAAACCTGCAGGACCAGATCAGTAGCAACATTGATTCCTTCGAGCGAGACAAGAACAAAACCAAGGAGCTGCTCCAGCGGGTCAAAGACTACCTGATGGGTCTGGTTTCCGAAGAGTAACATTAGGAAGACGTGTCTGACTCCACACACTTGAACTTCCATGTTCTTTCTCAACTACAGACGAGATGGTTCCTGCAGAAGACATCGAGAAAATGGCCCGAGCAGTGCTGGACATCAAGCTGCCGCGATCACCCGATCAGATTCGATCCATGATCGATGAAATCCATAATTTGCTGTCCAATGCCACTAGTGTCCAGGATGACCTGAAGGACCTGGAGGATCATGCCAAGACCGCCAAGGACCTCCTCGAGAGAGCAAAGGACATCAAGTTAGTGTCTGGTTCTGTTTAGGTACAAGAGCCGAGAGGAGCCTCCGGACTCGGTGATGAAATTGCTGTTGATCTGTTTTTGTCTTTTGTTCAGGAACCGCACAAAGAACATCGATGTGACGGAGATCAGCAGAGACATTTACGACGCAGAGAGAGCTCAGGACAGAGCCAACAATGACCTGGAGACCAGCAGCCAAGATCGGGATGCTGCCAAAAACCAGATCCAGGAAGTAAGGACCACTTGCATGAGTCGTTTGATTGGAGTCCAGTGTGACGGCCCCGTTGGACACTGAGACCAGCTGCTTGCTTCCGGTCCTTGAACTTGTTTGTGTCCACAGATCAAAGACAAACTGGACGACATAGAAACCAAGGCAATGAGTCGTCGACCCGCCGAGCTGCTGGACGCCATCGAGGCACTGAGGAAGAAGACCCAGCAGAACCGAGACCAGGCGCGGTCGGCCCGGGAGGTGGCAGAGGCAGCTCGGAACCAAAGTGACGGCGCACAAGCGGTCAGTCGAGGAACAAAACACCTCAATGAAGTACAAATACACACAGTGTCATAAAAGTACTGTGACTTTCTCCAAAACAGCAGCTGGATGACGTGGTGAAGCAGTTTGACCTTCTGACCAATAAAAGGGGAAACCAGACGCTTCAGGACGGAGCTGCAGAGCAGCTGAAGAAGCTGATGGACGAGGCAGAGGGCATGAAGAGACAAGTGGAGGACAAGATGCGACTCATACAAGGTAGTACTCGTACTACTGCAGAACTGCAAGGATGTTTAATAGTAGTCAAAGTACTCGGAAGACAACTAGGAAAGATATCTGCAGTAGTTCTGTGGTATCTGCATTAGTAATAGTAATACTAAGTACTTGTGTGTTTGTAAAGTGTAGTACTGTAGTATTTGGCAGGAAACTTGGTGAAACGTGGCCGTATTGTGTAATTACTGTTTGGTATTTTCTGTCCCAGATTTGGAGACGAAGATCCAGGAGCTCATCAGGAGAAAAGAGGAAAGAGAATCCGAAGTCGCCAGTTTGTTGCAGACAGTGGATTCTCTGCGGAAGGAAATTGCTGAGCGAGCCGAGGGATACGTCAGCTGTACCTCCTAAAGTACTACAAACATACTCACGCGTTACTCCCTGAGACAGGACCCCTGCCTCCTAACTTACTCTGAATATACTCGCGCGTTACTCCCTGAGGCGGCACCCCTCCTCCGAAAGTACTACAAACATACTCACGCGTTACTCCCTTAGATATCAGCCCTCATCTAAAGTACTACAAACACATAGACTCCTGAAGTACTTTAGGGCCCCACGTGGCTGCCCAGTGTGGCCAGCAGGGGGCAGCAGTGATGAGAAATGAAATGATGAAAATGTTTGAGTCACTCGGATAAATAAACTGTTCAAGCTTTCTGAACCTTCTGGCTTCATCATTTGCTGATTTGGAACACAAGTTGCACGTGATGCCTTCAGCCAGCAGGGGGCAGACAGCAGCCAGTCCCCACATGGCTGGACAAGCTGACCTATGGACCTTCAGCCCTTGAGAGGAACGTCTGAGGAACGTCTGAGGAACCTCCCAACAGAGAGTGAGGCAGAGAGCCTCTGAGCCGACCAGAAGACTTGTTTCTGTAAACATTTGGAGCAGAACATCTGGAGGGAGGAAACATCTGGAAGGACTTTTACGTCTTCAAGCGTGTGTATCTGAAGTGGTGAAGACATCTTGTGTGCGAGTCATCAGACAGTTGTGCCGCGCTCTGATTGGTCGACAGCTCGTCTCTGCAGGCCGCCACATGTTGGTTCACACAAATCGCACCTCCTACCCACAATGCAGCAGTGGATTGCTTGGAGCTGAATGATTCCTCAGATGTTCAGGTGGGGGGTTGGAATACCATCCCCCCAAAACACACACACACACACACACAAACAGTACCTCCCCCACAGTGCGCTCACCTGTGGGAACAAAGGAGTGTGTGTGTGTGTGTGTGTGAGTGCTTGAGGGGGGCAGACAAAGACATTCCTCACTAATCCCACACAATACACACACACACACACACTTGGGGGAGTTTTTCAGTCTGTCTTGTGAATTAACTTCCTGAAATCTCAGCCTCAGACTCCTTATTGACCTCTGATGACCTTCATCCCAGATCTCTGAGATTCTCCTCTCAGGTTTCACAGCTTCTAGAGAATTCCAACGTGTGTGGCAGGGGAAGCCCCCCGACCACTGTGTGTGTGTGTGTGAGTGTGTGTGTTTGTGTGGGCCGGG
>CAESWR010000705.1:320145-333235 GCA_903171835.1 Mullus surmuletus | reverse complement strand
CGGGGGGGGGGGCTGCAGGAAGTCGTGTTACCTTCAGAGTAAAGACTGGAAGTTTCAGGATGAGTCTGACCTTTCATTACCTTCCATTGACACTAACTGACCTCTGTGACCTTTCACGGCGCCTCCTGCCTGTGCACGTTGTGACCGACTGATCGATTGGCATCAATAATCAGCTTTACTCCGCGCGCGACAGCGTCCTCGGGGGGCTTTATTTTGAAGGTTTTGCCGGATGTGGAGGGCAGACGCCGGTGTGCGGAGGGGGCGGGGCTTGTGCAGGTCGTCCGCTCTGCAGGAGGCTCAGCCTGGCGGCGCTGCAGAGCTCCGGAGGTTCGAGCAGCTGGGAGTGGGACGGGTCTGGTGCCGCTGCTGCTTTTTTCTTCCCACCAAGTTTGTTCCCGGTACCGGTTCCGGTTCGGCAGCATGTTGCGGGTCGCGCTGCTGCTCGGTGAGTCTCAGCATCTCCTCCAGCAACTTTGTTTCCAAGTTTTTCAAAGATTCGGCGTTGCTTCTCTTTGTTTGATGCGGTTCTATCACGAGTGGGCGATGCATCACACACACACACACACACACAAACACACACGCACACACACGCCATAAACTTTAATTGAGGATCCAGAAGGAAAGCTCTCAGCTGCTCCAATCACTGCATTTTTTTGCAGAACTTTTGTGATTGTTTCGTGTTTCGATTGTTTTGTGATAAGAAACTTTGTTTTGTGTGTGTGTGTGTGTGTGTGTGTGTCCTGATGTGTTTGGTGCTCTCCTCTCAGCTCTGCAGATGTTCGCCCGTGCCCAGGAGGGCGGGGCCACGGACGACATCAGTCTCCCAGAGTTCAGCGATGTCTGCACGGAGGGCAGCTGTTACCCGGCAACGGGAGACCTCCTGATCGGGCGAGCCCACCAACTGTCCTCAAGCTCCACCTGTGGGCTGACCCGCCCCGACCCCTTCTGCATCGTCAGCCACCTGCAGGTGAGCAGCTGGAGGCTTTGAACCCGCCCACTTCCTCCTCTCCATGCTGGCCCCGCCCCCTTTTCTGGATCCCAAATACTCCTGTGTGTGTGTGTGTTAGTGTGAGTGTGTGTGATGGGTGGGGGGTGCTTTGTGTGAGTGTCTGCTCTGCTTCCTGTGTTGAACGATCCCCTATAAGGAAGTGAAGCTCCGAGGAGCAGACAGATGTTTGTCCAGCTGCTCCTGCTGAGCATGCCCTATGTTACCCAGAGCAGCGTCTACTTTACCCACAATGCATCAGTGTAGAATCCACTCAGCCTGTTTTCATTAGCTGTGTCTTTTGATGTCCTCAGACTTCCTGTTTGTTGTCCCTCTGTCTCCTGAACTCAGAGAGACAGCAGGAATGTGAGGAATTCCCCTTGTTATTAACCCCCCCCCCCCCTCTTACCCCCCCCCCCCACCCCGAACCCCCATTTCAGGAGGAGAAAAAGTGCTTTCTGTGTGACTCGGTGTCGCCTTACGATGAGCAGGCGAATCAGATGAGTGGTCACCGCATCGAGAACGTCGTGACCACATTTGCCCTGAACAGGTTGAAGACCTGGTGGCAGTCAGAGAACGGTGAGGGAAAGACCACCCAGGTCAGAGGTCAAACGTGTTCTTACAGGTTTTTTGCCTCAGACCAGCTGATGGAGGTTCGCAGCAGATCAGCGCAGTGCAATGTTTTATCGAATGTGCTCATGTGTGATGTCATGGTCCAGCGATGTCAGCGACGCTTTGCTATCTGCAGGTGTGGAGAACGTCACCATCCAGCTGAACCTGGAGGCGGAGTTTCACTTCACACATCTCATCATGACCTTCAAGGTGAGTGGCAGTGCAGGGGATCGTGGGTAATGACAGTGTGATAGAGACTACAGGCGGCCACTCTGGATGATAGCATTATGACATCACAAGCTCTGCATTACCTAAAGTTTGAAGATGTCAATGTGAAGCCCTGCTGAAATCCAAGATGAAACAACAAGAGATTGGAACTCAGTTTCACCTCCTCAGTCTCATCACACTCACCAACTCATTACTGTTATCATTCATCAGACTCATCGCAGTCATCAGTCTCATTACCGACTATCATTAATCACGCTCATCACAGTCATTGGCTCATTACTGTTGAGCCAACTCTTCACTCTAACCCGTCTGATCAATGGGATTGATCGTTAATGGCCACTGCTTGCTCCACAGACATTCCGTCCTGCTGCCATTGTGATCGAGCGCTCAGCTGACTTTGGGAAGACCTGGCAAGTGTACCGTTACTTTGCCTACGACTGCGAGTCTTCCTTCCCTTCAGTTTCCCAAGGTCCAATGCAGAAGGTTGATGACGTCATCTGTGACTCGCGCTACTCTGACATCGAGCCATCCACCGAAGGAGAGGTGATTGATGATGTTCTCACTCAACTTTGCGCTGCCATCGCGATTGTAACGTGTTTTTAAGAGAGAACCTGTTTTTTGTCTTCATTAAGGTCATCTTCAGAGTTCTGGACCCAGCGTTCCGGATCGATGACCCATACAGCCCGAGGATCCAGAGTATGTTTCCAATCCACTAGTGACGTGACTGCATTCTGCAGGAATCAGGAAATTGATTGGTTATCTTTGATCTGTGATTCAGACATGTTGAAGATCACCAACCTGAGGGTCAAGTTTACAAAGCTGCACACGCTGGGCGACAACCTGCTGGACTCTCGTATGGAGATCAAAGAGAAGTACTACTATGCAATCTACGACATGGTGGTCCGAGGAAATTGTTTCTGCTATGGACACGCTTCCGAGTGCGCCCCCGTCCAGGGACCGGGCCAGACCAGCGAGGGGATGGTGAGTCCAGCGAGGGGGGAGGGGCATCTCAGTGTGTGAGCGCTGAATGCTAATTGACTCTGGATGTGTTTGGCTCTCCAGGTTCATGGCCACTGCATGTGCAACCACAACACCGAAGGTCTGAACTGTGAAAAGTGTCAGGATTTCTATCACGACCTTCCCTGGAGACCGGCTGAGGGACGCAACACCAACGCCTGCAAGAGTGAGTGTGTGCAGCTCAATGCACAGCTGGACTGACCTGGTCTCCTCTTCTGTCTGACTGTTCTTCTGACTGACTGACCCGGTCTCTTCCTCAGAGTGTAACTGTAACCAGCACAGCGACTCCTGCCACTTTGACGTGGCTGTTTTCGTGGCTTCGGGAAACGTCAGTGGTGGCGTGTGCGATGACTGTAGAGACAACACGGCTGGACACAACTGTGAGCAGTGCAAACCGTTTTACTTCCAACACCCAGAGCGAGACGTCCGTGACCCCAACATCTGCCAGCGTGAGTACAGTCCTGACTGGGAAAGACCCCCTTTGTTGCTGCCCAGGCTGATGTGTCTGTGCTTCCTCAGCGTGTAACTGCGACCCTCTGGGCTCGCTGAATGGAGGAATCTGTGACGGAAGCACCAACGTCCGCCTCGGACTCATCGCTGGTCAGTGCCGCTGCAAAGTTAACGTGGAGGGGGAGCGCTGCGAGAGCTGCAAACAGGCACACTACGGACTAAGCGCGGCACCTGAAGGCTGCACAGGTACCACCAACCACATGTGTACCACTCCACCCACCACATGTTTACCCACAACGTGTACCACTCCACCCACAACATGTTTAACCATGACATATGTACCACTCCACCCGCGACATGTTTAACCATGACATGTGTACCACTCCACCCGCGAGATGTTTACCCAGAACATGTGTACCACTCCACTCATGACATGTGAACCACTCCACCCACAACATGTTTAACCATGACATGTGTACCACTCCACCCGCGATATGTGAACCACTCCATCGGCAACATGCGTACCCACTACATGTGTACTCACGACATGTGTACCACTCCACCCACCACATGCGTACCACTCGACCTACCACATGTGTACCACTTCACTTGAGTGATTCCACCTACTACATTGTATAACTCCACACAACGCACTTGTGTGACTCCACCCACCACACCTGTAGGACCAGATGGAAACACTAGCTGTTTCACAGTTGAAGAAATGTTGCGGTTGTGTTTCAGCATGCACCTGCAGCCCTCTTGGAACCGTTCCTGGAGGAAATCCTTGTGACAGTGATACAGGAAGCTGCTTCTGTAAGCGACTGGTGACAGGAAGAAACTGTGACCAGTGTGTGGTGAGATACACAACTTTAACTTTTTAACACATGCACACAATGAGGCAGAACTGGCCTGTGGTCTGTGGAACGTGTGTCAAGTCTCTGCTCTCGTGTGTTTGTTCAGCCCGAGCACTGGGGCCTAAGCAACGATATGGACGGCTGCCGACCATGTGACTGTGACCTGGGTGGTGCCATCAACAACCAGTGAGTTCTGCTGTGACGTGATAGAATGTATGTCTTTCGTGCCTTCCTCTGACATCACTTCCTGACGTCTTGCAGGTGTGATCAGGTGACTGGTCAGTGCGTGTGCAGGGACCACATGTTTGGGCGTCGCTGTGATCAGGTCGAGTCTGGATTCTACTTCATCGCTCTGGATCACTATACATATGAGGCTGAAGACGCCACATTTGGACCTGTAAGTGGCCTCATCACCTTTGACCTTTGCTCTCTTGTACATTTCCTGTCAGACGAAGAAGACTGTAGATGATGGACGTGCTGATTCTCCCAGCAAGTGACATGAGATTGTTAATCACTTTCTGTTCATGTTTTCATGCTTCAGGGTGTGACGGTAGTGCCAAGGCCCCACCCCCAAGATCGCAGTCCCACCTGGACGGGGATTGGCCTCGTCAATGTTCCAGAGGGAGCCTTTCTGGAGTTCTCCGTCGACAACATTCCGCACTCCATGGAGTATGACATCATCATACGATACGAGCCTCAGGTAGGGCCCCATCTGCGAGGCAAAGCTCCGCCCAGCTCCACCCATCAGCACTTTGGTTGACAGATCTTTGCTTGGCCCCACAGCTGCCTGACCAGTGGGAGGAGGTTCTGATGACAGTGATAAGGCCCGGACCAATCACAGCTGACAGCCGCTGTGTCAACACGGTGCCAGACGATGACCACCAGACCATCTCGCTTCACCCCGGCTCGCGGTGCGCAGACACCTGTGACATCATCACTGCGCAACAAGCAGTCAGTCAGCAAAATAAATTAACATGAGATCTTTCCTGTCTGTCTTCTCAGGTACGTGGTTCTTCCCAGACCGGTTTGCTTTGAGTCGGGTCTGAACTACACGGTCCGCCTCAGCCTACCACTCTACTCAGCCCTCAGCGACGTTCAATCTCCGTACACGCTCATCGACTCGGTGAGGAAACATGCAGTGCTTCACCCACAGACTGTTTGGTGAATTCAGCTCAGGTAAATAGGTCACCTGACTGTTTTGGTCCCGTCAGATCGTGCTCATGCCACACTGTAAGAACCTGGACCTCTTCACTGGAACCGAGGGAGGCGACGGCACTGGGAACCGCGGGTGGGAAACCTTTCAGCGGTACCGCTGCCTGGAGAACAGCCAGAGTGTCATCAAAACACCCATGACCGACATCTGTCAGAACTTCATCTTCAGCATCTCTGCCATGCTGCACCAGGGAGCCAAAGGTATGCTGACTCCACCCATCTTCATTTGGAAACATCTGCTTCCTGCTGTACTCTCTTTTTCTTCTGTGGGATTCGTTGTTTTCCCTCCTGTAATCTCTGTGGGTTATTTTAGACCTCTCTATGTTGCATGTTCTGCCATTCAGACATATGTCCTCTGCCTGACTCTGTTTCCCAGAATGCCAGTGTGACCCTCAGGGCTCTCTGAGCACCGTGTGCGACCCCAGCGGAGGGCAGTGTCAGTGTCGGCCCAATGTGGTCGGCAGGAACTGCGACCAATGTGCTCCAGCCACTTTCCAGTTTGGACCCAGCGGCTGCAGAGGTCGGGAGCCAATGACATGATCAGTAATCAGCACGTTTATGATAGCGATTGATCTTTCATTTATGAAATGTGTGTTTTGGTGTTTTCAGCGTGTGAGTGTGACCCTCAGGGGTCGGTCAGTCCATTCTGTGATCAGCTGAGCGGTCAGTGTGTGTGTCTTTCGGGGGCATATGGGCGTCAGTGCGAGCGCTGCCTGCCCGGTCACTGGGGCTTCCCCACCTGCCGGCCCTGCGCCTGCAATGGACACACTGAAGACTGCGACGCCTCGTCTGGACGCTGCCTGAACTGCAGGGACCACAGCACGGGACACTCATGCAACAGGTGAGCCAACAGCCGCTGGGGCCAGGGCACAGCGACCAATCATAGAGAGAGAGGAGGGTTCCATCATGTTCTCCCCTCTGCAGGTGTCTGGATGGTTACTATGGCAACCCTTTGCTGGGGTCTGGTGACCACTGTCGTCCATGCATGTGCCCAGATGGACCAGGAAGCCTGCGACAGTTTGCTAGAAGCTGTTACCGTGACGACGATTCCCAGCAGGCCATCTGTGCCTGTAATATTGGCTACAGAGGTAAAGAGCTCAACTTCAAATCTGCCTGAACAATCAGAGAGTGATCTGGTTATAAAACAGAATCAGGTTAGGACTTGTTTAGGATGGGAAGTGGGGGAACCCAGAACAGCTGCTCCGGAGACAAGCACACCTTTCATTAGCAGAGAAGCTTTGTGATTTGATGCACCAGCAGGAATGTGATGATGAAGTCACTTCCACACAACCATCCTCCCACTGTCTTGCCTCCTCAGGTGCTCGCTGTGATGAGTGCGCGCCTGGTTACTATGGAAACCCTAATGAGGCAGGGGGGCAGTGCCAGCCGTGTCAGTGCAACAACAATATTGACATGTTGGATCCAGAATCGTGTGATGCCCGAACCGGCGAGTGCCTTCGATGCCTGTACCACAGCCAGGGCACTGCCTGCCAGAGCTGTAGGCCAGGTTACTATGGCAACGCACTGCTTCAGGACTGCAGAAGTGAGTGCAAGTTTTAATGGCTAACAGACACTGAGGGCATTAGGGTGAGGGTTTGAGAACATGCTGATGAGTTGTGGTTCTGCTCCGCAGAGTGTGTCTGTAACCATCTGGGCAGCGAAGCCACCAGCTGTCCATCAGCAGACGAGTGTCAGTGCGACAGCAGCAGCGGTCAGTGTCACTGCCTCCCTAATGTTGAGGGTCAGTACTGCGACCGCTGCGTCGCCGACACCTGGAACATGGCATCTGGCAACGGCTGCCAGACCTGCGACTGCGATCTCAAACACTCGTATGGGACATCCTGCAACGAGGTGAGTGACCTGCAGAGTGGCGCTCTGATGCACCGATGAGAGGCCTGCTGATTGTTTCTGTGGTTCTGCTCCGTACAGATCAGCGGCCAATGTTCGTGTCGCCCAGGTTTTGGAGGTAGAACCTGCAGCGAGTGTCGAGAGCTGTTCTGGGGAGATCCAGAGGTCAAATGTCACGGTATGTAATTTTAGCAGCTTTTAGGAATCTTTGTGAGGTCAGAGTGATTGAGATGACGAGATCGACAAAATTTCATTCGGTCTGGGTGTGTTTTGGTCTTTGTGATGTTTCTGGTCTCTGCAGGTCTCTGAACATCTCTCATGGTCTCTCGGGGTATATACTGGTCTATAGGTTTCTGAGGGTCTGATATGGTCTTTAAGGACCTCTGAAGGTCTCCACTCTTATTTTAGTTTCTCTGCCTGGTCTCTGGGGGTCTGAGGGTCTCTGTTGGTCTTTGAGGACTGGGGGTCTAACCTTTGTGTATTTGTGTATTCCCTTGCAGCCTGTGACTGTGATCCTCGTGGTATCGCTCAGCAGCAGTGTGACAAAGCCAGCGGTCACTGCGTGTGCGTGGTGGGCGTGTCCGGGCCACGCTGTGATGTGTGTGCCCGGGGATTTTCTGGAATCTTCCCTGACTGCCAGCGCTGCCACCAGTGCTTCGCAGAATGGGACGCCGTCATCGGCATGCTAACCAATCAAACACACCGCCTAGTCAACAAGGTCAACACCATCAAAGCCAGCGGAGTCAGCGGGCCTTACAGGAAGACCATCGACAGCATGGAGCGCAATGCTGCTGACATACGCACCATCATGAACCAGAACCCGGCCTCACAACCACTCAGCGAGGTCCAGGAGCTCCTGCAGCAGGCGAGGTGAGATCAGCTTTCCTCTAGATATCACTTTGGCTCAGAGGAACCTTTCAGTAACCCCTGTCTGTCCCTCAGTGACCTGATAGGGTCGCTGAGCGAGAAATTGAACCAGACAGAGCAAGGTCTGGTCCAGGTTCAAGAGGAGAATGGCAGCATGGACCGTAAACTAGAAACTGTGACAGCGGACGCTCAGAAACTGGAACGGACAGTTCAGGAACTGCTGGCGCAAGTGGAGTTCATCAAGAACTCTGATATCAGAGGTGAGACCAGCTGTTGTCTTTGTAGATGAAGTGCATTTGCTTGAAAACTGTTCTGACGACTGCTTTCTGTCGGTTGCTAGGCGCGACCGATAGTGTCACTAAATACTTCCTGCAATCTGAGGCGGCCGAGGCTCGAGCAAACGCTTCCACAGTCGAGCCTGACAGCCCAGTGGAGAGTTCTGCCAACCTACGGCGGCTCACAGAGGACAAGATGAACCAAAGCCAAGAGGAGTTCCTCCGCAAACACAGCGAGCATGCTCAAAAGCTGGACGACCTGGCGGGGGAGCTGCAGACTCTGGACCTGTCAGATCTTAGCTATAAGGTGAGGCGGTCCCAGACAGGTTTTATTGGACCTGTTTTACTCATTTTTGGCATAAATTTGTAGATGGTCTGGCAAGCTGGCTTCTCATGTTCCGATCTGCTGCTGCAACATCTCACAGCACTGACGTGAGTCTGTCGTGCTTCTTTCAGACCTGCGGGGGTCCAGTGGGCCAGGACTCGTGCTCGTCGTCGGCCTGTGGAGGTCTTGGCTGCGTGGATAGTGAGGGTAGGACCAAATGTGGAGGAGAAGGGTGTGACGGTGTGGTGATGAAGGCCCAGGCTGGCTGGCAGAGAGCCCGCCACTCTGAGCAGGAAATCATCAGCGCCATGGAGGAAGTGGACAAGCTCTCCAAGATGGTGAGAGTGAGATCTGTGACAGGGCTGACTCGTGTTCAGTTTCACTTTGGCGACTCAATGACGTTCGCTTTGGTCTTCAGGTGTCAGAAGCCAAGGTGAAGGCGGACGAGGCCAAGCTGAATGCACAGGACGTTCTCCTGAAGACCAACCGGACCAAACAGAGGGTGGACCAGAGCAACGAGGAGCTGAGGAGCCTCATCAGGCAGATCAGGGACTTCCTCACACGTACGTGTGGTGACCAAACATCTCACCCTCTGCATAGAAGACCAGATTTGCAACATCAACGCAGACTTAATCAATCCCTACGATTCAGGGCGGTGTTGCAATTTTAACCAATCACCACAACTTTCCTGCAACTTTGCCCGATCACTGGCGTCCTCTTGACCTGACGTCGACAAGTTACCTTCCGCCCTGCTTCCATGTTTACGTTCAAGAGAAGCCACATGTGCGAGTCCAGTGTTTCTCACTTGCAGATTGTGAAAAGCAAGCTAATTTATCAATGCTTTTGTCCTTTTTATTAATGTCTTGTCAGTAATGACTTAAAGGAATAGTTCAGATTATTTGACATTAAGTTGTATGAGATCCTCACCATCATTGTCGAGCAGAGTTTCACACAGAAACCGGTTTCTGTGTGTGTAATTCTGTCTAGTAGCTGCAGTCACACAAAACGTGACCCAAAAAACTAACCCAAAAGAGTAACCAATTTGCATCATGAAAGTAACCAATTTGCATCATGAAAAGTGATGCGATTCAGCAACTAGACGGAACTACTTTCTGTCTCACGAAACCCTGGAGGGACTGGAAGACAATCTCGAGTGGAGGCGACGTGCCTCTACCTGAGAACCTCTTCAGATGTTTCTTCTAGTCTGTCTGATCCGTGGCCGCTTCTCTTCTTTCAGAGGACGCTGCCGACCTGGAAAGCATTGAGTTGGTGGCAAACGAGGTTCTGGCCATGCAGATGCCGACCACGCCAGCTCAGCTGCAGAACCTGACCGACGAGATCCGGCAGAAGGTGGGAGAACTGGGCAACGTGGAGTCCATCCTTCAGCAGAGCTCCGATGACATACAGAGAGCCGAGGCCCTGCTGGGCCAGGCACGCCGAGCCAAGTGAGCGCCGCCAATCCCGTCCGGGTCGGAGGCCGAGACGCCCGCAAACTGACCACGCCCCTTCTGTCTGTGTTCCTCAGTGAGGAGGCGGCGAACGTGAAGGACTCTGCACAGAAGGTGAAGCAAGCTCTGGAGGAGGCTCAGAAAGCTCAGACAGCCGCCAGCAGCGCCATCCAGCAGGCGACCGCGGACATCCACAGCACCACCCAGCTGCTGTCCACCGTCAGTGCAACGCCTCCACTATCCACACGTCCACGCCACTGCTACACCTCCTCACACCTCCACTTCACCTCCTCCCTCCTTCAGTCATCCACTCCTCTGCTCCTCAACGTCCCTCACTACTTCACTCCTCCACTTCACTCCCTCAGTCATCCACTCCTCTAACCCTCAACTCCACTCCCTCACTTCTTAACTCTGACACTTCACTGTTTCACTCTTCTACTTCTTCACTTCACTCTGACACTCTTCCACTCGTTCACTCCAACACTTCACTTCCTCACACCTCCACTTCACTCCTTGACTACTCCCCTTCACTCCTTCACTCTTTTCGTCCTTCACTTAACTCTTCCACTCCTTATACCTATCAGGTGGAGTTGGAAACCACAGATGCAGAGCAGAAGTTGAGCAGCGCCACCCAGAGGCTGCAGCAGCTGGAGCAGAATGTCACACTGCTGAGAGACACAAATTTAAATGCCACGCTGAGCACGGAACGAACCAATCAGGACGCGGCGATCATTGGACGAATCGCAGAGGAGGTGAAGAAGGTGAGTTGACCTCTGCGATCTGCCATAGCTGCAGGAAAACCACAAAGTTCAAACACCACCACGTCTGTGTGTTCAGGACCTCGAATCTGAGGTGAAGGAGAAATACGCCACCGTAGAGCAGCTGGTTGGTAAAAAGGCAGGGGGTGTGGCCAGCGCCAAGAAGAGAGCCGAGTCGTTGCAGAGGGAAGCCAAAGAGCTTCTGCTGCAGGCCAGCGACAAACTGAAGCTGCTGAAAGGTGACATCACGCTGACATCACGCTGACATCACAGTGGGATTATGATGAATGTCACTTCCTGTTGCTTAGCAGCTGTTGAATGTTTCCTCTTGCAGATCTGGAGAAATCGTACGAGGACAACCAGCAGACTCTGGAGCTGAAGGCGGAGCAGCTGGTGGAGCTGGAGGCCTCAGTCAAAGATCTGCTGAAGCAGATCAGCCAGAAGGTTACAGTCTACAGCACCTGTCTGTTCTAGGGTCAAAGGTCACTGTCTGTCTGTTTGTACAAAGCCAAAGATTTGAGTTCTGCTTGTCTGATCGACAATCTACAAGATATGATCTGTGGAAAAGGTCAGAAGGTCAGAATGATCTATGAAAAGGACCAAAGTCAGACTAAAGTGCATGAATGTTGGACCATGTGACTGCAAGTACTTCCTGTTTTATCACCATAAAGACTTTCTCAATAAAACCCCCCAGATCAAATTGCAAAGATGGTCTGTGTCACACTGGCGCCACACACACACACACACATCGGATTGGCCCGATTGGGTGTTTCTCAGCTGGTACAGATTTGAAGTGTTTGGTCAGATGGAAGGCGGGACGCTGCCCCCTGCAGGACAGCGTTCACACAACAAAATCAAAGTCATCGCACCGCTTCACAAACCTGGCAAAGAGTCTTGGGGTCCCTCCATCCCATCACAACGAGGGGAGATGAAGGTGTGAGAATGGACAGACATACGGTGGCCCTGAAGTGGAAAACACAACAACATTACAGAAAACACAACAACATTACATAAAACACAACATTAGAGGAAACACAACATTACATAAAACACAACAACATTGAAGAAAACACAACATTACAGGAAACAACATTAGAGGAAACAACATTTCACAACAACAATTCGGATTATGGAAAGAGGGGGGACAAAGCTTCTTGTTCCTGATTGGACAGAATCTTTGCTCAAATACCATCTGCAGTGACTGGTCGCTTCATTATAATGGTTTTAATGACAGCGATGACGGCGGTGAAACGACTGAGACGTTTCTAAAAATGTCCGCGCCTTTTTCACCGCGTGTCGCAGGAACACGAGTCACCGGGAGGGGGCGGTGATGCGACGACAGCGCGCGTGCTGCGAAAAATAACACCGAAGAAGAAGAAGACCACGACGAAGAAGAAGAAGAAGAAGAAGAAGATGTCAGCAGGCGGCTGCGCTGTGTTACCGACGGCCGGGGGAACCTGCCGGTGAAGCCGCCGATGACGCCGCGTCTCGCCGGTAAAAACCCGCGTCGGAGCGAGTGTTGTCTGGAGGCGGGAGGCGGGCTTTTCTCTGCTAGCACACATGCTAACAAGCTAGCCGTGCGGCTACAACTTCCGGCTCTCAGCGTAGATGACGGCTCAGAGGGCCAAGTCACGCACAGGTGAAGTGCAGCAGCAGCAGCAGCAGCAACAACAACAACAACAACAACAACAGCTGATGACCTAAAGTGACCTGCGAGCTGTCGGCCCCGGAAATGCGAGGCTCAGCAGTGTCCCGTTTGTCGGTGCGGGATCCTTTGAAGGGGCCGGCGGAAGTAGCAGGAGAAGAAGAAAGGCTTATTGATCCTGTAGGAATCTGATAGATGTTTTCACGTGCGGATCTTTGTGTGTCAGGACAGTTTGAAGTGTTTTATTTCAATAAAGTGGTCGAATGTGGTGAGACCACCACTCACTAGTAGAGCTGGAGCTGGTGTGTGTGTGTGTGTGTGCAGGTGTGTGTGTGTGTGTGTGTGTGCAGGTGTGTGTGTGTGTGCAGGTGTGTGTGTGTGTGCAGCTCCTGAGCTCAAAGAAGGCGAAAGTGAAGCAGCTGTTGCATTGCAGCCTGTTGCCATGGAGACCAGTCCCCATCAGCTGACAGGAGGTGTGTGTGTGTGTGTGTGTGTGTGTGTGTGTGTGAGAAACTTGTGGCTCAGAAAAGCAGACAGGTGCTGGTATGTGTTGGTTGTGCAGAGCT
>CAESWR010000705.1:285792-314779 GCA_903171835.1 Mullus surmuletus | reverse complement strand
ACGTGTCTTTGGTGTTTCAGGCTTTTGAACGACCCGTCCATCGTCACCACCTTCTCCCGGGATGAGCGAGGTTACACTCCACTGCACGTCGCCGCTGCCTGTGGTGAGCAGATGCTTGTGCACTGAGGACGCTCGGAGAGAGACAGTCTTTAATGTGTGTGTGTGTATGTGTTTCAGGTCAGGCACAGCTGATCGATCTGCTGGTTTGTAAAGGAGCCAATGTCAATGCTACAGACTACCACACCCTCACACCGCTGCATCTGGCCTGTCAGAAGGGCTATCAGGGAGTCACGGTGCGTCCACACACACACACACACACACGCACGCACACACACACACACACACACACACTGAACTATGATGCTGCTGGCATGTCCTCTTGCCCCCCACACACACAAAAGAATACCACTGAGTACTATAGCATTTTGAAGCGTGTGTGTGTGTGTGTGTGTGTGTGTGTGTGTGTGTAGCTGCTGCTGCTACACTACAAAGCCAACACAGACGCGCAGGACAACAGTGGGAACACGGCGCTGCACCTGGCCTGCATGTACGGACACGAGGACGTGAGTCTGTCCCGGACCCTCACAGCCGCCCTCAGCCAGTGGAAGCCCCGCCCCCCCTCTGACACGTCTCCCTCTCTGTCAGTGTGTCAAAGCGCTCGTGTACTACGACGTCCAAACCTGCCGGCTGGACCTTCAGAACGACAAAGGTGACACGGCGCTGCACTTGGCCACGCGTTGGGGTTACGAGGGCATCATCCAGGTGCTGCTGGAGAACGGCGCCAACACACACGTCCTCAACAAGAGCAAGGAGTCGCCGCTGCAGTGTGCACTCAACTCCAAGGTGATCCCACCGCCCGCTCTTTCACCCTTAAGAGTTCCTGGGGACGTTTTTTCCAGGTGTCCATTTTTTTTTACCATTTCGAGGGTCAAAATCCCCCCCCAAAAAATTGCTGTTTGACATGTATGTTTAAAGTCGAAGCTGATTAACAAGAAGATGGAACAAGGTGGAAAAAATATTAATATGATATTTTTACAGCAGTCTTTTGGAAGGAGACGCTTTTTGTCCCCAGGAACTAATAAGAGTTGGTTCCGCAGGGGCTGAGTAGGTCCTACGTGGTGACATGGAGCCCTCTGACCTCTGACCTGTGACCTATGTGTGACAGTGTAACACGGTGCCTCTCTGTCTGTGTTTGTCTGTAGATCCTGGAGCTGCTGCAGTCGAGCCACGGCACCCGCCAGCGGGTAGGAAGCCGAGCCGATGTGAGTCTATTTCCCGGCCAGCCGGCAGAGGTTGGCTCGCCCAGTTACTGGTCCTGTTATTTAGATATAGACATCTGACATCTGTGCCCCCCCCCAGTCCCCCAGTCGCTCCCCTCAGACGTCGGACTGCAGCAGCCGTCGATCCTCCGTGTCCAGCACTTCCTCTCTGGGCTCCGAAACCAAAGTGGAGGGAGAGCGAGTCCGACACCGAGAGGTACTGACCAGCGAGCGTCCTGGCCAGCCTGAGCCCTGCTGCCCTGCAACTCTTGTTTCCATGGTGACCGATGCTGGGTTGTGATTGACAGGTGGAGAAGCTGCTGCGAGCCGTAGCGGACGGAGACGTGGAGATGGTGAGGACAAGTACTGTGATGTACCGTCATGGCCCTGGCTTATTTGTGGATTCACTTTCTTTCTCTTCTTCTGTGGTGTTTCAGGTGCGTTACTTGTTGGAGTGGATGGATGAGGAGGAGGACGAGGAGGGCGACGCTGACGCTGTGCTCTGCCACCCACTCTGCCAGTGTCCTCGCTGCGCTCCCAATCAGAAGGTGCCACATTCTGAGCAATTTTCCATGTTTTCTTCAACGGGGGCTTTCATCTTCCATTTGATGTGGAGATCCTGATAGGAGGAGACATCATCACATATTCACAAAAGGAGGAACCATGGGGGAATGTTCGGGAATATGCTCGTATTCTGGTTATTAAATTGAGTTATTGGTGTTTACATGGCCGCGCACAACCTGTTTATTGCTGATGTTCTGCCTAGAGTGGGCTTTTTTGGCTGCGTGCAATTCAATTCAATTCAATTCAATAACACTTTATTCGTTCCCAAGGGGGAATTAAAAGGAGCACAAAAGTAGCTCTAAACGCAGCACAACTTCTAAGACGCGACAGTAAAACACATGTTAAAACACATCATTTAAATCGCAGATAAAAGAGAATGTAAATCGCGTTATAGAGCAATTACAAAGTGCTGAGTGCATCAGGGTTCAGAGTCAACGTAAACGTAGCCAGTGGTTCCCCATACCTTCCCTGTTGCTGGGGCGACGTGCTGACGCCTGTCTCCGCTGTCCCAGCCGTCTGTCCTGCAGGTCGGAGCTCTTGGTGTCAACAGCAGCAACGCCGACGGCTTCACGCCGCTCCACGTGGCCGCCCTGCACGGCCGCTCGGAGCTTGCCTCCCTGCTGATCCGCCACGGCGCCAACGTCAACGTCCGCACCAACCAGAGTGCCACGCCCCTTCACCTGGCCTGCCAGAACAGCCACGTCCAGGTAGCCACGGAGCCTGATGCATGATGAGTCGCCGCGCAGCGCGCAGGTGAATAGGTTAAATGTGTGTGTTCACGTGTGTGTGTGTTGATTCAGGTGGTGCGGTTTCTGCTGGAGTGCAACGCTAAACTCAACAAGAAGGATCACTATGGAAACACACCTCTGATATACGCTTGTCTCCGTGGAAACGTGGAGTCAGCCACCAGCCTTTTGCAGGTACATACACACATATGCGCGCGCGCACACACACACACACAGAGCAGTCTTTGTATGGGCTTAACTGAAAACCTTGCAGAGTAACGCGCTGGTGAACATGGCGAACCATCAAGGAAACACGGCGCTGCACGAGGCGGTGCGTGGAGGACAGCTGGAGCTGGTGGAGCTGCTGCTGAGGGGCGGAGCCACGCCGGGCCTCAGGAACAAGAGGCAGAGGACACCGCTGGACTGTGCGTACGAGCTGGGCGGCAAGGTGGCGCGAAACACACACTCTGAACAGCCACAAATATCAAATCACGCATAAATGAAAGCTGGGCCCCAAATTCAGGGTCTGCGTACTCGGGAGGACACATCCTACGCAGGACACAGCCATTTCCTGGGTGCACCTGCAACATGCACCATGAAGAGGAGAATTAGAAAAAAACAACTACAAAGTTCTTCATTTGAAAAATTAAGCCTGATGAAGCTCAAATTCAGACGTGACTCCGCCCCCAAGGAGAGTCGCTCTGGAATGTAGAAACGCAGCCTGTGTGGCGTCCTGACGTCTACCGAAAGGTGCTAAAATGTGCTGAAATAATAATAATAATAGCAATAATAATGATAGTCATTTATTGAAAGAGAGAAGTTCCATCAAGGGGGCGGCTGCTTTTCCGGGGCGCATTTGAAGGAGCCTTGGGGTTGCGAGTGGAATGGGCCGACCTCTGCGCTGTGACTTGACGCAGCCTTTAGATGCAGCCTTCAGATGCAGCCTCCCGAGCGTGCAGACCCTGAAGGACACAGCCGGAGCCAGCAGTGTCGTGGTCATGTGATGAAGTGTCACCTGACCCGTCATGTGGTCTGTGCCATCTCTCTGCAGAACACCGAGATCCTGCGCGCTCTGCAGAAAGCCTCTGGACTCTCCCCTGATGACGAGCCCATCAAACTGCTGTCTGTGCCCAAAGGAACTCTGGGTAACGAGCCACGGTGACTTCGCTTGTTTGTTTGTTTGTGTGTGTGTGTGTCTCAACTGACGTGGTTGTTGTGTGTGTGTAGCTTATTCCTTTGTCCAGCGCCTGAGGCTGCAGGATCACGCCAGCGTCCGGAGGCAGAAGGCGGCGGCGTCCGTCAGCAGGTAGGCCGCCGCCCACTGCCACAGAAAACTGCCAATTGGGACACAACACCTCACCATTTATTGATTCTTTTTTTTTTTTCTTCCTCCATGTTACTTTATTCAGGATTCAGCAGATGAAGAAGAGTTCCTCCGGTCCTTCGCCAAGCTCCTCGCCCATCAACGTGCAGGTAATGTGGCCCCGCCCCCTTTCACAGCATTGGGCTGATGGGATTGCAATGGGATATTGCGTGATCTCTTTAAAAAAAAAAAAACAGGTGTAAACGTACTCAGGACCAGATTTCTAAAATGAAATCCGGGGCCATTTTCAACTCGGAGATGAAAAGGAATTGAACGTTATCATGGTCTTCTTCTCCTCCTTCTTCTTCTCCTCCTCACGAGACGGCAACATGCGCCCTCACGCTTCCTGCTTCCTATCCGGCTACCATAATAAGTGTTTTCTGCGCGCAATAGCTCACTCGTGCTTCCTACTCAGCTACCGTAATAACTGCTGTTCTAGTCGGTGCTCAACATTTTTTCCCCAATCATAAAACACTGAAATCAAGGACATTTTCGGGGACAGGTCGTCCAAAATGGGGACTGTCCTCTGAAATCGGGGATGTATGGTCACTTTGGGACACATTGAGGACAGATTGTGATCCGATGGGGAAAAAAGCATTCTCCTCAGCTTTGGTCGCCATTGGACTTGTTGAAGACCGCTTCTTTTTCCACCGTCTCCAAAAAAAAAACAGACAATGGCGCAGCTTCGCAGATGGCTACCATTTTCTCTTCTTTTATTTTTTTCTTGTCTATTTATTTACGGTAATTTTCCCGTGCAAAGATGTGATCGGATCTTAATGTGGACACCGAAGACGCATATTAATGCTGCAGGTGTAAACGGAGCCTCAGATAAGACGGCGCCCGATCATGAAGCGCTTCGCAGGTCACCAATAAGACTTTGAAATTCAGTTCTAAATTGATTGAGAAGCTAATGCGGTGAAGCCGGTACAGGAGAGACCAGCTCTCTTCTTCTAGTTGTGGTAGCTGCATTGTGGACCAGCTGGAGGCCTCACAGTTTTGCTGGTGCAGCCCGAGAATAAATAGAACATTGCCATAATCCACGAGCATCAACTCGTTCCATCCGTCTGGCTTCTGTCCGCAGGCGAGTCCCGAGCGCCGCCGGCTGAGACGAGGGGAGACATTGGACGTGAGCGGAGGCGTGTCCCGGCCGGGGGAGCGAGCACCGCTTCGCTGTCACACCCTGGACTACGACGACCGCCCAGCGAATGGTGCAGAGTCAGCTGGCGTCCTCACATCTGTAGAAGGCCACGCCCCTCATTCTGCTGATGTCACCGATGGTCTCGGCAGCACGACGCAGCACAGCGAAGCACCGTGTGACACAAGTCTGAACGAAGACCTCCAGAGCACAAATGGTGTTGCCCCGCCCCCGGATGGCGAGAGCCAGCCTTCTGAAATTGAGACCCCGCCCCCGGACAGTAAAGCGCCCACCCCAGATGACCAGAGTCCAACCACAGACAGTGAGACTCTGGCAAGACATGAAGCCCCGCCCCTAGATAGTCAAGCCCTTTTCCAAGACAACGAGACCCCGCCCCCAGACAGCAAAGCACCCACCCAAGAAGACGAGAGTCCAAACACAGACAGTGAGACTCGGGCAAAAGATGAGGCCCTGCCCATTGAGGACCTGGCCCCGCCCCCGGACACTAAAGCACCCACCCCAGTTGACCAGAGTCCAACCACAGACAGTGAAACTGTGGCAAAAGATGAGGCCCCGCCCATAGACTCTGTGGCCCCGCCCCTGGACAGTAAAGCACCCACCCCTGATGCCCAGAGTCCAACCACAGACCGTAAAACTCTGGCAATAGATGAGCCCCCGCCCCTTGAGGCCATGGCCCCGCCCTTAGATGATAAAGCCTTGTTCCAAGACAAGACCCCGCCCCCAGACAGCAAAGCACCCACCCCAGATGACCAGAGTCCAATCACAGAAGGTGAGACTCTGGCAAAAGATGAGGCCCCTCCCACAGACACTGTGGCCCCGCCCCCGGACAGCAAAGCCCCCACCCCAGATGACCAGAGTCCAACCACAGACTGTGAGACTCTGTCAAGAGAAGAGGCCCCGCCCCTTGAGGCCGTGGCCCCACCACCACATGGTAAGGCCCTGTTCCAAGACGAGACCCCTCCCCCGGACAGCAAAGCACCCACCTTGGTTGACCAGAGTCTAATCACAGAAGGTGAGACTCTGGCAAAAGATGAGGCCCCTCCCACAGACACTGTGGCCCCGCCCCCGGACAGCAAAGCACCCACCTTGCATGACCAGAGTCTAATCACAGAGGGTGAGACTCTGGCAGAAGATGAAGCCCCTTTCCTTGAGGCCGTGGCCCCACCCCTAGATAGCAAGCAAGACAACGAGACTCTGCCCACAGGCAGTGAGGCCCCCACATCATATTGATTGAGATGAGGCCACGCCCACCAGCCCAAGGAAGGAACCTACCGGAATGGAGAAGGAGACGCGCAGTTCTGTCTCACTGATCAATCGGCGATCGATAAAAGTCACTCCTTGCCCTGCGCTGTTGCTCCTCTCCGTCCTGTGGCTGCGGGCCGATAGATTTCCTTTTATGATATAGACCTAGAACGTGACCTTTGACCTTTGTACACTTCAGCAAGGTGTTTGTTGTCTGTGCTGCGGCTCCGGCCACTTTGAAGCACCTTCACATAGAAAAAGGGATGCAGAGCGACGGACGGCCGCCGACTTCACTGTTTTACTTGAAGACTTCAGGATTCAAAAACGGATTTTCCTGAATTTTCTGCTTTTATTTATTTATTTTCTTCCTCCTTTGTGATTGATAGTCATCTTGTTCTGCAAATCTTCAAATCCAACAATTTTAGTAAGGTAAAGTATTTTTGTGCATTTTAGTATTTCAAAGTAATTTAGTATTTTCACTCACTGTCTTTAAATAAACACGAAACGGCTGAATCACAGTTCAGAGAAATGACCGGAGAAAAAGATGAGGAATTTTTGTTGTATGTTTTGGGATCTGACGATGTTTCCATGTGCCTTATTTCACTCAGACACACAATAAACTAGCAGATGATGGCGAAGGTGATGACGTGACGACACACACACACACACACACACACACCACTGTGCACTGCAAATTATTTGGTTCTTATCAAGATAAAAGAAAAAATGTAGACTTGTTGGATAACTTATTTTGTTTGAGTTAATTTCCTGTTTTAAGTGTACAACTGCACACTGTAATCTTAAATCAAGCACAACCTCATCTTTTTTGGTCTCAAATAGACAGTAAATCTTAAAGAACCCAAATCTCATCAATATAAACCTTGTTTTAAGATTGAGTAACAAATTCAAAGTTGCTTGATTCAAGAGTGGCACAAAAAGCATCAGAAAGAAATGAGTTAATCATTGCTCTGATTCCGAGCATGTTCAGACAATACGTTGTTATTGGGCTTGTTGGTGTCAGGGTACGAGTCTCACTTCGGGTGCAAGAGGTTGTGGGTTCAAATCCCTAACTAACATTAAAGTCATCTCATCTTAAAACCTGTATTTGTGGATGGACAGATAATTTCACTCATTTGAATACCCTTTCCCTCAGAGTGAGTGTTTTTATCTTGTTTTTAGACAGTTTTTTGCAGTGTGCACTCACACTCTTCAAACAGCATGAATGAGTTCAGGCGGTTCAGACCGGTTGAGATTATCTCTGTCAGCGTCCAGCTGTGCCGGCACCTCCTTTTCCCACCGACTCGCCTCGTCGCTCTGCGCCTCCATTCATTCTCAACTCGCCATGGACGCGGCCGCCCGTCTGCTGCTGCTGCTGCCGCTGCTGTTGCTGCTGGGGACGCCGATCCGGGGGGGGCGCTTAGTCGACCCCCACCCCGACATGACGGACCAGCAGCTGTTCTGGGGAGCAGACCAGTACGACTTCGCTGTGGGGCTCAAAGCCACGGCCACGGAGTGTTTCTGGCACTTTGCGCACCGTGGGGAGACGTTCTACCTGAGCTTCATGGTGACACACTCACACACACACACATGCTGAGTGTGTAGTACAGAAGTATTGGAGCATCTGCGGATCTACTCACCTGTGTGTGTGTGTCTCTCTCTCTCTCTCTGCAGGTCCAGTGGGTGACAGGTGTCGGCCATGACAGACACCTGTCCGTCACCGTCAACGCTCCTGGTGGACTCTTGGTGTCGACTGTCGATGACGCGAGGGGTCAGATTAAATTCGAGGCTGGAGAGACGGGTAAGACGTGTTAGCATTAGCATTCGGATGAATATCAGCACTACATTAAAGGGATAGTTGGGGTTTTTTTGAAATGAAGTTGTATGAGCTCCTCACCATCAGTGTGGTTCATCAGCAGTGACTTTTCCTCCACTGTGTCCTGTGAGTGGAGTTAGTTGCAGAAAGTAGTTCCGTCTAATTGCTGGGGTCCCCACTATCCCTTTAACACCAGAGTTTGCACAGAGGGTAGCATGAGCACCATTAAAAAAAATGCTTATTTGTGTGTCATTTTGCTTCCAGGTTTCTATCAGATGTGTTTCAGCAACTTCCACAATCGCTTTGGCAACATGCAGATCTTCCTCAGCTTTGGCGTTTACTACGACGGCCACCGAGGCCCCGCCCAGAACCAGGAGGAGGAAAAGAGGAAAGAGGAAGTCGGCCGAGACTTGAACAACACGCTGAGCGTCATCGAGGTACTCTGAGGAGGGACGGCCCCCTCTGATGTCAGCAGGTCACATGACCACCGACGAATCCTGTTTGTCCGCAGGATTCGACTCACAAGGTGGAGAACTTGGTTTTCCACATGTTCCGCTACTACAACTTCGGGCGCATGAGGAGGAGCGCCGACTACTTCCTGCTGCTGTCCAACTCGCAGTATGTCGGCCGCTGGTCGGCGGTGCTCAGCCTCCTCATCGTCACCTGCGGCTACCTGCAGCTCCTCTTCCTCAAGAGGCTCTTCATCACCAAGACCTCCACTGAGGACCAGAAGCCCCGGTGCTGAGCGGCCCTGTCTCAGATGATTCCTGGTCCACATTTAGATCCCAGTCTGACTTCCGGTCCTGGTTCAGGTTCCTGTCCCGACTCCTGGTGCAGCTCCGTGTCCCCATCCGAGTCCTGGTCCAGGTCCAGGTCCAGGTCCAGTTAGGTCGCTGTGTCGGCTGCTTGTGTCTTCGTTTTCACAAAATAAATAAGTTTCAAAGGTCATGTGATATATGCGTGTGTATGTGTATGTATGTGTGTGTGTGTGACGGCTCCTGATGGCCTCCATCCGCCCTCACACACATGAAAAAGTGTCTGAAACTCCGCCCACACAGGCCTGGCTGAGCAGAGTTTTTATCTCCGCTGTTTACCACAAAAATCACGTCCTCGCCAGTTTACAAAAAAACTCCCCGTCCACATGTAAGGAAAAGGCTGCAGACGTCACAGCCCACCAGCCCCTGAAGGGGTCCCATCGTAATCCACGGTGTGTTCCCATAGAGCGCTCATCATAATATGGTTACAGAGGGTTTGACGTGGGTGGACACACACACACACACACACATACACATGTAGTGCCAAAACACACCTCAGCTGAGCACTTCTGTTCACAGGGATCCAACATGTCCCACCAAGAGACACATCGGTGATCATGCTGGTTCCTCTGGGATCCTGTGGTTCATCAGGGATCCTGCCGGTTCATCAGGGATTCTGCTGGTTAAACTGGGATCCTGCCAGTTGAGGACATGTGATGTAGTCCTCTCCTCATAATTCCTCCTCTATTTCATCTAATCACAGTCATCTGAAGCTCTCTCTCCGTCTCTCTCTCAGAACCAGCTGATTTTGGAGGTTTGTTGTTGAATTCTGATCGCCCCTCTTGCTGCTGGTTCAAATCTAACCCAATGAAAAGATAAAAAGCTTGTGTGTGCAGACCAAACAGGAGGGGCGGGGCTTCTCTTTGTCCTCTGACTTTGACTTTGTGGTTACTGATTTCTCGTCTTTGACTCCAGCCATGGCGCTCGGCCTTCCGCTGCTGCTGCTCGCCTCCTGCTGCTGCTGCATCGGCGGCAGGAAGTCGGAGCCCTCGCTCGCCGAGGCCGACGCCGGCGCCGGCTTCTTGAGGGGATCCGACCAGTACGACTTTTCTGTTCAGGTTTCTGCAGCGACGACAGACTGTTTTTGGCACTTTGCCCATCAGAGCGGGAGCTTCTTCTTGACCTACATGGTGAGACTTTCAGGCGTAAAAAGGGGTGTGGTCTGTGGCGGCCTCAGGTGATCAGTGGTGTGTTGGGCAGGTGCGGGGCGTCACCGGCTTGGCCAGCGACCCTCGGCTGTTTGTGACGCTCAGCTCGCCAGGGGGCGCTCTCCTCTCCTCGCACCACCAGGCCGTGGGTCAGATGAGCTTCCAGACCGAAGAGACAGGTAGAACCGTCGCACGGCCCGTCGGCGCTGCTGCTCAGCTGACTGACTTTTGTCTCTGCAGGTTTCTACAGAATCTGTCTCGGCAACCATGACAACCACTTTGGACACCTGACTGTCTTTGTCGACTTTGGTGTCGTTTACGAGGGAACCAAAGAGTCCAATAGGGACACCGAGGATCAACAGGAAGTTCTGAATGGCACGCTGGCTCGTATCCAGGTCTGTCTGTCTGTCTGCCTGCCTGTCTGTCTGTCTGTCTGTCCGTCTGTCTGAGTGTCTCTTTCCACATCAATGCTCCTCTGTTTGTGCTTCAGGAAAGCGTCCAAAGGCTGCAGGTTCTGGTGTTCCACATGTGGCGCCATTACAACTTTGTTCGGATGAGGAAGGGGAAGGACCACTATGTTCTGCTGTCCAACCTCTGGTATGTGGACCACTGGTCAGCCGCCCAGAGCCTCGTCATTGGCCTATGTGGGTTCTTGCAGCTCTTCGCCCTCAAGCGTATGTTCCGCCGCGATGGCGTCGGGCTGCGCTGCTGAAAAATGTTGAGGATTCAGCTGAGACACCAAATGTCCTCCATTGGGTCTTCAGCAGCATCACTCGGTTCTTTTTGCTGCACCAAAGTTGTAACAAAATAAAACCATGACATGATGTCTCTGTTTTAATTATTTCTTACATTCAGCAGTTGGTAAAGCTGTTCTGTTGACATTTTATCGGGGTATGTTGCTGGAGTTAACCCTGGGTTTTCAATATCACACTGTAGAATCACTGTGACATCACCGTAGAAGCACAGCGACATCACTGTAGAATCACTGTGACATAACCGTAGAAGCACTGCGACATCACTGTGGTGTGTGTTGTCCTCCATAATAATAATTGGAGGCCCTACAACGATAACAACAGAAACATGAATGAGATGCTGAGTGACACTGATGATTTTTTGTCTTTTTTTTTGCCATTTTCACTTTGGCAGAAACTGAGCTTTGGGTGTGGCTGAACCGGTGCTGCTGCCTTTGTTGTTACGGCATCTGTTGTTGACTTTCATTTGTGATTTCTGTGACAGCTGATCGACATCCTTGCAGAAGGTAACAGGCTTTTCATTTTTAACACTGATTTTCCAGAATCAGAACAGAACTTTCTTTTTTTTTGTAGAGGTTATTCTTATCCTGTCAATAAAAAGGAGGTATTTTGCAGAGGGGCGTGGCCTAGATCTGCTCTTTGTTAAAGTGCCTAGAGAGAAGTGTTTGTTATGAAATGGAGCTCCATACAAATGGTAGCTGGAACAGATTTTTTGACGCTCACTGATTTGGAAGACAAATCTCTTCCAGCAACAATGCCAACGAGTTGGAAGACTCACTGATTCGTGACATTCCTGGCCTGCCGGGACGGCTCTCTCTGGAACATGAGCTGTCCCTTCTGAGAAGGAAGAATGTTTATGATGCTTGCAGTGGGCGTGGCTTCAGATCAAACTGGTCAAACAGCTAATTGGCTTTTACGGGTAGACCTTGCCGACTACTGTCTGTCCCCACAAAAGGAAACACTGAAGCAGACGGTGATGGATGTTCCCACAGGTACTTGAGATGATAAAGGTGTTTGTTGTCTCTGCAGACACAGACGAGGTTTCCTGGCCTGTCAAGATTTTGAGGATACAATGGATGTGAGTGACAACATTCTTAGACATCTAACACTAATGAAATGTGTCTCTAATCGGTTGCATCACCTTCTGTTTGCCCTCAGGCTGTTGGGCTTGTCATGGACCTGCTCGGCTCTGTCTATAAGATAGCACAGAACTCCAGAGCCAACACGGATCGCTGCAAGCGGCTGGCCAGTCGCGTCAAAGCACTGGAGGAGCTGATTGGTGCTCAGAGTGGGTGCATTCACAGCTCTGCCAGCGTCCAAGATGCACTGATGGAGCTGCGCCTCACTCTGATCGAGGCACAACAGCTGATGAGCAAGTTCTCCCAGACGCACCCTGTCATGAACTTCTTGAAGTCTGGATCACACGAGGAGAAGTTCCAAACCCTGAACCAGAAGCTCACCGAGTCCTTCAACTTCCTGTGTGTGGCGCTGCAGCTGGACGACAACAAGCTGCTCCACATCCTGCACCGCTCCATAAGCGCCCAGGAGCAGCGGGAGGAGCCATGTTCCCATAAAGCCCCCTGTCACCACAAGGACCACATGGACTCCGCAGCACCCACAGCCCCCCCCATTCCCCTGCCTGTCTTTAGTCCCCCGCCTGTCTTTAGTCCCCCACCTGTCTACAGTCCCCCGCCTGTCTTTAGTCCCCCGCCTGTCTACAGTCCCCCGCCTGTCTTTAGTCCCCCACCTGTCTACAGTCCCCCACCTGTCTTCAGCCCCCTACCTGTCTTCATTCCCCCACCTATCTACAGTCCACTGACCTCGCTCACCGTTTGCCCCCTAAAACCTGCTGTTACCTCTACGGCAGCCATGTTTGTGCCTGGAACCCAGCTCACCCTCTCCTCAGGAAGGACCCTGTTGTGCCAGACAGGAAACACAGCAGGACAGCTACCTGCCACCATGACGCCTCCCCCTCTTGCATCACAAGCTCCGCCCCCTGCACCCAAGAAGGTCAGGAATGCTTTTTTCCACTAATACAAACTTTATACCATGTTGGCCGGGTGCCCCTATGCAGTGGCGTGCGTAGACTTTTTGAAGGGAAGGGGCGAAAAGAAAAAAGAAAAGGGCACCTACAGCATGCTTTTTTTTTCACCCAAGAGGGCACTTAAAGGGGTCTTAACCAGCCAAGAGGCTAAATAAGTTGTTTTTTTCCACCCAAGAGAGCATTGTAGTGTGTTTTGCCAATGAAGGGGACACTTGAACACGTTTTTTCCACCCAAAAGGGCACTTTATAATGTTTTAACCACTAGGTAATTTTAGTGTGTGTCTGTGTGTGCGTGTGCTGACAACAGTGTAATTCACTAATCATAAACACGTAAATCATGTAAAAACAAGAAGAATAATCAGAATAATTTCAGATGATGAAATAAATAGTTGCTGTCCTCCTGCCTGTGTGTGACTGACTGATTGACTGACTGACTGCAGAGTCACATTGTCTTCCCATTTTTCTATTCCTCTTTCCTTCGTTTTCAGACTCGTGACTTCCTGTGTTTTTGTCAATGAAAAAGACTTTAGCTTCAGGAGGCAGGAAGTTACATCACAGACTTTTTCTCTGCCTGTAAGTCAGTAGATCTTCTAGGAGGCCCCACCTCCAGCCAGCCCCCCAAGCCCTGACTCAAACCTGTGGCAGAGGCGTGGCATCACATTTTAACTGTCAGAAAGAAAGAGGAAGTTAAAGGTTCGAGGAGGAGCTGTGGCACTTTGGTTCTCGATCACCTGCATGAAAGCAGCAGCTCGTCTGCCTGCATGCCTGTCTCCCTCTCTGTCTGTCTGCTTGTCTTGTCAGTCCTTCTCTATCTGTCTCCTGCCCTGTCTCTCTGTCTCTATCTGTCTCTGCCTGCTTTTCGTTTTCTCTACCAGCTTACAGAAAGCCCCCCCCCCCCCCCCAGGTGTAGGTGGATCCTGACCTGCTGAGACTCGGCGAGGAGCAACAACAACAAAGGGAATCAGGTTTGTTTTTCATTTGTCATCTTGTTAGATTCATGTTTGAAAGTTTGTGTGACAGACATTACATTTTGGGCATATTTTTCTATTCAAACAATGTAATACGTTGAGTTCTAATAGATGCCAGCTAGTTGCTGCAGTAATGATGACTCGAAGTGAACAATCAGACAATCAGCTGGACCTTGGGCTGTAAACTCGGTGACAGACTCATAACCGGGACTGTCCCGATCCGATAATAATGTTGCACATTGGTCCCATATCAGCAAAAAAAAAAAAAGAGTATTGTATTTTATCAGGCTTTATTTTAAATCTCCAATATAAGCACTCTGATACAGCAGTCCATTCCAGACTCCACTCCAGCACTTCTATATGTGAGCCATTGGTTAATAATCAATGGGTCAGTTTTTCTCAAAGCTACTGTTGCTGACTATTGTTCTCTGTTTGAGTAATATCACTTCATCAAGCCTTTTCTAACATTACATGCAACAAAATAGTAATAAAAGTATGTATGATTCATGCTGATAACGCATTGGATCAATATTGGCCAATACTCTAGGTTTCAATATTGGTATCGTATTGGAAGTGGAAAAGTTGTATCTGGACAACCCTCCTCATAACTGAAGTCCAGCAATGATCTGCAGGTCTTAGATGCTTCCTTCATGAGAACTTCCTGCAGCTGGAACCTGTAGTGAGCAAGCCAACAGCTGTTTGCTGACCGTTTTCACCTCCTCTTGCTGTCCACAGCTGTCATGGACATAATCGAGCCCCTCTTGTCCTTGGCGTCTCAGATCTATGATCTGGTTGAGAACGTGAAGGCCAACAAGAAGCGCTGCCGCCGTGTGTGTCAGCGAGTCAAGGCGCTGGAGGAGCTGCTCAGGGCAGTCCAGCAGGAGGGGGCGTGTCAGACTTCAGCAGATGTGGAACGAGCCTTGGAGGAGCTGTCCATCACTTTGAAGTCAGCTCAGGAGCTGCTTAGGAAGTACACGGTGGCCAACTGGTTGGAGCGCGTCCTGAAGTCCAGCAGCCATGGAGATGAGTTCAGCAGCGTCAACGAACGGCTCAATGATGCATTTCAGATTCTGTCGGGGAACCTGCAGGTGGAGCAAAGGGATGTGCTGAGGCAGGTCTTCCAAATTACCTCCAGACAGCAGCAGGATGAGCAGGATGGACGTGCTGACGACCAGGAGCTGAAGACAGGTGAGGCCCCGCCTTTTATAATGTGAATCAGTTCCAGCTGCTCCAAGGAGAAATACAGGAGCCTGTGGGTGTTTGCAGGGACTCCTCTGGTCTATGGGTGTTTGTGGGGACTGATCGGTGTTCCCTCCCCTCAGCACTCATCGACAACATGAAGCAGCAGCAGGAGAAGATGGACATGATGCTGCAAGAGTTTACTCAGTTCAAAGTCAGTGTGGAAAGAGTTGTTGATACACGTGAGTACTTCACAAAAATGGGCAGAGATATACTGGCATCCCCAATGGTGCCACCCATTGGGCATAAGGAGAACTGCTGAAACACACTTAATTTGACTAAAACACGATAGTCTCTTAGTCTAATTGGAAATATTTCCAATTGTGGGAAAGGATATCTTCTGTTCCTCGTGTCTCAGACCAACCATTAATGATGTCACAGAAGGAATAGCCTCTGCAACTTTGATTACCCTTCAAAGCCAAACGATTGATTACATTTGACATGCTTTCAGTGAACAAACCCAGTGCCGCCGATGAGGTCATCCGCATGATCAAACCGGATGAGCTGAAGTACGAACACCCCAAACAACCCATTATGACCACAGCCAGTTCAGAGGTCTACAGGGGAGAGTACCATGGCTTCACCGTGGCCATCAAGAAATACATTGAACCAGTCAACACCAGCCCAAGGTCACATTTCTCTGCCTCACTTCCTGTCTCTGCCTCAAATGATGGCTATTTTAACTCAAAAGGATGCATGCTGGCTGCATACTGATGCAGTAGGCCATCTAGGTTTACTGCTTTTAAACACTGCCACCACCTTTGGAGGGCACTTTAAGATAAGCGGTAATTTATCAACATTGCAACTGCTAGATGCCTTGATTGCACCTCTTTTAAGTTGGAGCGGTCGTAAGTCTGCATCGATGGAGGCTCGCTATATATGCACACAAATATATCTGTACACGCAAACATGTGCTGGAGTGTATAGGGTTAGGTTAGATACTGGACCTTTGCTGCACTTCCCGATTGTGTGTCTATTCTTGACTGTGCTTCACTTCCTGTTTCAGGGAGGTTCGATCTGTCTTCAATAAAGAAGTTGAGACAATGAGGCGCTTCGAGTCTCCAAACATTTTGCGTATGTTTGGCGTCTGCATCCAGAATGAAGATGGTGAGTGTGTGCTTCCTCTCGTGGGCTTGGCTGCTGCTGTTTCCAATCATTGAACCCTGGAATGGATGGAAACAAGGAAACACCATGCGTCCAGTTGATCAGATGTGATGTGTAGTGACTTCCTTTGATCTTGACTGATCAGATTTCTTTTAATTTTTGATGATGTAAACTCTCTGATTAGACTTTCCATCAGCATGTCATGTAACCTGGTGAATTCCTGCAGGTCCTGCACCCCAGTTCCTAATCATCATGGAGTACTGTGAGAAGGGAAGTCTGCGTCAAGTTCTTGACTCAGACGACAGACTGTCGTGGACCAGGAAAGCTCGAATGTGTCTGGACGCAGCCCAGGGTCTGTACAGGTCAGCTGTTTCCATCTGTCAGGTTGGGTGAGGGGTTAGTTATGGCCACACCTACTTTACATCTTTGTATATTTAGAGAAAGCTAACCAATGTTCTGCAAGCTGCCACTGGGTGAAATGTGAGGGAAAGGACTCCCTTTAACATTGGAAATTTCAGAATGGAATCATGTCTAGTGACTCGTGGATGTTGGGGTTAACAAGGGTGTGACACTGCTGAGGTCAGAGGTCAGGAGGATGCTGGTCTCACAGTTGACCCATCTGCATGAAATCTGAGCTGAGAATTCTGGGTCAAATCAAATACGTGTCTCCGTGCAGACACAACAGCAGGATTTGCTGCTGTTTTTTCTGGGCATGTTGGGCAGCTGATGAGTCTCGCTGAAGTCGGCCTACAGCGCCTTCTGGTGGCAAACAAACAACACAGCACACTGACCCACAAGCAGCTCATGGGACGAGCACGAGTCAGCGAGGCATGTCAACTCAAATTAACAAAGAAATAACTTTGTCCTGATCTGAACCATGGCGTGATGCACACAGATGTTTAAAGATGCCGCCAACAACAGCTGATTACAGGTTGGATGGCTTCAATGGTTCACTGAATACAGCATCCTATGTCATGCTCCACTACACTATGAATTGTGGATAATTTCCTCAGTCTGAATCTTCATGGGAGCATGGGGCGGGCTCATGCATTTGATTATTGGCAATCATGGATTCTACATGTGGCCACCAGGGGGCAAAGTAAACATACTTGTTGCTGTGGAGACAATTAAGGTTTGTGCTGATGCTCTCAGGCTGCACCAGACAGAGCAGAAGAGTAAAGTTCATGGATGCATCAACAGCAGCAAGTTCCTGGTGGATGAAGGCTACAGAATCAAGGTACTGGCAGTGCATGTGCAGAGTCTGTCAACCACTGTTGTCACCAACTCGTGTGTGTCTCACAGCTTGGAGGGTTGGAGCTGGCGAGGACGGAGACGTCTTTGAAAAAGACCAAGAAGAAGCAGAGCCACTCGCTGTGCTACTTGGCTCCTCAGATGCTGGAGAACATCAATCACCCGTACGACAAAGAGAGCGAGATATACAGGTACGGTTCCACCCACATGCCAGCCCGTCGCTCAGTAATGATGTCACTGATGATGATATCACCAAATGTCTTGTTTTTCAGTTTTGGAGTCGTCCTGTGGGAGGTTGCCACACGGAAGAAACCCTTTGACAGTTGGTATCCTTTCCATCTTTTATTTTTCATGGATACAGATGACCATGAAGCACGACCAAATGCTGCAGTCATGAGATGGTGTCACGGTCATGTGACGCCTCACGAGGCTGCAACATTTATGTTAAACATCAGAGAATGTCTCCTGAATTTTCCCGCCAGTAAAACGTTCCTATTCTGTTTCCTGGAATTTCTTCCAGATTTTTCCGGGAAGGAGATCTATGAGCTAGTGTACACTGAGCGGCGGATGGAGCCTCTTCCTGACGACTGTCCCCGGTCTCTGGGTAAGCTGATTGACGCCTGCCGGACATTCGAAGCCTTCCGGAGACCATCGTCTGGAGGTGAGCGGCTCCGCCCCTATGCACGGTGAGGGTTCCATTGGTGTTGTGTTTGATGACGCCACTGTCCGTCTGTCTTCAGTGCTGGTGGACGAACTGCGCCGTGTGGTGGCCCAGCTGGAGGAGCAGTGATGCCTTTGTGGCAACGGAGAACAGATGCAATCACAGAAAGTGTCACAAAACACGAAAACAACACTTTCTTCTGTCGGACGAAAGGGTTCTGGTTAATTCTTCCTCTTCATCTTCTTCATGTGTCACCACCACCATCTATCCCTCCGCTTTATTATCCATAAATGATACTTCCACTTGCTCAGTTTGCCGTCTGGTCTTTCATAGACTCACGGTCAACAATAAAGGCTTACCTAATTATTTTCCCCATCGTCATTTATTATATAATAAATGATGTCTCATTTGTGTGAGGCTGCAAAGTGTTTTCACCGCCCATCAACTTGCATTCATTTTTTTTAATATAAAAGAACATCTGACGTTGGTTCAGGTGAATTCCTTCACTCAACATATGTAACCTGGCCGTGACGTCACGACAGGATAGGGCGGGGCGAGTCGAGCGGCGCCGGGAGATTCGAGCCTCGGCTGCGGCTCTCGCAGAGGACTTGAAACCCCTGAAGCCTCTCCGGTTCCGACGGGACGTCTTGTCGGGGGAGCTCGGCCGACTTTTCGTGCGTGCGTCCCGGGGGAGAAGTCATGTGCTCGCGGCCGCTGACGCAGCCACCGGGCCGGCAGTGAAGCGAAGACCCGACTCGCCACCGCGGCTGATGAGGCGGTGAGCTAACAGCTAGCACGGCTAACGGAGCTAACAGCTAGCACAGCTAACAGCTAACGGAGCTAACAGCTAACGGAGCTAACAGCTAGCGGAGCTAACAGCTAACCGAGCTACATTAGCAACGCGGTGTTTACGCTGCTTTTTCACCGCGAATTGAGCGGCATCAACTGGCGGCAACGGCGGCGTCACTCGCGGGTTTAACGGCGCTAGCAGCGTGTTAGCCTGTTAGCTCCGTTAGCCGCGCGGGCAGTTTACGGCAAATGTGTGAAACCGTTATTTTGTCAGTGTGTTGTTTACGCACCCAAAGTGGACACACACACACTCACACACACACATGGCACAGGTGCTGAGTTCCCGCCAGCTTGTTGTTGCGTCAGAGGCCTTTGCGACCTCGGTCTGGACTGCGTCGCCACGCCGAGAGACGGAGCGTCGTGCCCGGGTGGAGCGGCGCTGTGAGAGGAGCGCTGCTATTGGCTGAGCTAAAGAACCGCTATAACTCGCTCGATGACGTAATCGAATATCTGCATGTAATGAATTCTGTAGGAAAGGAATAACGTCATGAGAGAGACAAAAACACCCTAAATATGTTTAGAACTACTTATTTCTGTTGATACTTTTTATTTTTATTTTTTATTTTAAAAAAAATAAATATTTTTTTTGGTTTCTTTTGCCATTGAAATAGGCCATCACTTCTCACAATCTCCTGTATTGTGGAATGTTTCAATATCATAATTGATAAAAGACCACCCTCGTCCTTTATACGAAGTGACCCTAGATAGACACGGACACTGTGGCAGAATTACATTTCTGTTCTGTCTCCTCTCTGCTCTGACCTGCAGCACCCACTGATTATTGAGGACGGTAAACTGCAGAACGATACGTGCTTTCATGACTCTCCAAAAGAAAAGTCGCCAGTTTCACCGGAAAAAGCAGCTAGATTTGTTGCTAGTTGCACACTTGACCATCGAAGCTGGAGATATCTCGGAGCACAAGCAGGTTCTTTTTTTCTCAGATTAAACGGAAGTAAACGTTTTCGGTTGTTCCTCTTCTGCTGCAGATGGAGGCCATGGAGGTCGACCCCCCCGTGGAGACACACGGAGGCCGCGGTGAGCAGGCAGACGCCGCTGCTGGAGGACGGGCGGGCGGCACCGACGGGCCTGTCGTCATCTCCGACTCCGGCAGCAGCACCGAGGTGGACGATGACGATGATGACGGCGAGGGAACACCTGCAGCACCCGGGGCGGCGCCGCGGCTTCCTGCCACCTGGGCGTTCAGCCAGCGGGCGGCGAGTGGGGGGGCTGCACAGCCCGCCACCCAGGGGGCGCCGATCCGCAGGAGGCTGAGGTAAATACACCACTTTGTACACGTTTTTAACCCTTACTAGTTCCTCAAAAGAAGGTTCTCAATCGTCCTTCGGGACGAAAAACGCCCCCAACCTCAAAACTGACGTCAACTTCAGTCTGAAATATAATTATCAAAAATGTATTATTCGGGGGGATTTTAACCCTCTAAATGCCAGTTTGTGTACGTCAACAACTGTTACAGTATTTTACTTGAAAAATACAAAAAATCTAATAATTTACATAACGTGCAATTCATGGAGGATTTCATTATTATTATTATTTTTATTATAGTAGAGCCTCAGATGGTCAATGATTGGCAGCAACATTGAATTTGAGCATTCTTATTTTTTCTGCAGTGACAGATTTTTATAGCAAACTCTCTTATTAGTTCCTGGGGACAAAAAGTGTCTCCTTCCAAAAGACTGCTGTAAAAATATCATATATTCATATTTTTTACAACTTGAAATTAGTGAGTCTTGTTAATCAGCTTAAGCCTGAAAGATACACATCCAATATTTTTTTGAGATTTTGTCCCCCCTAATGGTGAGATGCTTGTGTCAGAGTTGAAGTGTGTGCTGGTGTACGCAGACAGGGCCTCAGAGTTCACTACCCCAGCCAGACCGCCGCCACCTCCAGAGGTTTCCCAGACTTCCTGCTGCGAGCGCCTGCTGCCGGCATCGCCCAGCCCGAGTCCGGCAGCACCACGGAGGTCAGCGAGTCTGATGAGGAGGGCGAAGAGAGCAGTGTCGCGCTACCGCCGCCGCCGCTCGCTCAGCCTGTCGCTCCTCTCGGGTCTGAAGCCCCGCCCCCGGTGGACGCCGCTGTCAGCGGTCAGTGTCGCAGCTTCCTGTCCCATCTGGCGTTACGAACAGCTGTCTGACTGTCCTGTCTCTCTGCAGGTGGCAACGCTCCAGACGCTCCGGCTCAGAACGCCCAGGTAGCGTCCACAAAAAGGCTGCTCTGTTTTAGTTTCCACTCGGCAATGCATGGAACGCGCTGATGATGATGTTCCCTGCAGGCAGCGCCCGCTCCTGTTCCGCCGTCGCCGGGTGAAGAGGGCGAAGGCGACACCTGCAGCATCTGCTTTGAGGCGTGGACGACGGCGGGCGAGCACCGGCTGGCGGCGCTGCGCTGTGGTCACCTGTTTGGCTACACCTGCATACAGCGCTGGCTGAAGGGCCAGGGACCCGCCGCCAAGTGTCCGCAGGTCAGTGAGGTCACGGCGCCCGGCGGCCTGACACCCTGTCATGGCGTCCTCGGCTCAGTGATGCTTGTTTTTTCCATTTTAGTGCAACAAGAAAGCCAAGCGCTCCGACATTGTGCTGCTCTATGCGCCGAAGCTACGAGCGCTGGACACCACCGAGCAAGAGAGCCTGAAGAGGTGAGTGAGCGCCATCACATCATCACGCCATCACACCATCACATCATCACATCATCACGCCATCACATCATCACACCACAGCAACACGTCCTTCATGCCAGGCCCATACTGCGCCTTTTGCCTGGCTGTTGCCTGACTGTGACTGTTGTCTGTCTATTGTCTGACTGTTTCCTGAGTTTTGTCTTTTACTGTTGTCTGACTGTTGACTGTTGTCTGACTGTTGTCTGATTGTGCAGGTGTCTGGAGCAGGAACAGTCTCTGAGGAGGAAGGCTGAATTGGAATCAGCTCAGTACAAACTCAAACTTCAAGTAGTCACTAACAAGTACGGACAAGCACAGCAGGAGCTGCAGGTGTGTGTTCCAGCCCCCCCCCCCCCCCATTATGTCACTCGCAGTGTGGGCGGGGTTTAAACCATGTGCCGTGTATGTCCTGCAGGAGCTGAAGGCTCTGATGGCGGGAAGAAGCTCGTCTCTGCCCTCGTCCTCCTCTTCGTGCTCGTCCTCGTCAGCGTCCTCGTCGGTGGCGGCGGCGGGCGCGACCCCGAGGGCGGCTCAGTACGGCTTCTCCAAGGCGCTGCTGGTGTCGCAGGCCGGTGGCTGCAGAGTTCTGTCTTACTGCCAGCCAATGAGCTGCTTGCTGGCCTCGCAGCCGTCCCCCCACGCCACGCTGGTTCCTGGTGAGACTCTGCTGCCACTTCCTGTTCAGACATGCAGAGTGTCCTCAGAGAATACTAAATGCAGAATGTCTGTCTGTCTGTCTGTCTGCCTGCCTGCTCGCTTGTCTGTCAGGTTGTGGGGTGAAGAAGATCAGCGTGGTCAACATGAAGTCCAGTCAGTACGTCCCCATCCACAGCAAACAGATCCGAGGCTTGTCCTTCAACATGCAAAACGACAGTCTGCTTCTGTCTGCTGCTCTGGACAACACCATCAAACTGACCAGGTTGGACACGCGCGAGCACACACACACACACACACACACACACACACACACACACACACACACACACACACACACACTCATATTTGATTTGCTCTGTCTGTCTGTCTGTCAGTTTGCTCACCAACACGGTGGTGCAGACTTATAATGCAGGTAAACCCGTGTGGAGTTGTTGCTGGTCGCTTGATGACAACAACTACGTCTACGCCGGCTTGAGCAACGGCTCGGTGCTCCTCTACGACACCAGAGACACCAGCACGCACGTGCAGGAGCTGCAGCCACTGCGCTCCAGGTACACACACGCACACGGTTCACATGCTGTGTTCCATTTACCTCGGAAGTCGGAGCTGGCAAATGTGTCACACCCGAGAATTCCGGGTACGAATGTGGGCGTGGTCTCAGTGAGCTGTGCGTCTCCAGGTGTCCGGTGGCGTCTCTGTGCTACGTCCCGCGGGCGGCGTCCGGCTCGTTCCCCTGCGGCGGCCTGATTGCCGGCTCCCTGGAGGGCGGCTGCTTCTGGGAGCAGCTGGGCGACGGCACATTCCGGCCACACGTGCTGCCGCTGGAGAGCGCCGGCTGCACCGACATTCAGGTGGAGGTGGAGAGCCGGCGCTGCCTGGTCACCTACAGGCCTGGTGAGCTGCCGCCGGCCTCAGTTGATCCTCTGGGGGGAGGGGGGGGGGGTGTATCCCTCTCTGACTGCCTTTGTCTCCGCCTTCAGGTCGCTCCAACCCGTTCCTGCGCTGCGTCCTGATGGCGCTGACGCGCACGCAGCCGCAGGACTCGGAGCAGCTGCCGGGCTGCTCCTGCTCGCCGGTGCGGACCTTCAGCGCTGGCCCCTCCTGCAAGCTCCTCACCAAGAACACCATCTTCAAGAGCCCGGATGGAGACGCCACGCTGGTGTGTGCCGGAGACGAGGCCTCCAACTCCACCATGGTAAGGATATCAGGATATCAGTCTGATATCAGCAAAAACAGATCACAACGGATTATAATGGCCTGCATCTGAAATCTCCAATATAAGGTTTGGAGGTTATTTTTCAGCCTCTTGTATTTTTTATTTTTTTTATTCTTCTGTTTAAGGTTCAAATGTATGTAAGTCATTGGTTAATAATCAATGGGTCAGTTTTTCTCATAGCTACTGTTGCTGACTATTGTTCTCTGTTTGAGTAATATCACTTGATCAAGCTTTTCTAACATTCCAGACTACAAAATAAAATAAATATGCATGATTCATGCTGATATCGGATTGATATCAGTATCGACCGATACTCAAGGCTGCAACATTGGTATCAGTAGTGAAAAAGTTGTATCGGGACACACCTAGTGTTTTTGATGCTGTTTTACTCGAAGGAAGAAGTAAACTATTCTTCCAAGTCCACCGTTTAGACAAGACCAAGTACTACTTTTCAAGCCCTCGATGGTCTTTTCTCCTCTGCCCCTTTCCGAGCTCCTGCGTCTCCAATCTTATTTTTAGCGCAATCTATCTATTTACTTTTTTTGTTTTCAATTTGTGTGTATTCTCTGTACAGCACTTGGATTGACTGCTGTGCTCTTTAAAGGAATAGTTTGGATTTTTTGACATGAAGTCTTATGAGACCCTCACGGAAAAATCTATGCCTTAGATGGTGCTCCGTAAACAAACAAACGGGTCTTGACGTGACTGGTTCTCCCCAGGTGTGGGACGCCAGCAGCGGCAGCCTCCTGCAGAAGCTCCCCGCCGACCTGCCCGTGTTGGACATAAGCCCCTTCTCGGTGAACGGCGAGCACTTCCTGGCGGCGCTGACGGAGAAGATGCTGAAGTTGTACAGGTGGGAGTGACGCACGCTGCGCGACACCGGGAGGAGAAACGCTGCTAAATGTGGTCAGGACATTGAAAGTTTCAGGTGGCCTCTGACCTGCAGGAGAAGGTCGTCAGTTCCGTGAATCATGTGACGTCTTGGCAGCCATTTTCAGAGAGGTGTTCATGTTGGCATTATCTGAACTGTTACATTGTGCGGCATTTAGGCAGCCAGTTTTTAAACGGTCCCTTGGCCAAGGATTCCGGTCACCTGTCTTGGAACGAACCGTTAGTCGTTCAGACTACCGGACGTTCTCATGGCTCCTTGTCACCATGGAAACAAGTTTCATCTACCTGTGAGGACACAAAGTGGCCAGGATTTGCACCTCATATGATTTTATTTTTGGTTTTAATGGTCACCAGTAGGGGGGGAAAAGGACACTGTCGCCGTGACGACATCACATCCGTCATCATGATTCTGTCTGCTCTGCTGTTGCAGATCAAAGTGCCAAAAGTTTTGTACAAAAAAAACTGTATAAACGCTATTCTGTTTGTTTCTACGACTTTGCTAATAAATCTATTTTTTGATCAAAGTTGTGGCATTTTGGATCCAGGAGGGTGAAGCAGGCGTGACCTTTTTATTTTCTTCTTCTTCTGTGGAGTGTGTGATTAGTTTGTCTAGTTTTTCCTAATTCCAGGGATGGAGACTCCAGTCCAAGGCAAAACGTGAAATGTTTTGATGACATGTGACCAAAAAAAGAAAGACTTGAGACTCAACTTGGACTTTGAAGTTAAAAGACTTAAAAACTCGGTGACCAGTGTCTTGTCTTTTCACTTTATTGGGATCAGATTTGGCGGGTAAAATAAGGTGACCTGACTTGACCCATCACAGGCCTTGACCTGCCCAAGAAAAATAGACTTGAGACTCGAGACGATCTCGTGTGTGTCTCGGCCCCGTGTCTGCTCAATTCCCCCAGCTGAGATTGAAGTAGAAGGTTGGAGTGGGAGTGAATCTGAGGCTTCACAGATCAACGGGAAGCGGTTCGACAGCAGCGCAGGCGGATTTCCTGCTGAAACATCTTGATTGGACGCGACTGTAATCAGACTACAGATGCCCCTTGAAGATCACAGCCCCCCCCCCCCCCCCCCCCCGGTGCTGTGTATGCGCGCGCATGTCTGTAAGTGGGGGCGCGCAGAAGCATCTCCAGTTCCGCGTTCATGTGCAGGTGACGTCGGAGCGGCGGGCCCTGATTGGCCGCGCCTCACATTTCCGGGGCTCCGTGAACGCAGCAGCAGCAGCAGGCTGAGCGAAGATGGCGGACTGTAGACGTGTTCCTCTGCTCGCTCTGCTCTGCGTCTCCCTCTCCATCTCCATCTCCGTCTCCGTCCGCGCCGCCGCCGCGCAGAACCTCGGCCCGGTCAAACCCGCCGCCAATGTCGACGGCTTGCAGAACCCGGCCGGAGCCGCGGTGCTGGCGGCGGGGGGCGCCGTGGCCGCGGACAGGAACCCGGTTGGCGGAGGAGGAGGAGGCGGCGGCGGCGCGGCCTCTCCGCCGCGGAGGCGCTCTGCCGGCTGGAAGCTGGCGGAGGAGGCGGTGTGCAGGGAGGACCTGAGCCGCCTCTGCCCGCGACACTCGTGGAACAACAACCTGGAGGTGCTGGAGTGTCTGCAGGACAAGAAGGAGGTGAGGAGGGCGGAGGTGGAGGCGGCGGGGCGAGGTGCGGTGATGGCCGCCGAGCTTAGCGCGCTGCTAAACGGGCGGAGAGCAGAATCCCGCCCGGAAAAACAAGGATTCGCGGCTCGTCGCGGTGTTGTGAGGGGAGCAGCGGAGGAGGAGCCCGGGGGAAGGAGGCGTCAGAACCAGCAGGGTCCCGGGCTCGGTTCGGCGGTGTCAGAGGACCAGCAGGGTTCGTCCCTGCAGCCCACTTTGAGTGTTTTCATGAGGAGGTTCGACGCTCACAGTCCCGCCGTCACACGAACCGAGCCGCCGTGCAGGGGTCAGAGGTCACGCACTTGGTCCGCCGGTGCTTCTGTCCACCTGACTGGAGGTGGAACAGTGACCGGCTGGGGGCGCTGCTGGGGGGGCGTGAGAGGGATGGGAGAAGTGGTTAAACTCAGTATTTAGTGGCCAAACTAGAATTTTTGAGGTATTTCAGGGATTAATGTGCAGTCAAAGGGTCGCCAACCTTCTCCTCACACTGGGAGCTTCTTCACGGCTCTCACGAAGGGCGACCGGTTTGATTCTCCAATGAAATAACGCTTTGCTTTGACCTTTGGACCAGAAGAGGTCAGACTTCTCTTTTCCAAACTCTAAAATAAAAGAAAAGAAGAGCAACACAGTGGTAGAAGCGGGTCCTTGGGGGCTCCCTCGCCGTCTCGGCGACCCCTGCTGTAGTTCCTCTGTTGTGTAACCAGATAGGCAACTTCCCCAACACTTGTGTCTTGAGTGAGTGTCGTAATTCGTACTCAACTCAACCCAACAAAAAACCCTCTACGGCCGAAGCAAAGGGCAGCATGTGGATAAAATGAGAGCATTAGACGTTAAAACCAGAGAATTCAAGCCGTCGTAGATGCTGAACGGTCGCCATGTGGTTTCAGATGCAGCCTCGCATCCACTTTTACTCAGCAGCAAGTTAATAGCGAAAGAGTGAAGCAGAGGAGGCTTTTGGGGGCGGGGCTACATCCTGACTGACAGCTCACTCCATGATTATTTTCTTGGGCGCACGTCCCATGCCAACGGTTTGGTGCTGCTGCCTCTTCAGCATCCGGCAACATCAGATGTATTAAAGATGTCTAACATGAATCCCCAGAGGGTCATTTAAAAAAAAGCTCAATCAAAAGTAGTGCAGAAGAAGTATTATAAGATAAGGAAGTCGCACAGAACAGACTCTACTTTATTTATGTTTCAGCCCAGAGCACTTTAGTCCAAAATACCTGCAGCAGTGTCGGCTCACTACAGTATAATTAGGTTTTGGTGTTATGGTTCGGCCCGGAGTCCCCGCCCTCCACCAGCCCTCACGCAGGGAGCGCCTGGCGCTGAGTAAACACGAGCGAGGAGGAGGAGGAGGGTGACGAAGAGCAGGATGGCAGGTCATTTGAAAAAAAACAAACAAAAAGAAAACGATAACAAAACTTCTCAATGTGCAACAAAAACATACACGGCAGGACGGACGACAGCAGGCGGCAGAACGTCAGAGTAAATATACGGCCGTCTATTGTTTGGACGTGCAAAGCATTCCAGAGATGCGTCCGGACCCGGTAACATCAGAACCACCTGCTGCAGTGTGAGCACGTCGGAGCTGCCACTCGATAGGGGGCTGCCAGCATGTTTAACAGCAGTGGAGGGAAGCCAACGCCGCTCCATGGACCTCGCAAGCCGGGAATGACGTCACACCCTAGTGATCGGCTTTCCAGTGTTACAAGGCTTGTAAAAACCAAACGGCATTTCCAGGTACAGATGTGGAAGAATACTGGAATTACAACCGAGTTAGTGCGACAAAAACTCCTCAGAAGTGCGACAAACAGAATGTCACAGGAGGAATTTCCGAGTAGGAATTCCGATTTTGGGGGGTGGGGGACTGGAAACTTGGAAATTCCGACTTCCGAGTACAAATGGAAAGCACCATAACACTGGAGTAACCTGCTCCCATTTCTTTGTCCCTGTTGGAATCCTGGAAACGGTGTTTTGAACTGGTTGGACGTCTGCTGGAGGCGCACGCACGGACACGCGCACGCAGTGATCCAACCTAGATTTGAGGAAAACGGATGATCATCAGGTTTCTGATGACAGATCTCTCATCTTGTGCGCAGGCCACGCCCCCTTGAATCATTCACACAATCGACTCATTAGCAGCCGGTGGTGAGAGGCGAGAAAAACTCCCCAAAAATGAGAGAACTCAGAAGTTACGATGTGAGCAGTCGCTGGTGTCGGCGAGCGTCGCTCGTCAGGAGGTGGAGGATCAGCTGGAGGTCAGCTGATCCTCCACCTCCTTCTGACCTCCGATCTTGTCGACGTGTTTCTCGGGTGGCGGCTGTGACTTTGCTCCGCCCCCGGCGCCTCCCTGCTGGCCGGCTGCTTTTAGGCGGGGAGGATTCCTACTGGTTGTGGTTTTGTGTACGTGGTACACACTCGCGCGCGCACACACACACACGTGCACACACACACACAGGCTATTTTTGGCGCGGGCTGTGGCTGCCGCGTGGTCGACTGGCAGGAAGTTTCTGACCATCTGCTTATTTCAGACGTTGGGAGTCAGAAATGTGGTGTCATCTGAGGTTCTGAGGGGCGGAGCCTTTTGCGTCCGCCGTGAGGGGGGTGGCGAGGGGGTGGGGGGCGGCGGTGACGCGGTGGTCGTCGTCATCACCGTGGCTTTTCGAGGTGCTGGTTGATTGACGTGTGAAATGTTTTGTGTCTTTCAGGAAACTGAGATCGCTACTGAATGCAACCATGTAAGTGTTTCCAACCTGCACCGTCTCACGGGGGCCGAGGGCTGCAAACACACTGCAAACACAGAACCGCTGCAAAGACAGAACCGCTGCAAAGACAGAACCGCTGCAAAGACAGAACCGCTGCAAACACAGAACCGCTGCAAACACAGAACCGCTGCAAACACAGAACCGCTGCAAAGACAGAAACGCCGCAAACACAGAAACGCCGCAAACAC
>CAESWR010000705.1:234961-245915 GCA_903171835.1 Mullus surmuletus | reverse complement strand
TTTGCCCCCCCCCCCCCCCCCAAAAAAAAAATTATTTATCAGTCTGTATATAAATTGTATAAACCCATAATCTGTCTGTTTTTAACTTAAGGTCTGTTCGGGGGTTTCACAAAGACCTGGTTTCTCTTTGATCTCCTCAAAATGCTGCTTTTATAAACTCTCTTGCCAATGACTTTACTTTGAGCTCATCTTTATTCTTTTCTTCTTTTTTTTTGTAAAAGTAGGAAAATAGTCATAAATGCACATTATTTTTTATTAACTCTAAAAGTCCAAAGTTGTCCATGTTGCAAAGTTGGTCAGTTTGCACCTTAATGAATTAATGTATTGATCGCGGGCTACAGCAGCTTGTTCACTTACTTCCTGGTCTGACTGGAGAATCAACCAATGAGGCGCTTTGATCCTCAAAACACAAGAAACGCGACGTCACGCTGATGTTCTGTAAGATTTGAGCAGCAGCAGGTTGTGGAGAGCTTTGTGAAACCCCCTCGGTGTTGCCTGAAGGGTCCCCCCCCCTCCCCCCCTCACACCAACACACACACACACGCCAGAGATCAGAGATTGTCCAGAGCTCACACTCTGCAGGTGTCCTTCTGCTGCTGTTCAAGGCCGGTGGGAGCCGGGAGGTGTGTTTTCTTTTTTCTTTCTGTTTGATTTTACCCCCCAACACACTCCCCCACTCCCCCGAAAACAAAAACCTCCAAGTTCCCACCGCCCTTGAACACAACACAAGCTAATTCAGACGCTTGTATTTTGCTGTACATTCCAACGAACAGTGTGATAAAGTGTGAGGCGAGACGCGACGTGGATATTTATTTGTTTTTTTGTATTATACAAACAGAGTTTATTTTCATTAAAACTGCTGATGGAATTACAAAAGAGCAGAGTGAGTGTTTTTTTTTTAATTTTGGGATCCTCTTGACCATCAACTGTTGTGTAATGCTAAAATCTAGTGCCAAACTATGTTGCCCTTTAGTTCCTGGGGATGCTTTTTGGGTCAAAATCCCTAAAAAAATAAATGTGTTATTTGATATGTATCTCTCAGGCTGAAACTGATTAACTTGAAATTGGAAAAAATATTAATACGATATTTTTACAGCAGTCATTTGGAAGGAGATGCTTTTTGTCATTGCAGAAAAAATAAGAATGCCTCAAATTCAATGTTGCTGCTAATCATTGACCATCTGAGGCTCTAATAATAATGATAATTAATTCCTCCTTGAATTGCATTTGATAGAAATTGAGTTCTTGTCTATTTTTTTTTCCAATTACAATACTGTGGAGTTATGTTAACAAACTGGCATTTAGAAACTTAAAATCCCCCCAAATAATTAATATTTGATTTATATATTTCAGGCTGAAGTTAATTAAAAAGTGGAAAAAATAATATATGATATTTTTGCAGCAGTTTGTAGGTGCTTAATCAGCATTGGAATAAATAGCACCATGGATTCTTGAATTAAAGCAATAAACTGTATTTGAAAGTGTTTATTTAAAAAAATATTTGCATTTAAAAAAATTACATCTGAACAGTTTTTCAAAACGAGGTGATATTTAAGCCACAGCAGAATCAGTCATATCACATATAGGCATAAATAGAAAAAAAATAAACAAAATGGGATTTCCGTCCCCAAAAGAGTTCACACAAACAGAGTGGAAGCCTCGGCCACGATGCTTCTGTTGGCGCATTTCTGCTTCTTCAGCTCCTCCAGCAGCGACTTGACGATCCTCTTGTGTCGCCGCTCGCGGTCGCGGGAGTTCCTCAGGTCCCGCCTCAGCTCCTCCAGCTTCTCCTGAGCCTCCGTCAGACGCTTCTTCACTGTGACCGGGTCCAGCGCGTACAGGTGGTCCTGGAGGGGAAGGGGGGGCATGAACTATCCCTTTAATCCGCCTGCTCTCGGATGCCACTTTTCACCAAACTTTCTCCGCCAAAAGTGTTTTTCAAGGTAACAAACCATCTCGCTGATGACCGTGGGTTCCCCCGAGTCGTCCATCACCGGGACGCCGAGCGCCGCAAGGTCGGCCGCCGCCCTCTGGGACGTCCTGCTCGGCCTGGAGGTGGCGGGCGGCTGCACACACACACACATGGTTAGCGAAGGTGCATCTTCTGACAGTGAGCCTTTAAGTGCACTTCTACCACTGAAAAGACACTGAAGGAGCCAGATTTTTGTAATAAAAGTGTAATAACGTTTGCCTCACCGAGGTCGGCGGCGGCTGCTGCGCGTCGTCCTCCGCCGGGTCTACTGGCACCTTCCGAGACAACCTTTTCGACCTCCCTTTGCCGGAGCCCTGGAGGGAGAGTTCATCGCTTAGTAAGAGGTGAAGCTGCACGTAATCGACAAATAATTGATATCGCTGATTTGTTGACAGATAATCATTCTAAATATTCAAAAAAATTGTGTAAATTCTTACAGATTTTAAATGTTCGATAGATGTCTGGTTGTGGAGGCGTCAAAATGAGATTTTAGAGATTCACAGACACAAAGTAGTGATGTTTTTAAATTGACCAGTGGTTGCATTTATACATTTGTCCACTAGATGGCAGTATAGGCGTTCCTGTGCTCAGCAGAAGGGATGAGATCAGTCACTCGGATCAAAACATCAAAATAAAAGGAGTCAGTGAGGTGTTTACGCACATACAGTGGTGGAAAGAAAGACCAAAATTTGACACAATCTCTAATATTATCATGAATATAGTGTTTCAAAAGGTGTGTCCACATTAGACACACAAACACTATTCTTTGCTCCATTGTTTACAAGAATAACTAACGCACTTGAGAGTTTTAATAAGTTAGTTCTCAACACAAATAAGCGATAATGTCCTGAAAACTGAACAAAAAACATGAGCAAACTATCACATCATCAGATGAATAGTCAGTGCACGTCTGTGGAAACATCCTTTCAGTCGAGGAAATGACTTCCTCTATCAGTTATGATCACATTTGAGAGAATCGGCGTCGACAAACGAAACCTCACCACTGTCGCTCCGTCTGCGTCGTCACTCGGCTGGACGTCGTCGTCCACACAGTCTGCCAGCTCCTTCCTGGATGTCCTCTTCTTCGCCGGACCGGCTTCCTGCCGACAGCCAGTGACTCCATCGGTTTTGCGTTTTTAAACGCTGGGGAATATTTTCTTCCAGGTGTAATGGTGCGGTTTTGCTCACCGTGTCCGGCTGAGGCTCCGCCCCCTCCGCCGGCTCTGCTGCCACCGTCTCCGATGCCTTCTGTGACTTGTTTTTTCGGCGCGTCTGGAGAGAAAAGACATGTTTTTTAGACCAATAAGTTACTCTGTTGCTTTTCAGCTCCTCTTCACACACACATCGATCTGTATTATTTACACATTCTGTCGTACTCTGGAATGTATTGTAGCACTTTGAGATTCTCATGAAAAATGCGTTACAAATTAAATGTATTATTATTATTATTTCTATACTGCACATACTTTACTGCACTTCTTGTTTATTGTTGCCGTTTCTTCGATTTCTTATTATACATTAACATTCTTTTCACATATTTATATCTTTAGTTTTTTCTTATATTTCTTATATCTTATATTTCTATACTTGTTTTACTTGGACACTTGAGTTGGAGATGTTGTTGCAACAAAAAGCAATTTCCTCTTGGGATTAATGGAATTCTGATTCTGATCATTATTATTATTATCATATTGCTCTTCTTCTAATATTTCTATTGTAAATAGTAATACTTTTCTGTGTTTACATTGCATTCTTTTGTAAGTTTGAGTTCCATTTCTTGCTGTTGCTGCTCTGTAATTCCCCAGTTTGGTGTCAATCAAGTGACTCTATTCTACTCTATTCTATCTGACTGATGGCAGGTGTGACTGGAAGAAGGATCTCAGAGTGTGTGTGTGTGGAGCAGCTTGGTGAGAGCGACTTCCTTTAGTTTGGTGTTTGGTTGTGCGAGTATGAAAAGGTTCATCGTCCTGTCATGGCGTTCAAACCCTTTCCCTCACCGGTGATGCTTTCTCAGCGTCTTCCACCGGCTGAGCCTCGACCTCCTTGGGGTCCTTGTCCACCTTTGCAGGCCTCCTCTTCTTGGCCCTGCCCCGGCGACGCCCCTGGAGAGGAGTGTGATTATTTGAGGGATGCTGAGGTCGCAGACGCACCTCCTGCTGCGGCGATTCTGGCGTGTTCTCTCACCGCCGCCGGCTTCTTCGACTCCTCTGACTTCTCCTCCATTGCACCTTCTGCTCCTTGAGTTCTCCTGCGCGTCCTGGATCTGCCGAGCACCTGCAGAGGAGGAGAGCGTCGTCATTGACAGGACAACTCATCATCACACAGCACTGTCCTTGTTTATGGTCAGATCATCGACTGACTTTGTGGGGCCGCTCGGGAAAAGTCAGCACTGAGGGGACGGCGCCTTCCTTCAGCCGTGTCGTCTGTCCGGTGGTGTCAAAGTCCTCGGGCTGGAAGTGGCAGCTGCAGAGGGATGTGTAATTGTTGGGCTCAAAGTTTTTCCTCCTCAGCGCCGCCGCCCAGGCCTGTCTCTTCTCCTTCGCTTTTGGGAACCTGCACAGAAAACAAGCCCATCACCTCAGTGCACAGCAGGTGGAGCTGCTCAGGAGCTGCAATGAAGGCACACACACAGCAAGTTCATTGTTTGTTATTGTGTCATAATATTGGCAATAAACAAACTCCACAACACTGTTATATGCATGGAACACGTCTGTTCGGAGCAACAAGTCGTCCAGCGGCGCAGCAGGTTCCCAGACACTAATTCCCTCACAAACTACCATCACAACAAACGTTGACGGACGTCCAGACGCGAGCCTTAGCTCCAGCGGCTAACGAGCCCCGGGGCTGTCGCTTAGCGTAGTTCTGGCCAGGAATTGGGCCGGACCGCGGGCAAAGACTGCGGGAAAAACGCGGCCCCACCTGTGGAAAGTGATTCCCCGCTGCTTCGTCTTGGCGTTCCGCTCGTTGGAGCATCCCAACGCCGCGCAAAAGTCTGGCATCTTCGCGGAAGGCAGAGCGAAGACGTACTCACCGCCCCTGATCAAGATGGCGGGAAGCGCGGCGCGTCTTGATGACGCGCGCTGTCGGCGCCGCGCGGCGGTGTTTTTAGCGGCGTTAGCAGCGCGGCTCGTCGCGGCGCTACGAGCGGCTGGTGCGAATTCTCGGGTGTTTTTAAGGAGGAGGAATGACGGCGGTGATTCTCTCCGCGCTGGAAGTCCTCACCAAACCCCTCGGCGGTGAGTTTGACGGCGGAAAGACGTTTGAAACGTTAAATAAAACAGGAAAAACCGTAAACGCAGGAGGAAGCGGTGTTTGTTATCGTGTTCGTCACGTTTAAGGCAGAAATGTTTGTTGTTTTACGTCGTTGTGTCGCGTGGTGACGGAGCCGCCGCGACAGGGTGAACCGTAACCGATGTGTTAATAACGTCAGTGTATCAGAAAGGTGTTCAAAGGCGCCACATCGCTCAACGCCGCGCAACGCCGCTCAACGTGTGAACGCTGTGACGTCATCACCACGCACCCACCAGGCTGCTCGTGCGTTCATCAGTCATCAAACTGAAAATACTGTAAACAAAACTACTCAACATTTGTCATCTCAGTACGTTGATTTATGAGTCCTCTGTTCACTGATCATTTATATTGATTGTCAGGTAGACGATACAACTTTCTCACTTCCGATACCGATACTGCAGCCTTGATTATTGGCCGATACCGATATCAATCCCATATGGTATCGAAACGAATCATACACACTTTCATGACTTATTTTCGAGTATGGAATGTGAGAGAGGCTTGATCAAGTGATACGACATTTTAAACACAAACAGAAGCATATTCTACAATTCACTAAGATAAACAAAACATGAATTATAACCAAACCTGAAAAATAACCTCAATAAATCCAATAAAAACAAGAAATTATGTATTTAAAGAGCAAAATAACCCACTAGAAGTGCTGGAGCGGAGTCCCAAAGTGCTAATATCGGACATTTTAGATGCAGGTCGATATAATCCGATACTCGTTTTTTTTGCTGATATTGGACCGATATCTGATACCAATGAATGAACGACTCTCTATCATCATTTTTCAGCGTCATCCGTGCGCAATGCTCAGTCCTCCCAGCAGGAGGCGCTCCTGGCGGCGCTGCAGACCAACCACGCTCTCCTCCTGGAGCAGCTGGGCACCGAGCGCCGCCTGGCGGAGGTGCGGCGGCTGCGGGAGGAGGCGCTGGCCGGGGCGCGCTGGTTCAGCGGTGAAGGCGGCGGCGATGACATCACGTGGGCGTTTGTCCAGGAGTGTCTCCTCCTGCTCGTCACCTTAGCGCGCCACCTTGCCTCTGAACTGGAGGCTTTCAAGCGCGCGCCGCCTCCGTCTGCTGACAGACGCACCCCTGAGGTGGCTCCGCCCCTTCCCCCCGACGTCCTCAGCGTCACCCAGCAGAAGACGGTCGGCGCCGCGCTGCAGTTTGTGGTTTCCTTAGGACTCTGCCCGTATTTGGCGCCCGGAGTTGGCGTGCCGCTGGGTCGCAGGTCGGCGTTTGGCGCCCTGGTGGAGAAACTCCCACAGTGCGGCGGCTCCTCGGGATCCCGGCGGCTCCTCACCACCACCAATGTACTGTTGGACTTTGCGGAGGTGGCGTCTCTGGCCACGCTGCTCTTCACCAGACACCTGGGGGACGTGATGGCGGCGCTGTGCCAGCTGGGGCATCAGCCGCAGCGGGCGGAGGCGTGCAGCGCCGCCGACGCCAAGGTACGGGCGCAGGAGGTCAGCGCCGAGGAGCGGAGAGCCTGCAGAGAAGCTCTCAAAGGTCTCCTGGTGAAGGTCTACCAGCCTGTCGTCATCAAGGAGCTCCTTGTCATGCAGGGCCGATCCAAACAGGTGTGTGTGTGTGTGTGTGTGTGTGTTTCCTACAGAAATAAGGTGGTCCCCCAATAAGGTTGTCCCCCCTCTTCAGTAGATCCCCTGCGACTTTTGAGATTGTAAATAATTAATGGGTTTTAATTAGGGGTGTGAAAAAATATTGGTATGTCAATATATTTCTTTTCTTAATATTGATGATTTTGATTATGATGATTGATTGCACCTTTGTATCGATTCTGGAAAATTTCCATGAAATTGATCCTTTTTTTAACCTAACCCCCCCCCTCCCTCCAGCCCGGACCATCGGGGGGCTCCAGCGGCAGCAGGGCGGCTCCGGGATCCGCTCCAGCCTGGCTGAGGCGTCTGTGCGGTCAGCTGCTGTCGGAGCGTCTGATGCAGCCTCAGGGAGTCCAGGCCGTCGCCCGAGCCGTCCTGGAGGGGGGGACGGGTGAGGACACACACACACACACACACACACACCTATTTATTTTTGTCTCTGATCCAAGCGTCTCCCCACATTAGACGCCCTCTGAGGCTGATTAAATATGTATCAGTGGTGCCGAGCAGCTGAAGCCGCTGTAACTCTGACAGTTTACATCCACTGAAACATTAAATCGTCTAATATCGTTTAACGTCTCTTCGATTTTTGCCGTCAGACGGACTTCATTTTTAATTTCCTTTCAGGAGGAGAGTCTGACTGGAGGAAGTGTGACGCCGTGGCCCGGATCCTGGCGGCGTGTCCTCAGCAGTCGGCCTCGGCGGAGAGCTACTACCAGCAAGTCTGCCCTCAGGTACACACACACGCACACACACGCACACACACGCACACACACACACACACACACACACACACACACACACACACACTTCCTCACAAAACCTACCAACAGCAGATTGGGGAGGAAACAATGAGGGAGTTCTTGTTTTTAGGTAAACTATCCCTTTAACACACACTAAACATGATGTCTGTCATTTAACCCTGATTTCCTTAAAAAAACTTGATAATATATGTATAAAATATGACTTATTTGGGAGTATTTCAACCCCCTAAGTGCCAATTTCTTTACATAATTCCACAGTATTTTAATTGAAAAAACCCCACAAAACTCATATAATTTCCATAAAATGCAATTCAAGGAGGATTTAATTATTATTATTATTATTATTAGAGCCTCAGATGGTCAATGATTAGCAGCAACATTGAATTTGAGGCATTCTTATTTTTTCTGCAGTGTCAGATTTTTTATAGCAAACTCTCTTATTAGTTCCTGGGGATAAGAAGCGTCACCTTCCAAAAGACTGCAGTGAAAATATCTGTGTGAAAATTATTACCTCTAAATGGTACTCTTAAGGGTTAAGTTCCAATTAGGTGATTTAGGTGTTTGTTGATGTGATTTTTGTATTTATTTTTTTTTCAGATCCTCGACCTCCTGCACTTCAAAGACAAGCTGACAGCCCTGCAGTTCCAGCGCGTGGCCACCAGGGCGGTGCTCTCCATGGTGCAGGAGAAGCCCGCCTTTGCCCAGCAGCACCTGCTGGCTCCCCTGCTGGCACCGCTGCAGCACTGCGCTTCGCTCTCCGGTAGTAGCAACGTCTTTTTCGACTTCAGACGTTTTCCTCCGACTCTCCACTGAACCGAGCGTGTTTTCCAGGCGAGGTGGAGGAGCCGGAGCTGACGCGCTGCCTGGAGGACGTCTACAAGGTGAGCAGCCCCCCAAAACAAAAGGATTTCAGTTATGTACTGTATGATGAGTGTTGCTGTGTGTTTTCAGATCTGGGTGGTGGGCAACAGCCCGTCAGCCCCCCTCCTCAAAGCTCTGGAGGAGGTGCTTCCTGTCATCTTCACGCTCTTCTGCTTCACCAAGCAGAACGTCTCACACTTACGGTAATATATATATTTTTTTGGCGGCTAAGCTTTAAAACCCTCCAGATTTCCACATCAAACGGTGTGCTAAGCTGTGCCGGCTCTCTGCTCCACAGCGCCCCCTGCCAGCAGATCCTGCTGTGGTACCTGAGGCAGGCGGAGGCGCCGGCCGCCCTGCTGGCGCTGAGGCGGCTCGCCGGCCTGCAGGAGCAGCAGGAGCAGCCGGACGCAGAGATCCGCTTCAGCCCGGGCAGCGACGGAGGAGCCAGACTCTGCTGCAGGGAGGACGGCGGGTCAGGAAGGCTCTCGATTTTTCTAAAAGCCTTTTTTAAAAAGTCTTATTTCTGCAATTCCTACTCTTCTATTTGTTGCTCTTCTTCTGTGGTATATGCTGTTAGGACACTGTAATCCCACTGTGGGATAGTAAAGATGATTCTATTCTATTCTATTCTATTTATTTATAAGGGCCCTATTGAAACTCTAGGGATGATTATTATAATTATTATTATTATCATTGCGGAGACTAAAACTTAATTTGACCTCAGAAAGTCCAATTCCAAAAATGATAACTGAGATCATAGATTTTTCATTTTACGTCATTTTTCAATGCTGCCGGTAAACGTCTACGAAAATTAATTTGGCCGATTTTCGCAATTTCTACCTGCCGTGTTTTGAATTTGTGCACATTTAAATTCAATGCAAATATAAAAACTTTTATGTCATTGCAATATAGACAAAATTCACATTGTAGAAAAATTCCATCCATCCACGTTTCCCGGGTCGTGCCGGCACCTCTAAGGGTGCGACGAAATCTTAAAAATTCTGACAGTGTTTCATTAATTCAATTCAATTTCATTTCATTTCATTTCATTTCATTTACTTTAATCTAATTTTTCACTGTATTGATTTTTTTATGCAAGCGTTTACAGTGTTGGATTTATTGGAGGTGTTAAAGTATTTTTATATGTATACGGTATATCTTGTGTTTTGCTCCCACTGCTGCACAGCTGACAAATGAAGTGATCGATTGATCGATCGATTGATTGATAGCTTTGCTCCCTGTGGTGCGTCAGAGACGAGGACGCGGCTCTGTATGAGAAGCTGTCGGCGGAGCAGTGGCGGCTGGAGTGTCTGACGCAGCTGCTGTGCGAGCTGGGAGACGGCGAGCTGCCCGGAGAGTTCTTCCTGCAGCTGCTGCAGGTCGCTCACACACACACACACACATACACATGCACACACACACCGTCACCCTCACACACACACACGCGCCGCTCGTAGGTCTTTGTTCCTGCTTTTGACTCGACACAAACTGCACCCGACACAGGAGCTGACCAGCTGGGCGGCAGCAGCAGAGGAAGAAGGAGGAGAAGAAGAAGAAGAAGAGGAGGAGGAGGAGGAGGAGGAGGAGGTTGTGGCGGCCATGACGCTGCTGCAGCTGGAGCGCCGTCAGCTGGGCCGGGCAGCGCGGCGAGGCCGGAGGCTGGCGCTGCTGCAGGTGCTCGCCGTGATGGTGGAGACGCTGCCGCACACGGCGCTGCTGACCAAGAACGTCCAGGTGGGGCTTCTCCTTCTTCTTGTTCTTCATCATCATCAACATCATCATCATGTCGGGTTATTTGCGTTATTGTGTCCCCTCTCTTCCTGCCTTCCGCTCTCGCTCGCAAACAAACCAGATGGCTCCGCCCACTCCTGCAGCCGGTGTTCTGCTCTGGGGTTTCCTCTGTTAGGTGGAGAATTCGCCTGTGATGGTGGGCGGGGCAACACGTCATGTGACTTTCACTAACATAATGAATCACCACCTAAATTGAGTATCTTGGGTCAAGATATGGTAAATAATTATACGATTTCCACAAATTGTGATTGCTTATCAATAGTAGTATCAATAATATTGGAATGTAAAAGATGACATGAAAGAGGAGTAACAAGGGTATTTTTTAGAATGTAAGGAGGAGAAAGTACAGATAATTGCCTGAAAATGTGAGGAGGAGAAGTAAGAGTCGGCTGAAAAATAGTTACTCCGGTAAACTACAGATACGCCATATTTCTACTTGAGTAAAGTAACAAAGTATCGCAGTGAGTCTGGATCGTCCAATGAAAAACTATGAGGACATTTTTTTTGCGGTGAGAAAAAAAACAAACATAACGGCTCGAAGTCTAACAGATCCCTGCTGGAAAAAGTGTGTGTGTGTGTGTGTGTGTGTGTGTGTGTGTGTGTGTGTGTGTGTGTGTGTGTGTGTGTGTGTGTGTGTGTGTGTGT
>CAESWR010000705.1:150015-175239 GCA_903171835.1 Mullus surmuletus | reverse complement strand
GTGTGTGTGTGTGTGTGTGTGTGTGTGTGTGTGTGTGTGTGTGTGTGTGTGTGTGTGTGTGTGTGTGTGTGTGTGTGTGTGTGTGTAACATCCGCCAGCCAGCCTCGGGCAGGTGATATTGCCAAAGTCCTGACATCGGCCCGTCAAACAACACAAGTGATGAAATGTGGGCGTGCATCTGTGCGCGTCGTCCACACCAGGAGTGCAAAGACAATGAACGATGATGACAGTGGAAATAAAGGCTTCTGCTGGAGAGTTTCCCAATGTGGATCTGCTTTACATGTGACGTCATCCAGACAGCAAGATTATCCGGGTTCAACTACCAGTCCACTTTGTCTGAAGCGCTTTTTCCACCAAACCGAGCGGCTCCATGAGTTTTTACGTTGTGACAAAGTGATCAGAAATGTTGCAGCAGCTACCGTTTTGTTTGGTCAATGCGTCTTATTTTCTACTGATTATGGTTTTGGTGTTCATCTAGATGTTATGCTTCATACAAGAAGTTTCATGTAAATTTTGTTTTTACTTATTTGTTTTCAATCTAACCCTTAAGAGTACCTGGGGACATTTTTTGTCCAGACGGCTTTTTATCTTTTTGACTGCAGAAAAAATAAGAAATTCAATGTTGCTGCTAATCATTGACCCATCTGAGGCTCTAATAATAATAATAATAATAATAATCATAACAATAATAATAAAATCCTCTTTGAATTGCATTTTATGGAAAATACATTTTTTTCAATCAACATATATATCAAATATTAATTATTTGGGGGGATTGTAACCCTCCAAATGCATATGAAATATATATATATTTCAGGGTGAAGTCGATTAAAAGGATGACTCCCAAGTGGAAAAATGCTAATACGTAAATACTAATATGTTATATTATTAATATTACTATTAACATATTTAAAGACGCTTTTAGAGAGGGGGCGTTTTTCATCCTGGGGGACGATTGAGAAAGTCTAAAAATGGAGAATTATCATGCATTGCAAATTACACTGCACCTGTGTGTGTGTGTGTGTGTGTGTGAGCTGCGACTCACTTGGGCGGCAGGGCCATGGGTGAGTGCGGCTTCAGTCTGTCATCCTCGTTCTTCTCCCGAGGCTCCCGCGGCGGCCGCGCCCTCGGCCGGTCCTTCTCGTCGCGCTTCATCCGGTCCCGCTCCCACTCCTCTTTCCGCCGCATCCTCTCCTTCTCACGCTCGCGCTCCCTCTCGCGCTCCCGTTCCCTCTGCCGCCGCTCCCGCTCGCGGTGGTCCCGCTCCCTCTCGCGGTCCCGGTGGCGCTCACGGGGGTCCCGCTCACGCTCGCGCTCCTGTCGCCAGGGATCAGAAAGCGAGACTTTATAGCGGAACCCGATTCCTGGGAATTATGGGTAAAACACGGTGCAAGGTCTTCCCTTGTTATGACAATTATCATGTTTCGTTTAAAGGACCATTTCCTGGATAGTCTTTTTCTGGCTGCGTGCGTGTGCGTGTGTGTGTGCGTGTGTGTGCGTGTGCGTGTGTGTGGATAACACTTCCCGTATGACAAGTCTCTGTTCTGGCTATTGTTACATCTGTACTTGCCGTAAACACATTAACATTCCATCACCAGCAAGTTACATTTGCTTTTTTTTTTTTTAAACACAATCAAACTTTTATAGCATCGCGCAATAGCAGGTTGAGCGGTACCGTTGCCGTGGGAACACTCACGTTGTAGTGGTAGGGAATGGGAGCCTCCGTGTACTGCACTCTGAAGTTTTCGTACTGGCCGCCGCGCCACAGCGCTTCCATTTCGTAGTCGTAGTACGGGTCTGCGTACGGGTCGTTGCTGAGGGAGACAGGAGGGTCGATCAGCTGATGATCAGGCATGGAAAAAAAACATGAAAAATACAACACGCACTAATGCTTTCAGACATGCTATTCAGCGCTCAAGCTAGCACAGGTGATAAACGGCTTCCGGCCGTCGGCCTCAGTGACAGCGGTGCTTTTGTTTTGAAGACAGGAAGTCACCTCACTGTCTACCTGGGGCGAATCTCTGTGCAGAGGTGAGGATGGAGAAGAAGAAGCAGAGGAGTCTGCAGTCGACCCGCACCACTTACCCTGCGTATACCGGGTCTCTGAAGTCCATCTCACTGAAAGAGGAGAGGAAATCAGCGTCACCGCAAGAAACACACAAACACACAGTCAGACATTGCGCATGTTTGGCCTGAGCAGGAAGTGGCGCCTTCTAGGGATGCACCAGATCTTTATCCATTCCTTTCCAGTGTGTGTGTGTGTTGTTCTGAATAACACCCTGAAAATAGTTCCATACAGGTGGCATGTGTGAAGATATTTGCTGACGCTGCAACCCTCGTGTGTGTGCATGTGTGTGTGGAGTTAATGACGTGGCCTTATCAGATCACCAGAATACCCATGGTGCATTTCTAAGCTGATAATGCTGACGAAGCCGTATTGTGCTGCTACTATTATGCATCCAGAGATGTTTATCTACTGAGATTGCGAAACAGTTTGCTTTTGCCGTGTTTGAGAATCTGTGTGAGCCGTGGCGTGCGGTGGCGTGCGGCGGCTCAGCTGGCCCGTACTCTCTGATGACGCGGTAGTTGCGCTCCCTGAAGAATTCGTTCTCCTTGTCGAACTCCCGCTCGTCCTCGCCGATGGTCACGTTGAAGCGCTTCTCCTCAAAGTCCGGCTCCTGCTCCTTGCGGATGGTGGCTTTCTTCAGAACCTGCGGGTCGACGGCAAGACCAGAGACGGTGACGGAGCAAATCAACACCCATCGCGCAAACTTTCATTTCATATCTATCACATTATTCATGCAAATAGATTGCACGCATTCGTCACAGTCCTCGAATACGAATCCTTGAATTATGGTAAAGTTCATTATATATACACATGCATAAAACGTTCAGTCATTGGCACTACTTTGTGTTTTTGACTCATCTCAGATGCATATACATGCACATTCAAATTTGTCAATTCTATGTTACTTATTTTAACAGAGCTTTTCCTCTTGTCGTTGTCACCCGCTCTGTGTGCCCTTAATTGCCTCCAACTAAAAGAGCAACATTTTCCAAATTTCCATAATGCGACAGGAAGAGTTCGCTGCTGCCACAATAAAATGATCGACCCTGTGGTCTTTGCGCACTTCCCCCCCCCCCACACGGGAGAACAAACAACCAAATGCCAGCTTTGTTTACGCCGGCCGCCAAACACTGCAGCCTTTCTGCGGTGGTTCCTGGTGCGGCGGGGGCGTTTACCTCTTTGGCGTGCCGCAGCCCGCGCTCCCACGCGCTTTCCACGGGAGGTTCCACGGGCGGCGGCGGCGGGGGGAGCTCCTCCACGGCCGGTCCGGCCTGGCGCACCCAAAACATACACAAATCAGGTGTTTACAGATGTGTGCCATGTATCTGTCAGGGGGTTTTTGGTGAGGCGGGGGGACGCACCCAGGGGTTGTTGGGGATGAGGGGGTGCGGCCCTCCAGGCGGCGCCCCGTTGGGCGAGAAGAGGTCGGGCTTGCTGATGAGGGAGTAGTTGCCCTTGTCGTTGACGCCCGGGTGGATGAATCTGCAGTTCATTCCCCAGGTGCAATTTCCTGCAGAGACACAAAGACCCCAGTGCATCGGTACGCCGCACACACAGGCGGGCAAAAGCCCCCCAGATACACCTCGGCGATACATTTTAAGAAACAGCTTTGAGCGTTTGTGGACACCATTTGAAATAAGTCTGTGTGTCGTCTGTCCTGCTTTGCGGAGTTCAATAAAAGCAAACAAAAGAGATCTTTCTTTTAATGAAACTAATGATGCTCATTAATGGGAAGGTGAGGAAACCAAACTGATTTAATAAGGAAAGCTGGCCAAAGGACTATTTGGAGTTGTTATCTATGGAACAAGCAGCCTTGGTTCTTCAAGATTTGGGCGCAAAAGGAACCAGTAAAAATAAGCTTTGTTTTTTTTGCTCTGCCTTTCATCTATGCATGGATTGCATTGGTTGTAAACGTGTCGTGCATGTTATAGTGTGATGACGTCAGTGCAGCCTTCCTTCCACTCTTTATCTATGTATAGTATGTACAGTATGATTGATAGGTGGTTACCGCGCGTGCAATGCATTGTTCCTTGCTCACTTATATGCATTGTATGTGCAATGTATTGTTCTCTGGCCTGTAAGTACAGCAAATTGATTCCCGGACTATTTTCTTAATCACCTGTTCCATGTAGTCAACAGCTGGCCAGGCTTATTTGTTTATTATTCCAATCTAATCTTACTTCCCCCTTACGCGTTACGTTGGTCCTCTAGTCTCAGTTATTATCATTCGCTGGGTTCCTGTATTGCATGTGACCTCCCACCTCCAGGTCGGTGTGCTATGGATCGACTGATGTTAGCTTGTTTATTATACACTGTTTGCCGTAATGCCAACTGTAGTGTATCTTGGTGCCATATGAATAAAATGAAAATGAAAACGAGGACAAGAGTTCAGCAGGTGCTCCTGTGAAGTTAAGAAATTTTCCACATCCTTTGTTGTTTTCATGTCACAGTTTATCAAATAGTGTGGGAAGTTAGGGAAATGAGGTTAATGATTTGGAATAAAATGGGAGTTTTTGAAAGATTTTTGTTTGTGTAGAGCCCGTCACATGCTGCACCACCCGCTTACACCCAGCAAACACTGCACAAGCCATGCGGTCCTTTTGCAAACAATGCATATGTGCTTTCCACTGATTTCAACATGCATCCGCTGCTCACCTCTTAACTAACAGCGCCCCCTGCTGTACAACTCACCGCAACAGACGTGGAGAAACGTCTGCCGCTATTTAAAGTGACAGCGCTAAAGTTAAGAGTCATATCAATAACGTCGGCCGCCTTGTCAAATATCAAATACAACAACTGGACAGACGTTTGCGCACCAACACTTCAGAGGGAGGAAGGCCAGGAGAGCAAGTGATGCAGAGACACAGCTGGACAAGCGGCGGCCCACCTTTGATGAAGAACCTGCAGATGGGACGAGGTCGGATCTTCCTGTCCGAGGGGTCCTTGACCTCGCCTTCCTCCAGGTCGTCGTCCTGCAAAAAGCACGCAGAGACGTCAACACACCCTCCGCACCTTCGATTGCGTTTAAGGTTCAAACGTACGCAGGTCATCGGTTAGCTACTGTTGCTTGTAAACGATAAACAAAACAAAAAAAAAACATTCTTGTTTGTTTGTTTGTGTCTGTCTAACGCAGCCACAGCTTTTGAAACTCTTTTCCACAAATATTCATGAGAACATTTGAGGTTGTGTAAAATTTTAAGGGTGTCTGAAATCTTTTTTTTCTCCCACCACTGTATTACTGAAAGTTAGCAGGATTCTGAATAAAACAGTCAATCTTGGAGATTTTGGAGGTGAGATGCACAGGTTTGCGTCGCACTGAAGACAAAATACAAATACTGGCTCACAATGACTGTAAAACGCACAACTGCAGCCCAGCACGCTCACAGCTGTATCTGTCTGAAGCTGTTGAAAGACTTCACATCCAACTTTGTGTCGGTAAAATCTCATGACATCTGTGGCTGGAAGACAGCTGGCCAACATGCAGAGTTTGTCAGCAAGTTCCATTTTTGTCGGGAAACTGAAAATAATGCAAATCAGAACGACCACTGCAACTGCGATCCACTAAAACAGACGTGATCACAGGAAACCACTCTGTTTTTTTGGCGGCAAATCTTTGCTGTCCTGCTGTTTGTTGCCGTATTGACCGCAAAACATGGCTGTTGAGTCTTTTCATTCGCGCAAGAAAACTGACCAACTACCTCAACTTCGACCTTTAGCCTCCCATTATTGATCGCTTTGGCTCTTTGATCAAAGCGTGGAGCTTTCTGGAAGCCCGACGCCTCAGACTGAATGGAAATGGAGAGTAACATCTACACACGTTAGGGATGCAGGATCATAAGTTACAGCGTGGGCCATGGGCATTGTGGGAAAGTGACGCCATTAGTGCTACACACTCAATGGCTACGTTTACGTGCAGTCAAATAAGCCTTTTCTAAGCGAAATATTAGCAATAGCCACAAAAAGGGGAGCGGAAAGTTACGCCAAGCAGGGTTTGTAGCAGACCTTCTCCTTGAGTGGCTGCTTTGATCGCCATATCACGGATTACAATTACCATGGAAACAGGAACAACCCTGTTTGCTCACCATGGAAACGCCTTATTCACAATGTTTCTCTAACCGTAATATGGAGCTTATATTGGCTGACTGGAAACGTAGTCGCTGGTGCCAAGTGTGTGTGTGTGTGTGTGTCAGCTGCATGGAAACACTTTCTGAAAAGCGTGAGAGAAAACCTGAGGGTCGTTGTTGTGAATCAGCAGAGCTAAATAAGTTTGGTTTGTCCCGTCGTGTGCGTGCAGCTGTCAATCAAAAGCACGCCTACTTACATCGATCTCTCCTTCGTCGATCTCTCCGTCGTCCTCCTCCTTTTTCTTGTCTCTGAAAGAATCTCTGCGCGCCCTCTCGGGCCCTCGGGCCTCGCCGTCGTTGGGAGAGGGAGGGAGGATCGGCTTCTTCTCCTTCTTCTTCGGCGCCGCCTTGTCCTCGCTGGCCTCCTCTTCCTCGGCCTTGGCGTCCTCTTCCTCCTCGTCCTCCTCGTGCGCGGGGGCGCTGGGCTCCTCCGGCACCTCCTCGTCGTAGTCCAGCTCGTGCTCGTCCAGCTCCCGGGAGACGGACGCCGAGTCGTCCTTCAGCTCCCTCGCCCGCCTGCGCTCCTCGGCCCTCCGCCTCTCGTCCTCCTCGTCCTCTTTGCTTTTGGCCTCCTCCTCTTCCTCGCCGTCCTTGGCGGCGGGGTTTGCCGGCGCGGGGCATGGCGAGAAGCCACCGTATCCTTCCTCGCGATCTTCTCCGTCCTCCTCGGCGGCGAAACTTCTCCTTTGGTCCGGCTCCGAGTCTGGAGACTGTGGCGTGTCGATGACTCCATCCTCCCGCTCTTCCCCTTCCTCCTCTCTGCCCTGCGCGCCCTCTTCATCCCCCTCCATGAGCATGATGGCCTCGTCCTCCTGTCCCACCCCTCTGGCCTCAGCTAGAGCCTCCTCCTCGTCCGGCTCGGAGACAAAGTCCGGCACCACCTCATCCTCTTCCTCCTCACCCTCCTCCCCCTCCTCTAACCCCAGGCCTCCCCCTCTGCTTCCCTCCAACTCCTCGTCGTCGTCTTCGTCATCATCCTCGGCCAGGCCTCCGTTCTCCTCCACTAACTCGCTGTCAGAGATGACCCCGTCTTCCTCCTCGTCCGGGGAATCCAGCAGCTCGCTGTCGGAAATGCCCTTGTCCTCCTCTTCTGGAGACTGAGGGGACTGCGAAGGGCTCTCAGGAGTATCCATTGGAGAAGGTTCTGGGTCAGGGGGGGGAAAAAGCCTAAAGTAAGCAAACATTATTTGGATTATTTCCTCGACAGCATCTCACATTACATCCTTCAATTAAGGGAGTTTTTTATTCTCCACAGCAGTCAATGCCGATGCACTCCCGGCTCCGAAGAAAACAAACATCGATTCTCATAATTCTGCTCCAACTGGAAACCTGCCAAAGTCACATGTCACAGAACAAGCCTGAAATACTGGGGTGTTTACGTTATAAAGACACACGTATTGAGCACGATAGGAAGCTACTGACAGCAAAGTCTCCCAGGTTTGACTCTAAGATTTGCACAGAAAGGATTATTTCACGGCGGCTCACTTCAAAGTGGGCTGAAATGGGCTCAGGTGAAGCTGGTGCTGAGAGGAGGCTCGCTGAGCCTCAGTCAGCGGCCATAAACACCATGAGCACCGTAGCATTAGCATGCTAACCGCCGGCTCTGCTTTCTCAGCGAGGATGCAAAGCTTTTTAAAACAAAATGTAAAATAAAACCCCCCTCCCCGCGAGGAGCCCGTGGTGGACCCGCGTGTGCGCAGATGATCAGACAACAACTCTCGTCAGCGCGACACGGTTTGCGGATGCTAACGATGCTAACGGCGGCTAACAGCCGGGGAGGCGCGGGCTGCAGACAAGGCCGCGGGGGCGAGCGCGCTGTCCGGCCGGCGCGCTCCGGGGGGGGGGGGGGGGGGGCTACCGGACCGAACCTCCGCCGATAACACGAACCGGGCGGCACCGCGGACCGCGTCGGCGTGGAGGCGGACAGCGGCGGCGGCGGCGAGGAGTCGGAACCCGCCGCCAGCGTCTCCCCGCTCAACAATGCAGCCTGCGACGGAAGCTAAGCTAACAAACACGTCCGCTCTCACTCACCTTCCGGCCCGCGGCTCCCAACACACGCGCGGCTGCGTCTCCCGCCGAGCCTCCTCCTCCCGCCGCTGCCGGTGTTCGCGGTCCGCGCTGTGCAGATCAGGCGGTCAAAGTCGGTCGCCAGCGGCGGAGAAAACACAAGAGCCCGCACGGCGCGGCGAGGGTGGCCATAACCGACGTCATCGGCGCGCGACGGGCGCTTGAGGGGAAAAAGGGGGAGGGCGCGCGCGGGACGGATCTGGGGTCGGCGCGCGGCGCGGGCGGCGCGCGCGCGCGGGCGAGCGCGAGCTGATCCGAGGTCGGCGGCGGAGACGGCAACTGGAGACCGTTTGAATCCGTCTGAAAAAAAGAGAAGAGATCCAGGTGGGTGAGGAGCAGCAGCAGCAGCAGCAGCAGCATCCGGGCCTTCTGACCCGCGGTTACATCAAAGTCGGAACCGACTTTGATCTCAGGCCTCTCAAATGAAATAATGTATTTTTTTCACTCGCTCATTTACATTCATTTCGTGGTCAGATATTGACACCAGTGATTCCCCCCTCTGTTGGCCCGACTCTTTCCTCCGCCGTGAGTTTGTTTGGGCCCAGCACTGCCACGTGAATCCCAGTTTCTACTCACTTAGATGAAACTTTACGTATATGTATACATCAAGAGTTACTGTTGCTGTGAATATGGAATTGGCCACACTGGCAGATCCTCTCAAGGTCCCACGACAGGTCTGGGGGCACATTTATCAGTTGTGTAGAATTTAGTGGACATTTTGTACATGCTACATTGGAAGGAATTTGAAGGATGCTGGTCTGGAAAATCAAAGATGCTGGTTTTAGAAACATATCTAATGGAATTATTCCATATGCTTTGAATAAATGCGTAAGAAAAGGCAGAAAAGGGCCCCAAAACCTCCAAGTCCTGACATTATGGAAGACTGGTTTGGGAATCCGGGTTTGTTCCGACTGACTTGCTCCGGTCGTGTGGTTTTAAAATGTACTATCAATCATTAATGCTCATATTTAGCTGTGAATGTTTATCTAAGGATCCAATCACAGCAAACTTGACACTCTTGTATTGATCCAAACTCACTAAACAACCAAATAATCAAATCTAAATGACTGTGAGTATCACTTCGCCTCTCCGTGTTCTTGTCATCTTTGAGAATTCTTCACTACAGTCTTTCCGCCAAAACAGCAACCTGCCCTTTGACCTCCCGTCCTCTGGCGCCGCCATGCGTCCCCACGGCCGCTAGATGGCAGCAGTGCACCGACACACGCAGAGTCGGACGCACCTGCAGCAGAGGAGGGGGGGGGGGGGATCGAAACGTTTGAATGGCAGGTGATCACATCTTCCCTTCCATCCATCCACGCAGCACAGCCTGGAATGACAACATAGATCAGGTCTTCAAGAACTCCAGATGGCTTTCAGGCTGTTTACGCCTCCCGAGTATCGATTCAACGATATCCATCCGTTTCCTCACCAAGTAAATAAAGAGAGTTCTGTGGCGCCCAAACTGCTCCCAAGAGTTTTTAGGGAGTGAAGCAACTTCCGGTTATTGGTTTCAAAATATCATCAATGACCACAAGATAATTCGTTTTGTCGAGTGGATGTTTGACGGATATTTGATGCGTCTCGATATATTTCTGATAATGAGGCTTCAAAAGTATTCAAACAAAAATGAATACAATCAGTCAGTGGTTCACATCACACTCTCCAGTCTTGCCAGTAATAATAATAATAATAATAATAATAATAATATTAATAATAATAATGATCCCGAGAGGAGGAGAAGAGGAAACCTGCATCACTAAAATCAACATCCTCGCTGTCATTGTTTAGAAAACAATTGCAAACGTCATTCAACAGCAAAGATTTGCAGCCCCCGAAGATTTACATTTTTAATTTGTTACATATAAAGAATTTCTGTTCCTCAATTTTCCATTTTATTTTTGTAAACAATGTACTTATATTTGTGATCTACTTCTATATTTGTTATTTCCCCCCTTTCCCCCCCCCCCTATCTATTCTAGATACATTTATACATTTGTAGATACATTTTTACTCTCCATAAGGGATAAGCCTTTCTTGGCTTCCTCCTCTCCTTCATAACGTTTAACTTTTTTATTTTTATTAACTTGGATGTTTTTTATGTCCAACGTGCAAATAAAATAAATAAAAGGAAGAGGAGGAGAAATAGGAAGGCGCCAGCTGCAGAAATCCGTTATTCTGCGGGTTTAGAGCTTTTATTTTGAAGGGTCAGGCGACGCTTCCCACGTGCGGAGTGTGTGTGGAGCGCGGAGTGTGTGTGGAGTGAGGAGTGTGTGCGCTCAGCGGAGGTGGCGGCGCTCCGTGTCGGTCAGAGGGAAGACAACTGTTAAAGACAGCGAGCGGCGGCCAACACACACACGCTCTCTCTCTCACACACACACACACACACGCACAGGGACCCCGGACCCGCCTGACGCGCTCCACAGACGCACAAGGTAAATCAACTTTACTTTTTCTTTTACAATTTGAGAAATAAATGTGAAGTTTCTCCATCTTCCGGGTCAGAAAACACGCTCCTCATTTTCTGCGTGGAGCAAACACAGCTATTTACATTTTCTCCCTTGTTTCAATTTGATTTTCTTCTCAATAATTCCTGGCTGAAGACCCACATTGTGTGCTGAGTGAGTGTGAGCTGCGCCGGAGCCTGACAGAGACACTTGGGATGAGTGCTGGGTCCTGGACGCTGCAGGTGAGGAGCAGCAGGATGATGTGAGCTGGGCTCGGGCAGCAGCTGCTGCTCGGGGTGAAGTGAGCCGGAGTTGATTCTGTCGGCGGCTCTCAGACGTAGAAGCCACAATGGTTCGAGCTGCGGTCGCTTCCAGCTGTTTCCTCGCACCAGAGCTCCGACACTGGACGCCCAGCAGGAGGAAAGCCACGTCTGCTGCCTGTGGATGGTCGGACCAAACACCTCAGCTCACCTCAAACTGCTTCATTGTGGCTTTTGCATTTTAGTTTATTGATTTTGTTCCCCCCCACAAGTGGCGACCTTAAACACAGACGCTGCGGCACAAACTGTGTTTTGTGTTCGGCCCGACCTCAGGTATGTTGCTGCATGTCAATAACTGGGAGCCCGAGGGCTGAAACATGCGTCTTCAGTAGAGCTGCTTATTGTTTGCAATGGTTCGATAGCAGTTCTGACCCTCAGAACAATGCAGATCCCAGACCTTCAGTTGACCCTTTGTCACTTCACTCAATACTAATCATGCAAACCTCTCCACTCCTCCCCATTCCAAAGATTAGCACAAAGATGCATTCTGAAAGTCTTCAATGACGCTGGCGGTGATTGATCGTCCACCAGTAAAACCATAGAAACGCCCTTTGTTTTCTCTGAATGTGGGAACAAAAACAACCGATTGCAGGTATCGTTTGACAGGCGCCGCTCCGACACCACTTGGTACTGGGTCGGTTTGTCATGATATCAGATTCTCACTTCACGATTATCGTTGGCAAGAAATGTCCCGATAACGATATTATCACGATATTAACAACACTTTGAATAATAGTGGAACAATCGATGAAATTGATCTTTAAGTTGATGTCTTTTGGCAGATTAATTACAATCATAGACGCCGTCTAAGGTGGTGAAACAGTAACTGTACGAGTGTGTACAAAAAGTATTCTGTTTTCAAGCGGTTACACGATGTGCACATTTGTGAACATGATATTGACATTTTTTTAATGACCACAATTATCGTCAATACCTGTTGACCACCACGGCTCTACGAACGGCTGGTTCGGGTCGACGCCTGAAAGCTACACAGCTCCGATTTGCAATCATCTTACCAACTCTGCGAGAACAAAAGAGCATTTCCTGGAGAAAAATAGAAGGAGTGTAATCTGAGGCAGCGACGCGTCTGCAGAAACGTGCCGCTCACACACATGCTCCGTGTGTGTGTTTGTGTGAGTGACGGCCGGAAGGAGCGGCCTGATTACGGTCCGAGCTGAGGAACTAAATGACTTTTCATTTCACGTCCACCTCAATTTGTGTGAGGCAGCCCTCGGGGGGGCCGGGTCCAGAAAGTGCCGGGCGGCAGCAGGAAGGAAGCCCACCGAGCCCCGAGGAGTCGCTTAATTGGGTTCCTGAACCTCCGAAACACACCTCGGGAATCTTTAGTCGGCAGAAGTCTCACCCTCTGACCTCCGACTCTCATTAACCAGTGCGCTGCTCGCAGCTCTGCCGGGCTGAGGGTGGCGTTCGCCTGACGGGCAGCAGGAGGCGCCGCACTGGAGCAGCTGCATGTTTTGCTTCTCACGCAATATCATGTTAGCGTGAAGTTAATCCACTCAGCGTGTTTACGCCCGGAGTTCGGCCTCGACACGGCGTGCGACACGGCGTGCGTCACTGCGGCTCCTTTCCCGTCCAAATTAGATCCTAATAGAGATTTACATGCTCTGGATCTGCGGTCTGCCGACCTTCGGGGAAAAGCTCGTTAACATCGCGTTTGTTAGTGACCTCACGCTGCTGCCGAGAACACACCTAAGAGCAGCACTGTCTGGACTCCCTTAAATCCATCCTCATTTTCCTCTCCTCTCCTCTCCTCTCCTCTCCTCTCCTCTCGTCGGCAGGGAGCGATGAGCTGCGGTCTCTGCACACTCAGTCTGCATCATAACCGGTGTGGGTTTGAAAGCAGACTGAAACAAATGGCAGCCTGGACACCAGTTACAGCAGATGCATAGAGTTGCATAAAGTACCTCTGAGGTTGTTGCAGGGTTGCGAAATTCCAGGACTTTTCAAAGTTTTAAAAATGTTGGTGGATTTACATGAACTGCATGTATCTGGTCACATCCATGTGTAAATATGAAACATTTTGGTTTGTTATAAGCAGACATGCATGCAAACATGTCTAATGCAATATTTCTGAAATGACATTATGATTGAATTTCTGTGATTTGGGCGGAATTTTAGGCATCTATAAATGTCATAAGCAGACATACATGCAAATATGCCTGATACGTTTATAAATGACACTCAACTGTAGAACTTTACATTTTGATGAGCATTTGTTAGTTTAACTTCAATGTGTCCATTACTTAAATTAAAACCAGACTATCAAACATATTTACTTCAGTACGATCATCAAAACTTACCTCGGCAGGAGTCCAAATCCAGAAATGTGGTCTCCATGGAAACGCTGCAGATTAGTGAAGCAGTGATTGATGATGATTAAATGTGTTTGGAATTGTTTGCAGATGATTTTTGAAAACCTCATTCAAGTTGATAACAAGAAAAAAACAAAGCAAAACAAAACAAGAAGATTTCCCAAATTTCCAAGCCAATATTCCCATTGAAACTTTCCGGGAATGTACTGGGAATTTGCAACCCTAATTTGTACGGATCTGGCCCGGAAACTCTAAAAACCTCCATTGTATCTCCTCATCCAAACGTTGTAGGAGCTGTTGGTCTTGGTTCTGTGTCTCTACAACCTCTCGGTCTCCAAACCCAAACCCAGAACCTCAGAAACTCCCTCCTAAGTTTCCGTGATCACTGCTCCTCAACATGTTGGTTTGGGTCCAGAGACTCTCCAATCTTTCCATGCTGATGTAAACGCCTGGACAACCATATCTGTCGTAAGTTGTAGGAGGTCAGGGCCAACCTTGTTCTGGTGAGGGTACTCCAAAACCCCAAATACTGGACTTGGTTCCATGTATTAAAGTTATACTGATCAAAGCTCCTGAACAGAAAATACCAGAGACAGGAGCCCTGCTTTGCGACCCGGGTTGCCGAGCTGCCAATCAAGGAGGTCCTGGTCAAAGTCTCTGCGATGCTCCGTGTTGCAGATCCATTTTGGGCTCCTTTTTCCCTCCAAGCAGCAACTGTGTGTTTGTGTGTCTGACTTTGACATATGAAAGTCCTGGAGGGTGCAGCCAAATCTAATCCCCTTTTTGTCCCGCTCATTGATCTCATTTTCTATTTCCAGGAGACCACACTGGGGCCCGAGCGGCGTTTGAAGGTCCTGGGATAATTAACTTGGGTGTCTTATTTGTTGCGACACTGAGAGGAAGACGGACAAAGGAAGCGCCGAGGAGGGGGAAACAAGGGCAGCGCCGCTTCTCCGTCTGTGAGCCCTCAAAGACAGAAACAAAGGTGTCTGGTCCTCCTGGCCGATAACGAATGACACGTTCGCGCGTTGCGACCTTCACGAGCAGAGCAGCGGCGCAGCACGGCGGGCAGCCGTCCGCCAGCCAGCTAATTCCTTCGGCTTAACTTTAACTGGCTGAAATGAGAGTTAATGCTCTAAACGAAGGGGAAAAACCATGGCGACGCATCCCTCATCACTTAGTTTTAATCAGACCAGTGTTGGCTGTAATTGACTAAGACTCGGCGAGCAGAGGTGCGCCGGCCGGCCGCCCAGCAGACATGGCCGACAATGCCAGCTCCCGCCTCGACACCCCGACCAACATCTCACTGAGCCCCAGCGTGTCCGACTCGCTGGAGTACAAGACGGTGTCCGTGTTCCTGGTGCTGCTGGTGTGCGTGGTGGGCATCGTGGGCAACGTCATGGTGGTGCTGGTGGTCCTGACCACGCGCCACATGCGCACGCCCACAAACTGCTACCTGGTGAGCCTGGCCATTGCCGACCTGACGGTGCTGGTGGCGGCCGGGCTGCCCAACGTCTCCCACAGCCTGACTGGCACCTGGGTGTTCGGCCACGCCGGCTGCCTGGGCATCACGTACCTGCAGTACCTGGGCATCAACGTGTCGTCCTGCTCCATCACCGCCTTCACCGTGGAGAGGTGAGGGGGGGCGGCTGGGGGGGCGGCTGAGGTCTCACTCATCTGTTTAGGGTTTTAATTAGGGGTGTCCCGAAGTATGGGATTATATTGGCCTGCATCTAAAATCTAAAATCTCCGATATAAGCACTCTGATACAAGCAGTCCAAGCAGTATCAATGTATGATATTGGTCCGATATCAGCAAAAAAAATAAATAAATGTGATTATATCCTGCATCTAGAGTCTCCAATACAAGCACATTTCAACCTCCGCTCCAGCTCTTCTAGTGGTTATATTGCGCTTTCAAAATATCATTTTTTGTTTTTATTGGACTTATTGAGGTTATTTTTCAGGGTCTTAAACCTTAATATAAAAATAAATGATTTTTTATTTATTTCATTCAATTGCAGAATATTCTCAAGGTTTAAGGTTCAAATGTATGTGAGTCATTGGTTAATAATAAATGGATCAGTTTTTCTCATAGCTACTGTTGCTGACTATTGTTCTCTGTTTGAGTAACATCACTTCATCAAGCCTTTTATAACATTCCAGACTACAAAATAAGTTGTAAAAGTATGTGTGATTCCTGCTGATATCGTATCATATCAGTATCAACCAATACTTAAATATTGGTATTGTATCAGAAGGGCAAAAAAAAAAAAACATTGTGGAAATGGGCTTCTTCTTCAATGCAGAGGAACCTGATGTTCAAGATGTTCCCTGGTCCCTCAAAGACCCCAAATCAACCCGTTTTTATCGATTAAACAACTGAATCTATCTGATGGGATTACCAAGGCAACCACAATGAGACTATAAAATAAATGGGCTTTTAAGTTCTAAAGTATTTCCCTCCGTGTGCAGGTACATCGCCATCTGCCATCCCATGAAGGCTCAGACGGTTTGCACGGTGTCCCGAGCCAAGCGCATCATCGCCGGGGTTTGGCTGTTCACCTGCGTCTACTGCGTCCTCTGGTTCTTCCTGGTGGACATTCAGGTGAGGGGGCCGCACCTCCTTTGTGTGTGTTTCCTCTTCAGCTTCCGCTGCATTAATCTTTCATGGAGACTCGAGGACAAATGCAGCCGTATTGATTGTGTTTGCAGCCATTAAAGCACAGATGGTGAATGAGGGATGCAAATGTTTCAGGCGCAGGCGGGCTTTAAAAACACGCCGGTGCTTCAGCGAGCTGGAGTGGCGCGAGGAGAGCGACTCGACCGTGATGAGCAGCCCCTTTACACTCGCCACGGCAAAGTGAAAAGCTTTTTGAGGGCGCCGTGCCATTTGTGTGAGCGAGTGTGATTACTGCAGTGCTAATGCGGTGACCACGTGACCCTCAGGTGAGCGAGGACGGACACGTGCAGTGCGGCTACCGGGTGAAGCGCGAGCTCTACCTGCCCATCTACCTCATCGACTTCGCCATCTTCTACGTCATCCCGCTGCTGCTCGCCATCGTGCTGTACGGCCTGATCGCGCGGGTCCTCTACCTCAGGTAACCACCTCAGACACGCAAAGACATGCAAAACTAGTGGTGTGCACGGGGGGGCAGTGTTGAAAAACACACGCTAAAGTGCCCCCCTAATTGGCAAAACACACCAAACTGCCCTCCTGGCTGGTTAAAACATGATCAAATGCCCTTTTTGGAGGCAAAAACGCGCGCTACTGTGCCCCCCTGGTTGGCAAAAACACTTAACTGCCCTCTTGCCTTGTTAAAACATGATCAAATGTCTCTTGGGAGGCAAAAACATGTGTTCAAGTGCCCCCCTGGTTGGCAAAATACATGAAACCGCGCTTTTGGGTGGAAAAAACATGATAAAATGCCCTCTTGGGAGACAAAAAAAACGTGTGCTAGAGTGCCTTCCTGCCACATTATATAATAATGTGCTATTTGCAGAACACGTGAACATGTCTAAAGTGCACTGGCAAACACACTGAGCTGAAGAACACTCTTCAGGGGCGGGAACTTTTCGCCGCTGCCCTTCAGCTTCTGCTCGAAGCGGATCGACTACAGTTGCAGCTGAAGGTGATGGCGGTGCGAGTGTGAGGCTCACAGAATCTTCCTCAGAGAGACGCGCGGATGCGGCTGACCTACTTCCTGCTGAGGTCGCCGAGCGCTGCGGGCAGCTGACGCAAACACTCACCTTTTGTTTTGGGAGCCGTGGAGCAGATGAAGGAGTTCCGCCCGAGGAGGTGGAGCCGAGCACCGGCTCGCATGCCGCCGAAGCACAGACCTTTCACGGAACCTACAAGAGTGGCCAGCGCTTCTCCTCATTAAATATACATGTAAATACGCCACAAATTAACCTTCATTTGGTCATAGAACTTTGACCAAACTACAAAACACATCTAAGTCTCCGCGCCGACGCTGAGCGGGAGCAGCTCATCTTTCTAGAGAAGCCCCCCGATTAAAGGCAGAGAAATACATCAATACATCAATACATGTGTGAAAGAACATATAAATAAAAGAACGCATCAGTTACTCGAGGAATACATTAAAATAGCTATGAATAAATCAGTTAAACATACATTCTTTATAAAATATGTTTTTCAGCAGATAGGAATCCATTTATTACTGTATTGTTTTTTACCCCTTTTTAATCAGACTTTTTAAGAGTGCTTATATATTGTTCTTTCTTGATGTCAAATATTAAAGGGATAGTTGGTATTTTTCTTCATGAAGTTGTATGAGCTCCTCACCATCAGTGTGGTTCATCAGCAGTGACTTTTCCCCACTGCGTCCCGTGAGCTGAGTTCCAGCCCCGTTTCGCTGTTGCAGAAAGTAGTTCCGTCCCGTGAGCATCACTGTCCCTTCGTATCACTGCGCACACCTTTCCATCAGCTGAAGGAGGCGGAAGTAGAGTCTCCTTCCGAGCATGTAAATGCCGTAAAACAGCTGATGATGGTGTGTGTAGGGATACGAAGGGAGGAAAAATAGTGCAGAGTGATTGCAAAGTCGAACTTTTTTGCGGCCAAGAATTCCTGATCCAAATGTATTACTCTTTTGAACGCATGTAGTTTTTCGGAGCAAAGCACTTTATCCGTGTGACTCCATCAACTAGACGGAACTACTTTCTGCAACAGTGAAACGGGGCCGGGGCCTTTAACATCCTGCGGTTCCCCCCCAGTAAACAGCCTGACTCCCCCTGTATCTCCGCAGCCCCCTGCCCAACCACCCGGACGCCTCCGCTGCCACCACGCTGCGCCGGAGCTGCCGCGAGGGGCCCGACCCGGGGAAGGGGGGCCGCCAGGGCCGCCCCAAGAGCGCGCTCTCCTCCAGGAAGCAGGTCGGCGCCCATTAACCTATTGTTTTCTGAGCTCCACCTCGTCTCCTCGGCGCGGTGATTGCGGCTCCGAGAGCTTTGGTCACATCCGACCCCGCCTACCCGTGTGTGTGTGGGTGTGTGTGTGATCTGTTGGGGTGGCGATTCTCTCTTAATGGCGTGCTGATGAGGCCACCGGTCGGTAACGGCATCTTTTCCCCGGGCTGAGCAGTCAGAGAGGGACGCTGCTGCTGCTGCTGCTGCTGCTGCTGCCTCTCTGGTTTCAGGGAGGAACGGCACAGCGCCACACACAGCCTGGCGAAAGTACTGCAGCGGTTTCGCTCGTTCTCAATGGTTCATGGAGACGCAAACATCTTTGGAGGCAATTTGTCTGTATGGTCAGTTTAAAGAAAACACCTTGCTTGGTGTGTGCGCGGAGGAGCAGAGAGGAGCTGCTTCCTGCCCACATTTGGGTCCTTCAAAAGTTTTTCCTCTAAGCATTTCTGCTTTTTACAAACATCGAAACACAATTATATGTAATTCACTATTGAATTTTTCGATCCAAAGCGGCTCTTAAAGGTTTTCTGACTCTGACTGCTCTCTGCCTACTGCAGCCGTCTGTCTCTCGCGCATCTGATGGAACATTTATCTTTTGATCAATACGTCGGCCGTGCGCTCGTCCACGCTCCGCAGCGCTGGACGAGCCGCGCAGCGCCTGAATGCGGCGTCTGGCGGCCGCTGCTCTGCTCTGCTGTCGACGCTCTGCTGTCGACGCTCAGCCTCCAGCAATGAGCTCGTCTGAGCGGTTTGTTTGGAAGCACATCCAGGCGCTGAACGATTCTGTTAATTAAAGGCCTCAGTTTGCTCCAAAAGATGAGCCAAAAAAAATATCAGGACTACAAATGCTGAAGAAAAATATTTTCTGGTAAAATAAAGAATATTTGCATTATATTGCGTCTTATGATGTTATGATGTTTGTCAACCTATAAAATACTAATTAAAAAAAGACTGATACCACATGAATAAGCTGCAAACAAAGCAGTGTAAGGTCTGTAAAAAGTAGAGCGAGGAGCCTCCAAACGTGGCAGTCACACACATTAATCACTGTCAGAGCCGTCAGCTGTCACTGTCAGTACACGAGGACACAGCGTTTACCTACTAGAAAATGCCCCCATTTACCGTAAAACCTCTACAAAATGTGCACCGAGACGTATCAGCAAGGTTTGGTGACTTTAACTTTCACTTTCCTGTTCATAAATCCTCCTTCTCTGTGTTACGAAGCAGATCTGACGAGGAAATCCTCCTCTCCTTTCCTTCCTAACACCCCTTCCTTGTATCCCTCCTTCCTCTCTCCCTTTTTGTCCCTCCTTTCTTCCTTCCTCGCCCCTCTTTCTGTCCTTCCTCCCTCTAATTCTTCCTTCCTTCCTCTCTTCCCCGCTTCCTTTCTTCCTACTTCCCCCCTCTCTCTTCCCTCCCTCCCTCCCTCCTTTCCGTCTCCCTGCCCCCCCCGTACCTCATCCTGTCTTCTAAAGTGGACTAAATGAATGTCTGGGTCTAAGCAGGTGAAAACCGACATTTCATTTCACCTTTATTTTACCAGCTGTTAAACGAGTTGAGATCGAAGGCCCCTCCCAGTACTCCCACTATAGGAAGCCAGACCACGCCAATGGTTTTAGCGGTTCCTGTGGGTTTACTTGCAGAGTCAGTGCAGCCCCAGACGATATAACGTGACCTCTGAATGCGCCGCCGTGACTCCGCCGATTCATTCGGACAGACGCTCTCATGACCGCCGGGAAGAATTACCATGATGGCTGCCGCATGGCGACGCTCAGGTGGCCGCGCGGCGACGCTCCTCCAACATCTGCCCGCCTGCCGCCTTGTTTCCTCGCCGAGCTGCGAGCCGGTCTGACACGCCGCCACTCACCCAATTTCAGGCTGCGTGCAACAAAGTGTGAAGCATCTCTTGGCCTTTAGAGGGAAGTGGGAAATGTGTGTGGGTGTCGTGCTCTGGCGGGAATCTTGTCCTGCTGCTTCCCCGGCATCACAACAGCTCGCATTTAGGAAAAAAAACTCAATTTTTTGGGTGATGTGAGACGATTCTGCTGGCAGAAAGTGATCGGGCCGCCCCTAAAATTGCTGCCTTCCAGCTTTTGGTCTCTCACTGCTCAGCCTGAAATCAGTGATGGCGGAGGGATGTAATGTTTGCATCACTGGCTACGTTTCCATGCAGTAAATAATCCTTTTCTAAGTGGAATATTAGCAATAACCTGCTTGTGCGCGGCCACATAAACACCAACAACCCATTTGAATAACCTAACCTTTCTATATTCGGCCATGTAAATAACAATAAATATGCTCATTTTCCAGTTATTCAGATTTTTAAAAACCTGAATATTCCCCCTGGGTTCCTCCTTTTCCAAGGCAAATTTGCGATTTGATCATGTATCCGCCTATTGGAATATCCCCATCAATCGGAATATGAACAAGGGGGATAGACAGATCCACAAAAAGGGCAGCGCAAAGTTACGCCAAGCAGGGTTTGTAGCAGACCTTCTCCGTGCGTGGCTGCTTTGATCGCCATATCACCATTGATTACGATCACCATGGAGACAGGAACAACCCTGTTTGCTCACCATGGAAACGCCTTATTCACAATGTTTCACTAACCACAATATGGAGCTTAACCCCAATATTAACTGACTGGAAACTTAGTAATTGAACTGGTCTGCTAGCAGCTTGTATAGTCCGATCCGTTGGTGGAGCACACCGCTTGGCTTTCTCTGCCACAGACCACAACTATTGTTTAAGTGCAGTGAGCCAACAAGTGAGCGCCCCAATGCCGCATCCACTCCACAATGTCTGGAGACTTCACCAAGCATACCTTTGGTGACGCTCTACCAATGGAGCAGCCATGAGTAGAAGGTCCAGCGTGAGGTTTAGTGTGTCAGATGGGGGAGCTCACAAACCAACGTCCATCTGAACAGGGAGCACAAGAGTCCTAAAGGACAAGAGATGAGGTGTTGGTTAGCAACAAACTAAAAGCTCTCTGGGGGAACAGTGCCCCGTCTTTGTGCAGCACGCAGAGATGAACAATGCCTTCATCCATCACCTGTTTGGACGTCATGATGACAGCAAATGCTGAATTTCAGAAAAGTAGGTCGCATCATTTTCTGTTGAAAGGCGCCAAAAGGTCAACTGTTTTTCTTTGTTTCATATGGACAAAGTAAAAAGCAGAGACAGGATTAAATGCTTACTCACTTTGAAGTTGTTCACTGAACATGTTTGCTTTTGGAAGAGTGGTTTCATTGAAGGTCTCACATGAGGAAAAATTCTCCTCATTCATGTCGTGCTGAACAGGAAGTATGTGTGCTGATGTCGGTGTGCGCCGCAAGTGAGGAAAATTGGCCCCTGACCCAGAGACAGTCTCCTGTCCTCGCATCACAGCGATGGCGAGGACTGTCAGGCGCCTGAAAAAGCCTTTCATGTTCATTCCGGCTGCAGCGAACATTCAAACGCACGCGGGCGGCCGATCAGAATCACACACTCCTCAGTAATCCGTCATCTTCGCGGGTCCTCGGCGCTTTACCTTCCCATGCAGATGTCCAAATGTTATCGCAGGAAGAGCCTGTGTGTGGCAGTGTGTGTGTGTGTGTGTGTGTGTCTCTGCGTGAACACGGGCCCGTCGCACCACTGCGCAGCCGATCCTAATCTCAAGGAGCTCCATCTAAAAGCAGAAGATTTGCATAATGTGATTTGGGATTTACATTGAAGTGCGCTTAATACCGCTGATGACTTTACCCTCCTCAGTTCTTCAATAGGTGCTTCATGCTCTTTCATTATCATCTGATAGGCCAACTCCGCCCGATAGGAGTTTGATAAACGCGCACGCCAAAGAATGGCACTTTTATGCCGGGAGATTAGCGCAGTGTGTCGCCAGATTACTGTGTCGTTTTAATCTCTGAGGGTCCCTTCATGTCTGTGATCTTCTCAAGTGCATGTTGAGGAGGAGAGACGGGGAGGGTTGGTCACTGCTGCTCGGGGGCCTTCTGATATCCTCGGAAGCAAAATGCAATTTCTCTTGGCTCAGTGGGCGCATCTGTGCACCCGCGACTGGACACGGATGCTCGCGTTAGTTAAAAATAAAGTGTCTTTTTCCTCCCTTCGAGTCGAGCTTTCTGCCGCCACAAAATTACACTCATAATATGCATATTTTAAATGTCACCAGATGCATTCTGTCTCATTATCGCAGCAAAGAGATAATTAGAAAGTGCTCCTTCCTGCATTCATACCGTTCAATTAAATTCTTTGCTGTGTAGAGAATTTTTTTTTTTTTCTTGCTCTTTATCAACCTGCTGAGGAAGCCGCCGCCGGCTTAGCGCTCCGGGCGCCGACACGGACCCTTATCGCAGGAAGCATTTTGAGCGTTTTGCTGAGGGGAGGCATGGCACGATGCTCGGTATCACCCTGAACACACGCGCACGCCACGCTCCGGCGGCATTGTTATGGCAGAGCGCCGTGGGGGCGGGGGGGGCTGTAAAACCCAAATGATGGAGGGAGTGATGAGGCCAGGACGGAGGGTGAAGGTGTGTGGCATTACCGGCCGCTGATAAGACTAATCACTGGAGTCTTGCAGGCTGACTGGCTCCATTCCCCCGCCTCCGTCTGTCAGGTGTGCAGAAATGTCTGAGCTGTGTTGCCATGGTCACCAGGCCGGTGGGAGGAGGTTCGAGGCATGCACACACACACACACACACAGACACACACCTTTCTGAGACATGGCAGCACTTAGCCAATTGAGGTCTGTGAGGGAGGTCCATTTTTAGGTGTGTGTCTGCCTGGTTTTTGCAGTATAATCTGTGATCATTAGCATTTCAGGCTAATTATCTCTGCACAAATGCGAGCGGACAAAGAAGCGTGAGTGCAGAGATCTCTGCCAGGGTCGATGTTCTCAGTCTTAGTGTTTCTCTCCTTGTTTGAAACGATCTCCTTATTCGTTTGTATGTAACTGGTGTGCCGTGAAAAACTATTTCCAGCCCCTCCAACCACGTCCCCCCACCCTGTTTTTTCTACTACTGTTCAGAGAAAGGCAACTATTGCTGTTGAAAAGCCAATTGCCAGTTTGAAAAGTTTAAAATGACAGTGAAAAAAAACCCCCATTATGTAAATTTTAACTACAATGGATTGGGTCCAGTAGTGTGCCTTTAAGTTAAGCTAACTGATGCTAATGGGTAGTACTGGTAGTTTGTTGTTTAGCGTAGCAATCTGAAGCCACTGGCTAGCTCTAGTAGTTTGTAATTAAGGCAAGGCTAGGTATAGCTGATGGCTGGTTGAGGTAGTTTGCTGTTACATTTGGTAGTGGATAGTCCTGGTTATATGTTATTGGTTATATGTTAAGCTAGCTGAAGCCATTGACTAGCTTTGGTAAATTGTCATTTAGCAAAGCTAGGTGAAGCTAATGACATGTTCAGGTAGTTTGGTATTACATGAAGCTATTTGAAGCTTGTGGCTAGTGTTGGTCATGTTATTAGTGTTAAGCTATTGTTAAGATAATGTTGACGAGCCCTCGTAGTTTATTTAGCAAAGATTGCAAAAAACGACCGTTTGACACCAATGAATTGTTTTTTATGTATTTATAATTGCAACAGCCCGTGGCAACAACCTGATGAAAAACTCCCTTTAATGGAGACAACCCAATTACTGCATATTTTGCATGTGTTTCCCTATTATTTAATCCACCATGGTCTCCTCTGCACTGGCCCTCAATGATTTCGCCAAAAAGGAAGGAGGTTGAGTGTGTTGAACACATTAATCATTCGCTTGGTGCCAGGCTGCCCTGACACACACACACCCACACACACTCCCCCTTGCTAACTGCTTGAGTTGATGATGAGTAATTAATTTCGGAGCAATCGGGGCTAATCAGAGAAATTACCGCCCGTGTTAAGGCACCGATGTCGCTGGTGAGTGTCCAGGGTTTGAATGACTAATCTGAACACGAACTTGCTGTGTCGGGGTCTGATGGGCGTGGGCTTGTTTCCCACCTGCAGGTGACGAAGATGCTGGCGGTGGTGGTGATCCTCTTCGCCCTGCTATGGATGCCCTACCGCACTCTGGTTCTCATCAACTCCTTCGTGTCGGCGCCGTACCTGGACGCCTGGTTCCTGCTGTTCTGCCGGACCTGCATCTACGCCAACAGCGCCATCAACCCGGTGATCTACAACGTCATGTCGCAGAAGTTCCGCTCGGCTTTCCGCCGGCTCTACCACTGCCAGCGGCCCGAGGCCAATCAGAGGAGCCTGTCGGTGATCCTGCCCGGCTTCGGCGCCGCCCGGGACCCGCGGGTTTCCCAGGCTAACAGCAACGGAGCCGCCCAACCGGCGCACAGGGCCGTAGTGATCGTGGCAACTGACGCCTGCGCCAAGCAGAACGGAAGCAGCAGCCGCCCGGAGACCACGGCCGTCAACGGCACCATCGCCGGCCCAAACGCCAACAGCGTTGACGTGGGTCTGGTTGTTGAAACGGCGCCGCCTGGTGGCGACAAAGTGGACCAGCCTCCATCAAATGAGCCCCTGCATGCTATCAAACCTCAGCAGGAAATGATGTAAATATCTAGAGAGTCTAGATCCAGTAGAAGATCGAACAATGGATAGAGTCGGTTCCTCCTTGAGCCGAGAAGTCACGGCTGAAGATGGTGGAGAAAACAGCAGGATGACTCACTTTGATAGAGAAACAACAGTCCTCTCTAGCTACCGACAGTTGGGAGACTGCACATTTTTTCATCTCAATCTATTGTACGATGTTTTTACCCAACGCACTTCAAATTGCTCTTGTGCCATTTCGAGTAGAAAGACATAATTTCCCTGAATGTACGTTCATACCACGTTATCGTGAAAATGTGGGCGCCGAATGGCAGCACAGACGTCATAGTTTATTTTTCTAACACAGAGGTGAGCATCAACTCAAAGCAGGAGCTCAAGGCGTTTTAGAAGATTCTGTAGGT
>CAESWR010000705.1:119693-141594 GCA_903171835.1 Mullus surmuletus | reverse complement strand
TCTGTCTATCCCGCTACTTTCTAGCGTCTCCAAATGCCAGGATGTTTGTGTCTTTCATCACACTGATGAAGTGATTGGTTTCCTCCTCACTCCAAAAGTGTGGTGTGGTGTTGCTCTCGCCTTTGGCCAGTAGTTCCTGGACTCCAAAGACCAAGATTCCTTGCCAATAGAACATGCGCACAACCCAGGGGGGATATTTGGGTCTTTAATCAGGCTATTGGTGTTACATGGTCGTGCGCAACTGCGTTATTGCTACGATTCCGCTTCGAAAAGGCTTATTTGACTGCTTGTAAACGTAGCCATTGAATCGCGTCGGTCCGGAGCGACTCTACAATCAGCCCATTTTGACGAGACAGAATCGCACAAGCACATGAACGTTCCAATCTGTCATCAAACATTTCAAACACTTTTGGTATCGCTCGCATCGGCACCACGCACACTTGCATCATTAACGCACTGATCCCTGGGTAAGAGCGGCATCTTAATGCGCGGCGGTAAACACCAGCCGCTTTAATGACACACACACATCAAAGTGGAGGAGTGGCGTACGTGGAACTGTGGAGCTGGAAGCTTCCCGCTCGCAGATAAGACGAGTGCTGCGAGGAGAAGCGATTAACCCTCGCCGCCGCCTCCTCTGATGGCTCTCCAGCGCTCGAGGTACAGGTGTCGGCGCCGCTCATGCATGATTTATGGCCTTTATATATGGCACATGTGTATGAATACTGCATGCTGGTGTGTGTGCCGACATGGATTCCTCCCTGTGGGGGGGACGCTGCTCCAAACGTAAACATCCTGTTGCTTTTCACTGTTTCCTTGCATGGAAATGGTGGTTTTGTCGGACGAATCAGACGCGGGTGTCCTTTATTGTCCTCCAATCTAAACAGGGGACCTTCTGAGGCGGCCATCTTGGCACAGACTGTGATTGAGGCTATCAATCTACTTGGTGCTAAAAGCTCACTTTGGTTAAGTGCTGATGTTTCCAAACTCCATCAACAGACTTAATACGCGGCTTTGAAGTCACAGCTTTTGCATGGAGGTAACTGAACAGTGTGTGTGTGTGTTTGTGTGTGTGTTTGTACACCGTCTCCAATACAAGATCTTCACACCAGGCCTCTCTGAGACGTATCATTACCCAACAAAACCTGCGGCTCTACTGTGTGTCACCTCCATTAGTGTCTCCATCGGGGAGCGCTCCTCGCTGTGCCGCCCACCTGTCACTCACCGCCGCGCAGCCCCTGAAAATCCACTGAACACCTGCCACAACCTTGGCCAGCAACGTGGTGACAGCTAAAAACACAAGGCGAGAGCCTGTTTTCAGGGCAGCAGGATGGGCCAAGAGTTCCTGAGATGTTTCGTTTGGGTCTTACGATCTATCGGAACACGCCAGGGCTCATTAATGTTTGTATGTGTTGAAAAACTGTGAAAACGAATTTCCCTATGGGACAATAAAGGCTATCTATCTATCTATCTATCTATCTATCTATGTATCTATCTATCTATCTATCTGTCTATCTATCAACTTTCCTGGGAAGCTGGGTGTGATCCTGTGATCAGAACCCCTACTAGTTAAAATGGTATCTCGTAAACAAAACTGAGAATTCTAACTTCATACCAAAAGTCTGTTTAGGATTGTGCGGCCCCTCTTCATTTACATCTAAATAAACAAGGTTCCAGCAGTTTTGGTTCCAGGTCTTGTTCTGTGGATCCTCTCATTGGTGGATCCTGGGTTACTTGCTGACCTGGACCTTTTACAGACTCCAAGCATGAATTCCGGGTTAGAGCAGCCTTTCTCAAACTCTTTGGTGCTGGGACCCAGTAATATTTGGCACTGGCCTCCCAGGGCCCAGTCACAGCGTTCCGGTCCATGGCCCAAAGTTTCGGAAAGGCTGGGTTAGACCCTTGCTCTCTGAATGACATCACGTCAAACTAGAGACTGCGACAGTAATTTGCTGCTCCGTGCGAGCCTCAGTCTGACTTCACAGCTTAAACCCGGAAGGGAAAAAGGAATTACTTTGTGAATCCAACAAAAGGAATTTGCAGAAAAAGAAGCCCCAGCCGCGTGGCTTCTCTCTGAGCTCGTGCCTCCCCGTGCTCTGTTATTAGACGTGATGGTTGCACTCCCTGCTTTGATAAGATTACGTGAAACTTTGTTGATCCTCCGGGGAAGACCGGGCCGCTGCAGCCGGCGAACGGCCGACGTAACCAAGGGAAGAGAGGGCCAAGAATAAGTACAGTACAAATCGCTGAACACAGAATACATGCAGAGTACACAGTGCACTGACCACTGGGGGAAACGTGTGCCTTTTTACTCCTGTCAGAATTTGTAACTGGGTCAGCGGTGGGGAAACCCAGTCGGAACATCTGGATGGACATTATGGGGTTAGCCGTTATCAAAGGGGAGTTCACATGCATGTTTTTGAAGAAAATCAAACAAACGATAGGATTTTTGGATTCTAGTGCCGTGAAGGCTTGGTGCTTCAAGGAGGTGCAACGCCATCACAGCGAGGGCATTTCTCATTGCTCCTGAAACCTGGAGAAAGGTCTAAACCACTGCTCTCTGTCTCTCTGTTCCCACCAGCAAACGGCGATGGTGATGATAGTCAGAGGTTGCTCGCTTCCTGGGAAGCTTACACAAATCTCCAGACAAAGACGGCACAGCAATCTCCTCCTGTAGATTAGCGAGCCAACGAGCAGCCGAGGACCGAGCGGACGGGAGAATCTCGACATCGGAGGAGGAGCGTATCTCCACATCAGCACAGCGCCGGTAGCTGGGAAGGAAGGAAGAAAGGGGAGATTGAGACGCGTCGGTGATTTCTGCTCTTGCTATCACTGGTTTGCAGACGGGCTTAGAGGATGAAGCCGAGCAGGAAATGAATATTAACACAATTAATATATGGCGCTGAAGTTGGACGGCCTCCCCGCTGCTCACTTAAGAGAAACCAATTACTGGGGTTTAAGTGTTGGACAAACCAGCAAATCATAATCATTTGTCGGAGCAAAGCTGCAGAAAAGTATTTCAATGACCTTTTCCTCACACGCATCATTCCACAGTCGCGTCATTGAAGTGGGGTAATTGGTTTTTGCAGAATTTTGTCCTTACAAAACTCACAAAAATAATTTAGAACTCCGGATGGTGAAAGCACTTCACTAACCTAATATACTCTGCACGAGTACAGCATTATTATGTATGATTGTATGTCTGTCTTGCTTGTATACTTTTAATTTCTGCTGTAATTGACACGGCATCATTGCAAACGAGGGCTGCCTTTCACTGATTTCTCAAGTACAAATTAAGGTTGATACATTTTTTCTGTCGTTGTATTACTGCAGGGATTGCTGACTTTCTAAAATCAAATTACCAAGCTGCTAAAAATTTATATTATTATAAAATATATCATTATATATAGAGGATGTGTCAAACTCAAGGCCTGGGGCCCACATCCGGCTATCGAGATGACTGTATTCGGCCCACATGTTAATATTGTATAGCCATCAGAATTGGTCCACAGGTAATTTCACTGGCACCACTGATACTACAAATCCCAGACTGCATTGCAACAGCAGGGCCTTTGGCATCAGGGAGGCGCGTCAATCTGCTCCCTCTCTTACACTTTATTGACAAACTCATTGGAGTCCCGTGTTCACCGTTTCTGATTGAATCGTAAGCTAAAGCTACCAACCCCCAAAACACGAAAAACACCCAAAACACAGCAAACCCCCCCAAGCACGGCTAACCCCCCAAACATGGCTAACCCCCAAAACACAGCAAACCCCCAGAACACGGCTAAACCCCCAAACCTGGTTTGACACCCCTGTTTTAGAGGGTCAACATTCCTGTATTAGAAACCCTTTTGATTCTCAAGAGCTATGAGCTGTAAGAATCGATTACTGAGTTCAGAAGCACCTACCGTCATACACGTACGGTGCACAGATTTAAGATTTAACACCAAAAACATTGAAAGAAAAAATGCCAAAGTGGTCATGACTCTGCTCTGCTGCCGCTCTGTCGTGGGTGTCGACGTCGTTACCAGCAGCCGTGCTCCTGACGAGCAGCGGCACAGCGGTGTCTAACGGGACCGCGGTGACATTTGCAGGTACGTTTACATCCTGCAGCTAAACAACTAATTAGCTTCCCAACCGGACGTTGGCTGTCATTTCACCAAAGTCTGCTGGTTTGTTTGGTGGCCGAGACGTGAAACGAGATGAATGTCAGCGATTGTTCATCAGATGAAACAGCTGATGTGTGTTGTTGCTCCGAAATTGACCACATACAGCATCACACTAATGAAATGAAATCAAAATAAGATTCCACATGTCTGAATGGATAAAACAGCAGTGTTACATCTAATTAATGCAAATTTCTCCCTTTTGTCTAATCAATTCTCAAAAATGAATCTTTAAGGGGCCTTATCTGTCAGGTTCATTATCCGCGGAACGGAAGACACCCCACTGTTGGACCAACTGTGCGGCAAGCCGGCGCTAAAACCAGCCTGCCACGCTCGTCTTGCTGCGTTGCACAAAGCGATTCAGAGAAAACCTCCTGTGAGTGGCATCCTGCCGTACCTGTGTGAGTGTGTAACCGCCAGACAAACAGGATTTTCAGGGAGAATTGAGATAAAACCGCGGCGGCAGACAGTGTGGCAGAGCAGCGGGGACAGACGGAGCGAGGCAGGCTGGGAAAAGGGAGCGGGAGAGAATGACAGGCTGACAGGGATCTAAATGCCACGATTAGTTTGGCATTTACAGCCACGGGGGGGCTGAGGTGACACAGCTATTTAATTCTGGCATGACTGCAGACTAATCTGAGTTACAGGTGCAGGGGGGTTACCTGTGTCCACATTTTTGTATTCTGCTTTAAATAGAGCGCTCAACTCAGGCGCCGCTCGGATTGGCGGCGCCCCCTACAGAAGAACCCTAAACACCTCAGTGTTGCTTTAAAACAGCCGAGTAGGAACTACATTTTTGTCAAGCCGCGTAAAAAGGTTTCTTCAAAATATCTCTATCCATGTTTGGACCCCCTGAGCAAGATGGTGCAAGAGAGGTGAATTTCGTCTATCTATGCTCTTGATGGCTCTGAATAAAATGTTAATATATGAAGGTTCTCAGACCAGCGGCACCCTCTAGAGAAGCACCTGAGCTACCTCAGCGTTGCTTTAAAACCACCTCCTAAGCAGCAACACCACCGCCATATTGGTCAGGGGGAGCAGCTCCCTCGAAGTCATGGGTGTGTAGTCGAGGAGAAACTACATTTTTGGCAAGCTAAGTGGAAAGGTTTCCTGAAGATACCTCTATCCATGTTTGGACCCCCTGAGCAAGATGGCGGAGGTGAGGTGAGGTGAGGTGAGGGGAGGGGAGGTAAGGGGAGGTGAGTTGAACGTTGCTGACTCAAATGCAGCATCTATGAGAACAAATCTATGCTCCTGATACATTTGCTAGTTTATCCCACTCACATTGCTCCTGTCGCTTTAAGACCCCACTCAACTTTCTCTCACTCATGGTTCGCCTGTCGACTCATTAGCTCACAAAAAGTGATAAACTCCACATACGCGTCACTCTGCCCTCTTAAAAAAGGAAAAGGGCAGCACTAAGGGTCTTGCGTTTCCTCTACATGAAGGCTGATCACACACACTGATGGTGAAGCTTCTCAAGAAATGATCCGTGTTCTGGTCTTTGAATGCTTAAAAGTAAGCCTGCGGAGTGACGCGATTCCTGCATCAAAACTTCCCATTTCAGCTACATTTCCTTGTTTGTATGTGCGCTCCCGACCCGCTGCTTCTGTGTGTCAGCCTCTGATTAAAGACCCTGCGACCACTGAGGAAGTAATGCCGGTCGCCATGGAGACAGGCTCTCTGGGAAGTTTAACACGAGGTGTGAACTGAGTGGTTGAACAAAGTCAACCTTCCGCTACTGATATTGTATTTTGTTTGGCAACGTCGCTCTGCTGATCTTAGATATCTGAAATTCAGCTCACAGTCTGTCGCCACAACTCCGGCGTGCGCAAATGTGGAGAATACACACTTGATTAACGCTTTACAAACGGTCTAATTAATTCAAATTCTTCATGAAATGGACTCACATCCCCAGAGGGCAGAGGAGCCACAGAGGTTTTCTACGTTAACGGATGTACAGACTATTCTTCCACATCACGTTACAAGGCAACACTCCTGCTCTTGGCTTTGCAGATGCTGTTTGCTCAGTGGGCTGTGTGTGTGCGTGTGTGTGTGTGTGTTTGTGTGTGCGCGCGGGCCTTCTGTCTTTGCTGCAGTTACAACAGTTTTGTTGACTTTGGGTGAGGTGCGACCCGATAGAATAGATACTTTAAATAGATGGTTTTGGTGGCTGCAGATCTGAGCAATTAACCTGAAAATACACCAAAACTGACTGGAACCCTCTAACCAACGTGATCTCACTTCCTCTGTCTCTGTATTCAAGTGCTTCTGAATGCCATGATGCATTAATGTAGTGTTTGTAAGGCGGTCGCCGGGGAAACAAGTTAGCTATTGTTTTGTTGTTGTCCTGGCCGATGATTTTCTAAAGCCACAAACAGACAAACCCCAAAACATAAAGAGTTCATCTGTGTGTCCTTGAGTTATTTCAAAATCACATAGTTAAGATACTTCTTCAGTGGAAAAAAATAAACAACCAAAAATAGTTATTGTTCATTAATCGTAATCGAGATAAAAGCTTCAATTAATCGAGATATTATATATTGCAGAGCTCACTACATATGTGGGTCTTCACGGGGGGTTTTTATAGATGTCAAAAACATGCCAGGCAGCTGCTTCATACGCAGCAATAAGATGAGACTTCACTGTACGCAAATATACCAAAAACTGATGTGATTGCATCCAATTATACATGATATCATTACATCAACAATCCATTGAGACACGATGCAATGACATACGATACACGGTAATATGATTTAAAGCCTTTAAATTCACCTTATACGAGAACAGGTAAACGATACAAGACTCCACTACTACGTTTATACAGCATATATTCTTGTATATTAGCACGGGTGTTAATTAGAGGCATCATAGCGGAGGGCCGCCCGCCCGCCCGCCCGTCTCTCAAACCACACGGGAACACACACACATCTGCTGCTCATGGTTCAGCGGTGAGTCACTTGGCTTCCGGACTCGGCCGCGTGCGCCGCGTCACATTCGATCACGCCGGCTCAGAGGCTCAGAGACGAGCGCGGCACAGCGGCGTGATGTGAACTCGGTTACTGTACTTCATCGGCTAAAGTGGTCATTGATGGCTGACTCCTGCAGCACCGCGCGGGGGGTGTCGGTGGGGCGGCGGGCGGGGGGGCATAAAATTCAGGCATTTTTATGAAGCGAGGGAAAGTAAACAAAGCGGAGCTGGCGATTCAATGCCGCTGAGCAAACACCCGCAGACGGCACGGGCAGCAGCCAGACAAAAGGGGGCAAAATGAGAAGCTGCAAACAAACGGGCGTGGACGGGGCCAAGAGGGGGGCAAAGGTCGGAGGGCACCTGCTGGTCAAGTGCCGAGTGAAATTGGAAAAGCAGAAGAAATGGCTGCGGAACAATCAGACGGCCATGTTTCCGTCCTCTGTGAGCTGTGTTTATTTCCATGGTTGAAAGGCCCGTCTATGAGTTCTAGAGGTTCAGACGTGGTTCCGGGGTGAAGAAAAGGAGTCAGTTTAATGTTTTGTGGACCCCTCAGTGGTTTTATTTTATCGCAAAAATCACAAAAAACCCTCACATTTCTCTGGAGGAACAGACTCTCGCTCACAGTCGCACCATTTTCACTGCAAAAAGTAACCGCATATTCCAGCGTGAGTCTATGTTCTGAAGAAAAGTGGGAGGTTGTGTGTGGCTGCAGGTTGTGTGTCCTGCGTGTCTCCACCTGCTGCGTGGGATTCACAATAAACGAGGCGATAATTACGCTGCAGCGAAGCCCACATTACACCGCTAATGACCCTGAAAGGGGCATCGAGCTCCGTGACACTTAAGAAAGTGGCCTGCTGCTGGAAACCAGCTCACTCGACTCACAGGGCACGAGATTTAAACCCTCCACTAAATGCCTCGTCTTTGGTGGAAGAAAAGTGGCCTTTTCTGCGTCAGTGTCGCACCTGCTGCTCAATTCTTTGAACTTACGATGGAAAAAATTGGGAAAAATACAGAATAAACGTAACTATATTTAATTCTAGAATCATTATCGATATAAAGCATGCGTGTCCTCGTCCTCGGCCGCATGTGTCCCCATCGAGACCCCCCCTCTCAGACAGGTGTGTGTTTGGGTGTAAAAGAACTGAAAATGTGGGAAACTTTTCACATGGAAAAGATGATTTGCTTCAGAGTCACATATTAGTTAATAGACGGAGTCCTGTTACCAACTTTCTCATGCAGAACCCCCCCCCCACCCCCTTTTCCCCCCAACCGTTCCTTATGTGTTTGTATTTCCTTCTGCTTTGTTGTACTTCACTCTGTGGCCCAACAAACAGCTGTTGTAGCATATTTGATAGTAGAAAAACAACAATGGCACGACACATGAGATTATAAGATGCTGGAAATTCAATAAAAAGATAAGTTAAAGTAAAAAAAAGGCATTGATCGCATGTATGTTGCTGTATTCATGTATTTATGTGGCGTACGGGACACAACACAGGAGCCAGAGGTTGGAAACACTTGTAGAAGATGGATTTGTCGGCAGCTGCTGGATTGTGAACAAAGTGTTCAGACCCACACTGTGAAAGCAGCTGTGAAGGGGTTGTTTGGGCCATGATGGAGTCGTGTTTAGGCTAAAACTCCATCATATTTTGTGAAGAGTCAGCTTCTCACTGCGGCGGTGGCGGCGGTGGCGCTGGCTTTGGTTCCGTCGCACCGTCCACCCGTCACACGGACATAAAAAGCAGGACGCTGACGGGGGGTCGCAGCACAATGCACACGCGGCCCCCCAACCCTCCAGCCTCCCGTGTTTTCATCTCATCCCCACACTTATGTGACAAACCTCCGACCAGCGTATTGACATGGAAATTGCGGCGGGACTTCGGCTGCATTCAGCCGAGGGGACGCCGACGATGACAAAGAACAAAAAAGGTTTCGCCTCCGCCGTCCTGAAGTGGAATCTGTTTATGGCCAGATTACGGTTCTCTGCACAATGTGCGACGCATATGCATCCACTCAGAGCCGCCATTCATCAATGAGGAAGAAGGAGGAGGAAGCAAAACAGCCGGGCGACGGCCTGCTGCCGCAAACAACTAGTCAATTTCCTCCGAGCTGATGGTCGCGTCGCACCAAACATCCTGCTGCTCCGAGTCTGTTGGAACCTACTGCTGAGCCGCAGGAGAGCGGCGGCAACAACAACAACAAAAGCATTGACATAGAAAAACTTTAGCATAGACCAAATTTGAAAGCAGTGTCCTGTTCCCACAAAAAGTGTTTCAACTTTCAGATGTCACTGATCGAAGCTGCAGGTTTAAAATGTGTTTTCAAGGATTTGTTGAGTTCGGTTCATGTTGAGGACATAAATAAAGAGGTTCAAAGTGACACTGGCTGTTTCCAGTCGGTCCATATTGGAGTTAAGGTCCATGCTGTGGTTAGTGAAACATTGGGAATCAGGCGTAGGTTGTTCCTGTCTCCATGGTGACTGTAATCAATGGTGATAGGAGAAGCTCTGCTACAAACCCTGCTTGGCATAACTTTGCGCTCCCCTTTTTGTGGATCTTCTATCCCGCTACTTTCTAGCGTCTCCCGAGTCCAGGATGTTTGTGTCTTTCATCACACTGATGAAGTGATTGGTTTCCTCCTCACTCCAAAAGTGTGGCGTGGTGTTGCTCTCACCTTCGGCCATGTTTACAAGTAGTTCCTGGACTCCAAAGACCAAGATTCCTTGCTGATAGAACATGAGACAACACTAATTCATCTTCCTTTTGATGTGGAGATCCTGATAGGAGGAGACATCATCACATATTCACCTTAGAGAAGGAGGAACCAGGGGGAAGATGAGGGGTTTGAATAACCGTAATATCTGGTATTGGTGTTTCCATGGCCGCGCACAACTGGGTGACTGCTAACATTCCACTTAGAAAAGGCTTGTAAACGGAGTCACTGCTGCAGTAAGAAGCCAGTGCGAGGATGTCTTCAGGAGGAGATGAATGTGTTTCAGGACAGACACACAAAGACAAATAAACCAGAACTAAGAGCAGGGAGCGCCGATGGTTTTGAAAGTGTAATTCTGGATGGAGGGGAATGAAGCTTTACAGATGTTTGGCACACACTGCTCCGGCTTCAGGGAATCCTGTTACGGACACTCAAAGTTCAATCAGACGGGGCTGAAATGTCCGTGGTGGTGACGGGGGGAGCACTGACGCGTGTGATTGGGGGGCCGATGGATGCCTAGAGGATCTTGGTGGTGCTGATTCACAGACAACCACGTCCGCCATGAGTAGAAAGCATCAGCTGAAGAGAAGCTCAACTAAATACCTGGACATTTGTGAACGGGACTTTTTTGGGGAGCTGAGGGAACATCAGGAAAATGTCCTGAACCTTCTTATATGTTTCACCATTCATGGTTTTTGTTATTCTGCGGGAGAAACCATTGAAGTTCTGCAGTTGTAAAAACTGATGAGTTTTGTTTACTTATGACAAATATTGATGCCTATATTCATGGCAGTTAGACTCAGTGAGGGAAAATTCCCCCAAATTCCCTGAAAACTCATTTATAACGTCATTTAAAAATATTGCATGCATGTCTGCTTATAACAAACCAACATGTTGGAAACCCGTGGAAAGTTCCGAAATTTTCCAGAATTCTGCAGTCCCACCCTAGAGGAACGGCGACCATGACCGCCGCTGTCCTCCATCTTTGATGTGCGTTCAACTCAACCACTGCATGTGCCATTTCCCTTCCACTTTCCGGCGCCGTGACGGGTCTCGGATGGCGGGAATGCCTCCGTGGCTGAGGGAGCGCTGAGGCAGGACGGCAAAATGGATCTCCGACAAAGCAGCTTTGGCAGGTAAATGGGGCCGGCGCGGCGCAGCGTCGGGCTCTCAGAGAGCGAGTGGGAGTGGGAAGAGACTCTGCCTGTTAGACTTAAGTGTTTCATTGTCAGCGCCAATCAATGAGAAACCTTTTTTGCTTCGGGAAGATGGAAGGAAATATCGCGCATGTGTGGACAACAAGCGGCAGCTCCTCTTTATCGACGGTTGGATCGTTAACCCTTAAGACTTCCTTCAAAGAACTTTCTAAATCGTCCTTCAGGATGAAAAACGTCCCCTTCCTAAAAACTGCTGTCAAAAAAAGAAAAAAAAAAANACACCTTAAATGAGTCAATCCATTAAATCAACTTCATCCATTAAATCCATTAAATCAATTTCAACTCTCTAAATGCCAGTTTCTTTATGTAACTCCACAGTATTTTAATTGAAAAAACAAAACAAAAACAAAACTCAAAACTATTAGACCCTCAGACGGGTCAATGAATAGCAGCAACATTGAATTTGAGGCATTCTGAATTTTTCTGCAGTCAAAATGGCTTTAACCATTAAAAGTGGTCAAAATCTTCCCAAGAACTCAAGGGTGCTTGATTCTACTAAGAAGGCTTGTCCATATTTAGCTGTTTGAAGCCAACATGGTCCATTAAAAGAGTGCATAAAGTGCTAGTCCACCCATTATTGGGCTCCATAGCAACACAAAAAGCTGCCTTGCTCCGCCTACTTGGGTAGTTTCTGAGTCAAACTGAAATCTGCCTCAGTGGCCCGACGACGACCAGCCGGTGACTCCAGCTGTGGAGTGGGAGAGCGCTGGTGGGCGGCCATCTTGCTTTGGGGGTAAACAAAAACATCTATCTAAATAAGAGGCCAAGAATAAGAACAGAGGGAGAAGAGGCACAGTTACACCCAAAGGTCACTTGATTTGTTGAGGTTCCACTGACTCAGCCGTCAATTCTGATAAAAGTATATATTGCTTAATATTATTGGGCTTAACTATCAGTCTGATATTCGTCTTTTAAATGCATTTTTTCGATTCTAATGATTCTAAATTCTAATCCACCATTCGATTCCGACCATCTCCTTTGCCTTTTGTTTTTGAATACTTTGCGTGTGTTCTATGTGTGTATTTCTGTGCCTTTAGTCAAGCACTCTGAACTGCTTTGTGCATGAACCACACAAATCAACTTGCTCTGCCTGTAGTGAAATAAAACACTATGTTGATATAAAGAGAATATGTCATCAAGTCAGTGGTGGAAGCATTCATTAATCAGAAAATATGATTATACAAACTAAACAGATCAAAAACACGTGTACTCAGGGTCGATGGTCGACACGCTCTTACTCGCCATACTGAGGCATTGCACGTGTCATCTGGGGCCTCGTACTTACGGAGAGCACAGCCACGCGGCGCATCAACGCCAGCGTTTATCTTTACATTCAGATGTTTCCGGAAAAACACAAACACCCCGATATGAGCGGATGGAGGAGATCAGTCAGGGAAATAAAGGAACCCCGTTGATGCGACACTGACAATCGTTTCCACTATTACTTCAAAGGTGATTTACTGATACTTATCTTTTTACAAATAGGAGCTTTTGCGTGTTTTATGGCGTGTGTGTGAATGTGATTCCTTTGCTCTTTTTCTTTTATGACCTTGAGATTCGCGGATTTCTACTCGCGACATTTGTTTCCCACCGACTGGGAGAAGAAGCGCCGGTTCAGCGACAGGATGGAGCTGCTGTGAATTATTAATGAAGGAGCAGGAAGACAGATGTTGCGAGCAGCCACGGCCGCCCGCGGCCGCTAATGCTCCGTTTTATCCCCGAACCGTGAGCACGCGGCGCTCACTTAAGAAACACTGCATTTGCAGGGAGGCAGGATAATGAAAAGTGCAATTATAGTAAACAGTCGCCGTCACGAGGAGGCGGATATTCGGAGTAACCGGCGAGAGAGAGCGCTGATAAATACTGCATGAGCTGCGAAGCCGCGCCGCGCCAGTCAAAGATGAAAAATATGCGAGCAACACAATCAGATTTATTGGTTTGTTTTGTCTCACGGCCCAGTGGAGGAGGGAGGGGAAAAAAACGCCTCACTTATTAGGAGGAAGTCGCAGCCGGAACGTGTGATTTGTGAGCAATACGTCCTAAACTTTCAACCGGGCGGAACTTTTCATTCATCGATGCGATTTCCGCCCACTGTTCTCTGGGATGATGACTCACCCTGGACGTACAGATACGAGGGTTTAAAAAGGCTTCTGCAGAAGTTGAAGTATTAACTCACGCTTGTTACTCGAGTCAAAGTGTAAAAGTACTGCTTTCAAAATGTAAGGGGGAAAAAATGCCATTAAAGACCAAAGCCTAGGCGGTGCCACAGGGTCCTTTAGTGCCCGAGCCCATCTCCCCAAAAACACATTTCTAAAGGCCATCGTGACTATAATGTTATATCAAAAATGTTCATGTAGAAATATTTGGGAAGCTCCTGTTTCCGCCGCATTGATGCCCTTTGAACGCATTGTAGTACAATGCAAATACAGTAAAGAACATACGTGAACTACTGAGGAATGGTATGTGTTTATACTTCTTTCGGTTTTTTTTTTTACGAGAATGAAATAGGAGTAACAAGGCTATTTTTAAAATGACAGGGGTAGAAAGTACAGATAATTGTGTGAAAGTACTTGACACCTCTGCCGAAGAACAATATTGTCATTTAACGCCATTGATTTGTGACTGATGACATTTCGACCCGTGACAAACTGTGACCGGAGAGGAACTAATAAGAAGGAGACAGTGTTTACACAACATCACGCCGGCAGCTCTGCAAATACGTTGTATAATCATTGCTTCATCCATCAGCTAACTAATAATTCAAAAGTGTCCTGAAGGAGCTCCAAGTTGTGATGAAGAGTGACTCATCCAGTGCTACGGTTTAAAGAAGACATTTGCGGGTGGAAATGTTTGCCGATGAAAAACCTTGGAGTCCAGATTGACGCTGTAATTGTAATTACTGGTGAGTCCTTCTGGTTTGCAAACCCAGTCTGGCTGATTTATGCGCTAATGATAATATGTCACAGTGCGCCAGGCTTTGTTGCGTGTGAGCTTTTAGAAAGGAATCAACGCTCAGATGGGTCTTCTGTCTGTTTAATTTAGTCAAATTGTGGCCTTTAAGGATGAAAAACAAAGACGGAGAATGACAGAGGCACCATTACATCGGGGGGAGGAGGTTTGAGTTGGTCATTGGGGGGCGTGGGAGGAAACCAGTCAACCTACTCGTCTCCCCACTGAGCCGTGCTGTAAGAGCGTTAAGCAAAGCAGAGGTCTTATCCTGGTTTGCAGCAGACGACCTACAGTTCACAAAGCAGGTCTTCACACCCCCTCAGCACGCAGGTCCTCAACTCCACCATCGGACCACCGTCTGTCCCAAGAGCCCAGACTGAGGTTTCATGCAGAATGTGTCCAGGACCGAAGTTCTTTGTTCCACAGCAGCAAACAGCACCTGAGCCGGGGATTGACCCGCCCCAACTCCGCCTGTGATTGACAGGACAGAGGAGCGCCAATAGAAAAAACAAGGTCTGGTCCAGTTTTCTCCGTCTAGCTCACTAAGCAGTGGTTGAGACCACTAGAATCGCCAATCGAGACCATTAACAAGACTCGGTCAAAAAGAGTCCACCCAGTTCCAAAACCGAGACAAAACCGAGATAAAATGCCTTTGATTCCGAAACGAGAGCGAGACCCTTATGACCGATCTCAAGTACTACAACACTACCACAATAATGTGGTCCACATCGGCCGACTGTACCAAAGCTGAACTTGCTCCTACTGGATCAGTAAAAAAAAGAACAGCATTAAGCAAAACTGAGGTCTTTATACCACAGTATCCACATGCCTGCAGGCTGGTTTGGACAGATTCTTCTCGAAATACTTGAAGGACCTTGGTGGAGGAAAGGAAAACACACACGTGTTGGGCACCACTGGACCCTCTTAGAAGGACAAGGACACCGACTGATATAAGTAGAAGTGTATATCGACGCCATGTGGCCACAGCTGCTTTTCCTTTAAGAAGCTCTAGAGCTTCTAGAGAAGCTTGGTGATGAGAGGTGCAAACGACTTCATCAACTCTGAGTTTGGCATAGATGCTGAAAATACCTCGGCAGCTGGCTGTCATGGCGACCATGTGACAGCGGGTCAAGCCCGTAACGTGGGCAGTGTTGGGAGGATTACTTTGGAAATGTAGCTGGTTACAATTACGAGTTACCCTGTTGAAGAGGTCATTGTAGTGCAGCTATTTCAATTACTTTCCTTCAGTAATGCAGCTAATTGCATTTGATTACTTTTCTTAATTTGAATGAATGCTCTCAACTGTTTTTTTTCCACATTTTAGTACCTGACAGTATTAACCTTTCAGAAGTACTTAACACGACATAAAGACAATGTACTAAGGTACTCAACAAGATTGAACTTCAGTAACTTTTTCTCACGGTTTCCACCTCTGACTGCTGTTCTGCCAACAGGTCGATTGACTCCAGCGACAGAATGTCACATGACCAGAGAGAGCCAATCACGATAGGAACAAAAATATTCGAGGTGTTGCTGCGGTTTTTCAAATGAAACAAAAATGTAACTAAAAATTCCCAAAAGCAACAAGCAATTCAATTACACATTTTCTCCTAGTAACGTAACGGATTACATTACGTACATTTGAATGAAATAATGTAACTTCACTGAGTGTGGGCCAACGTCAGGTCTGTGCTGAGACGGGCGACGCAGCAGGCGGATGGAAGAAGCAACCAGCACGGCGGCTGAGGCGGGAGTACGTGACTCAAAGCATGATGGGAAAGACTGTGAGAAGGTGCTGTCAATCACTCTGACCAAATGATGGCCATGAAAGTGCCACCTAAAGCTTCACTGGCTGATCAGCAAATGTTTATCCTTGTTAAGTCTTTGCCGACTGAGGTTTGTTCTCTTTAATGAAGCTGAAGCTGCTGTTTTTAATTATTCCTCCAGCCCTCCGAGACCCCGTACGATCTTTACCATCTATTATATCTAAGAATAGCGTCTAACCAGCAGGGCTGTTTCACGCAGCAAGATGTTATTATATTTAATAAGCTTGATGGGTAGCGAGGCTCGTTGTTCAGGCTCAGCGGGGAACAGAAAATCTTTATTGACACTGTCAGGAACACAAAGGAGGAAGTCAGAGTACAGATGGAGTGGAAACGGGGCGGCGGCGGCGGCGGCTGCAGGCTTTGGTCTTGTGTTCAAAAAATTGTAGTTTTCAGATGCAACAATCAAGCTCGGGTGTCTGGAGAGCAGCTCTCACACTCGCCTCGCCAACACAGAAATGAACCTGTGACTTGCTGGGATACATTTCATAACATTTTTAATAACAATTTTGGCAAAAACACACAACAGTCAGAGCAGCAGGCGTCATCATGATCCTCGGTGTGTGTGCTATCAGTCAGCCCCCCCCGTGGCCCACCACTAACATTCATATCGACATGATACAGTCTATAACCAAAGACTGACATGTTCGAGAATTTAAAAAGTGAAAGAAAAAAGTGTACTTGCATTAACGTTCTCAGCAGCATGATGTACCTCGCTCCATTTTTTATCTATTTATTTCCATTTTCCACGGTTTTATCATGTTTTATTTCTGTTTAACGGTTGTTTTTATTGATGTTCATTTTTCTTTTTAATTCATTTTTTTTTTCATCATCCTGGATCACTCAGTTTTCTATTATCTTGGATTTTCTTGTCTGCCTGTAAAGTGTCCTTGAGTGTTTGAAAGGCGCTTACAAATAAAAAGTGTTATTCTTATCAATTTACTCCACACACACAATGGTGCAAAGTGTGTGTTGGGAGTGGAAGCAACGAGCTTTACACGTCCCACACCCAAAGATTGTGTGTGTGTGTGTGTGTGTGTGTGTGTGTGTGTGTGTGGTTGGTGGGCTGGGCAGAGCAGGTGAGCGACTGTGGCATGTTAGATGCAGCACGTCATATGTCAAGTGCCATAAATAACAGCCAGGCTGGTAACCATGGCGCTGGCGTGGAGGGGGGACCAAACCTGCTGGGAGGGTGTGTGTGTGTGTGTGTGTGTGTGTGTGTGTGTGTTGGGGGGGTCTACTGTTGTTATTTTTATTTGGAGGGAGGGGGGGGGGTGTTGTTTTCTATTTTCAACCCTCACCTGCTCGCCCTGCAGCTCCTTCTCTCTTGTTTCCGCAGAGTGAAGATTCATCAGAGCACGTTAATCCGGAAGCATCCTCAAAGTGTGTGTGTGTGTGTGTGTGTGTGTGTGTGTGTGAGCGCCCAGACGTGAACCAGAAACAGGCAAAGGGAATGAAGGACTTTTTTATTTCCTAAAGAGAAGGTTTCCGGGCATAAAAACGCCTGCACATCCTTTCCAACCTCAGTGCATTTACATCCACTTAAAACACGCGCTTACTTCAAAAACGTAACGCGTTACTTGTTACTGTCATTTCAAAGTCAAAAGAAAAATTCCCAACTTAGGATCAATAAAGTATATCTATCTATCTATCTATCTGTTACATTTTAAAATTACTGTTTTTGAATTGTAAGGCATTGCATTACTTTCACCAAAACAACTGGAAAAATGGATTTGGCGTTCTCAGTAGATCTCATTTTCACATCCGGTCGGAGGTGACGTGGTCCGACGTCATGACAACAGAACAAGATAGCGGCTGCAGTACATATTGTGCAACCTAACGCCGAAAGACATGACGAGATACACAACATTTTTTACATTTCTATCCCTTTATTCTGTTTTATTTACACATAATTCCCAGCATAATGAGACAGAGTTTATGCTTCATCAAAAATCTAATAAGATTCATCCTTGGCCTCAAGGGTATGGTGGATTTTTATCCAAGTTATTTAGCAAAGGCAAATTTTTCTAAAGCTCTGAAAGACATCTTTTAATTTCTGCAGAAATGAGAAAATCACTCAACCGGCATTCTGGCGTTCCTTGAGTGAAGGTTTTACAGGCATTTATACACAAAACAGGCTGCTTATCACACATACACCAAGGATGACTTTGATTAGACAATTGTTTCCACGTCCTCCACCCATTGTCCAATCACGCTCTTTCAATGGTCTTATAGTGATTAGTAAATAAACCCCACCGTCTGTCATGTGATCATCGCTCACTACAAGACAGACGGGCGAAAGGAAGGAAACGTCATTTTTCAGATTTTACATTGGTTCAACGTAAATGAAAAATATTCCCCCTAAAAGGGATAATTGGGTTTAAAATTGTAAAATATTCCCAGTTTTCTTTCTGTAATGCCTCACAATACCGCGTTACAGCAAAAAGTAATTCATTACCGGAATCGCGTTGCTTTAGCTTTTGTCAGAGCTTTGTGTTTCTCCGCTCTGGAACTTCAAATCAAATCTGAGCGTGCGGCTGCTGGATCTTACAGATTCTTTGGGTCGTGGAGACGTGCAGCTCCTCCTCCTCTTCCTCCTCTCAACATATTTCCATAGTGATTTCCATCACTGCATCTGCCTTTTCAGCTCCACTAACCGCCATGTTCTCTCCGATCGTCATTCTAACAGAGGCCATTAGCGTTAAGTACGGCTCCTCTCAGCCAATCAGTGATCTGTCGACGCCGTTATGTAACCTCAGTTGTTTTCTTTTTTTCTTTTCTGTGCGTCCAAGTATTCCCTGTCCGGGTTCGAGAGTTCACCACATTCACCCTCGGGGCAGCACTGTACCCTGAGTCCCTCGGAGTGTGTGTGTGTGTGTGTGTGGGCTGCCAGGTGGACAGCAGCCAGATCTCACGCTCTGCCGCCACACACACATCAGCTGCCACTCAGCGCTCGCCCAGATTGGCGTCTAATTGCGTCGTAATTGCGTTATTTGTCCCTGCGCACACTTGTGGAGAAGGTTACTCTCCGTCTGCCGCCTTTGAGCTCCTTAATACTGCATGATTGGGCGATAAATCATCGCTCGGCGAGGGCGGCGCCCGCCCGCCAAGCATAGGTGTGAAGGTTGTCACGCCCGTCGTGATGTGTGAAAGAGATACGGCGGTGCGGCGGCGGCGGCAGCGAGGTTTGTGAGGCCGTAAATTGTCAGATTGGCAAATTACAGCCTTTGGGTGGAGCAGGAAAGGTTGCGAGGTGACAGTTCTCTGCAGAGTTATCATCAGCTGCCGGAGGTTCATGTTCACTGTCGGCTGCCGTGTTCCCATCACAACGTTTCTCTGCTTGCTTTGAGAGATCGGAGGAAAAAAAACAACCTTTTTGCGCCGGCAGTGAAGTGGAAACGACGGATGAAATCGGTTCTGATGTGACGAATAGAGCTCACATGACTGATCAGCTGAACTACGCTCTCACTTCAGCCGTAGTATCGCGTGTCGGGGAAAGTGTAGGTACATAAATCCCTTACCGCAGGGCAGCTAACCACATTGCATCGTGTGATATTTCTAGTGCTTACTCTTAATCTATGGAATATAGCATCAATATTGCACACTAAATAGTAGCTCTTAAACATCAGAGGTACAAAGGAATCACTCGTCATACTAAGTAGTGCGCCAGTATCCGATTACGAAGACCTTGTATTCTAGCTCACAAAGTAGTACAAAGTAGTAATGATGTAGTAACCCAGACCTTGTGTTCTCTCCTTCTACTCTCTTTATTATGGCCACATGTCTTATACCAGCACCAAGGGTATAGAAACTATGGGTACCAGTACTCCGTACCTTTCAGGTATTGACCAAAACAGCCCAGTACCAAGTAGCATCGAAATTGCGCCTGTCAAACGATACCTGCAATCAGTTGTTTTTGTACCCACATCTAGAAAAAAAAGAAGACTGTTTCTCTGGTTTTACTGGCAGCCAATCACCACAAGCGTAATTTGAGCACTTTCAAAATGTCTTTGTGTAAAAATCTTTGGAACGAGGAGGAGTGGAGACATCTCTACAACTGATCGCTGTCTATTTGCATGATTAATATGGGATGTTGAAAGTAACAAAAGGTATCAAATGAAGTACTCAACTGGTATCGCTATTGTTTTAAGGGTACCGGTATAGGACGTTTTGAAACAATACCCGGCCCTAATAGAAAAAGACATTTACATTTTTTACACAAACACAAAGCCTGCAGACAAACACACGGACAAGTGATGGATCTGATCCAGGACCTGCGGCTGCCAGAGGCCGTCGCGGCTGCAGGCGACCACCGCAGTGATCAGCGCTTCCAGCCACGCCGCGAACCCACCGCTGAAATCTGGAGGGTGTGTGAAGGCAGAAAATGACTTTACCAAGCTGGCGACCGGCTTTCACGGAGCACTTCACTTTATGAATCCATCTCTGGCACGAGCCGGGGCGGATTGTTTCTGTGAGCGAGAGTATCAGCGCTGCCCGAAATCAAGGCTAAACAAGAACATAAGAGAATTCTGAGAAGCCTCTGGAATGCCAACTCTGAGACACTCAGCGCTCGCTTTGTTGTCATTCAGACGCTCGAGTAGGTGTCGCACCTCGCTATCAAACAATTTGAGAGGGGAAGTTCGCCAAAAAAATTCATTCATCTACTCTATCCGATGGAATGTCATATGTTATAATCGGGTCTTGCCATTTGATAGAAACAGTGAAAACGGCATTCTAGTCATATTTAGTGGTTTCTTTTTTATCAGACACTCAGGTATTGATGATCACGGATCCCTTGCAATTACACAACAGACCACTAGGTGTCAGCTGAGAAACACTGTAATAGAACATACAGAATCCTCCATACTGTTGTCATTTTTCAGTGAACTCGCCCTTTAAGTCTTTGGCGTTGGCTTTATCTGAATCGGTGTATCTGAAAAAGAAAAAGAAAAAAACGCTGTTGATTGTTGAAGCTTTTCTTTTTTGCTCTGAAAGGTTTGAATTGCGAGGCCATTAAGTGCCACAATAATTCGGCAATTATTGTTCAACTTAGAGCAAAAAATGTTGCAGGCGGCTGCGAAACGCAGTAAACATTTCAAAAACACTGACAGGGACTCAATTATTCATAATGAGACGAGTGAGGTTGGGAGAACACATGCCGACCATGAACACTTCTTTCTACATTAAGAAACGTTTTTATTAAGACCTTGAGTGAAGGTCTTAATAATATACATATATATATATGTATCAAAATAAAGATAAAAAGGCTTTTCCATCAGGACTCGGGAGGATCGCTGCGGTACTCGGATGATGAGTGATGCCTCGTGGGGGCTTCACACAGCTCACGGTCATCTGTAGTACAGCTGGAAAAACCTTTTCAACCGTCTTCAGTGGATATCTTCCAATAAAAAAAACCAAATAAAATCCCAGAGCTGCTCGTGGAAACACACCGCCTCCCAAAGGGTTCCTGAGAAAGAGGGGAAGCTTTCAGCCCAAAGACCCCCAAAACCTTCAGAGCTCCAGAACTTCAGGCTCCTCTGGTCTGCGAGGGTTTGGTGGACTTATTCCCATGCAGGGTCTTGGAGATGTTCTGCCCTGCAGGACTCGCAAAGCTCCCCCTCAAGGTCCGTCCCAATCCCATAGTGATATTGGTATTGATACTTCAACTAAATAAATCAGAAAAATGTTTGCACTCTGTAAATATTAAAAATTCATAACCTCTTCTAGTTTATTTACATATATTCATATATGTATATTTTCTTTTGACATACTATTCTTCTGCTTGTTGTTGTCCTCGTCCTTATTCTAGTTTTCATGTTTGTTATAGTAGATGTTTGTTATGTTGAAGGTAAACTGGTGCATTTTAAAATTATATTTTTTTTGTTTTTATTGGATTAATTGAGGTTGTTTTTCAGGTTCTTCTAATTTGTTTTTGATTGATCTTATTCAATTGTAGAATATTCTTATGTTAAAGGTTGAAATGTATGTAAGTCATTGGTTAATAACCAATGGGTCAGTTTTTCTCACAGCTACTGTTGCTGACTATTGTTCTCTGTTTGA
>CAESWR010000705.1:87068-97509 GCA_903171835.1 Mullus surmuletus | reverse complement strand
AAAAAAAAAAAAAAAAAGGGTGGAGCTTCGTCGTGGTCGGCTTCATTGTGAGTCAGAAACGCCTCCAACAGTCCAAATCTAATCACCGCTAATATCAACAGCTGAAGACGGAAAAGAGCTCATTGACAAAAATCCTTCCCACCTCCAGTGACGCCCCGCGGTGCGAGGCTCCGGGAGGAGTCTGTGGGGGGGTTGGGGGGGTTGGGGGGCGTGAAAACAAAAGTAACTTTGGGGGACGAGGCCCGTGTGTGTGGCTCTTAGTGTACGACAAACTTTGACCCATAGGAGGAGCTATAGCCGTTGTTCGTAACACCACCTGCGAGATCTGCTCTGGAGCTCATGGACCGTCAGGCCGTGGCAGGTGAGTAACAGTCATTCAATGTCATTCATAGTCAGAGCAACAGGGACAGCAGAGCTTGGAGACGCCTGAGGACAGAGGGAGGGGTGGGGGGGCGGGGGGGGTACGAGGGGGGGCGAGGAGTCTCTGGGCTCACTTGACATGTTCGGCACTGTGGGAAGAGCAGTAGTATTTCTTGTGAGCGATGAAGGTTGACAGGCTGCTGAACTTGATGTTGCACAGCCGGCAGTAGCGGGAGTTACCGTTCTGGACCGGAGAGATGATGGGGGTCTTGGGGCCGAGGGCCGGCGGTTGGGGGGCGGGGTGGGAAGCCACGGTCGGTGAAGCCTTGTCCGGAAGGACCTCAGGCACAGGTGACAGAGTCAGAGAGGGAGCCCTTGCCGGGGAGACGGGTAGGGGGGAGGCGGCGGAGGGCGAGCCGGCGGAGGGGCTGCCGTTCAGCAGCGGCGAGGCGGGGGAGGTCGTACCGCTCCTCGTCTGCCCGTTGACGCCGTCCCTTTGAACCCGGGACAGCAGTCTGGACTGGCCGGTCGGGGTGGTGGAGCTGGCGCCTCCACCCCCGGGGCTGAGGCTGGGGCTGCGGCTGGCCGCGCTACCCGGCTGGGAGAGGGTCTCCAGGGGCTGCTGGACGGTCACCACCAGGCCGTGGGTGGTCTTGAAGTGCTCCATCAGGTCACAGGTGATGGGCCGGTTGGGACAGTACGGACAGACCATCTGAGGGGACCCGGCGCCCACACCTTTGGCCCCGGCCCCCGGGGTGGCGGCCAGCAGGGCGGCGGTGGTATGCGGAGGGGAGGGGGCGTCGGCGTGGGGGCTGGTGGAGGAGCTCTGGGCCTGGGCCCCCCACTCGGCGGGGAGGGCTTTGGCCTCCATCGGGTGGAGGAGATCCGGGCGCTCCTGCTGCGTCCTGCTCTTGGGCGAGGTAGAGGCTGATCTCTTGAGTCGGTGCAGCTGCTCCAGGGTGTGCGGCTGCAGCGTGGTGGCCGGGCAGTAGTAGGTTTTGTGCGCCAGGTAGTTCTCGATGCTGTTGAAGCTGATGCTGCAGGCCGTGCACTTGTGGTAGTCGGTGAGCGGCAGGGCGGGAAGGATGCTGCTGCTGCTGCCGCCGCCACTACCGCCGCTGTTGTGCCGGGGAGCCTCTCTGAGTCGAGGCCTCTTGCTCAGGTCGATCGGACCGTCGCCCTCGGGACTGGAGCTTCCCGCCCCGCCGGGAGAAACCTCCTGCTTCACCGCCAAGCCGAGCACGGAGGGCGATGGCGCAGAGGCGGCGGCGGAAGCTGCGGCGGCGGCGGCGGCCGCTGCGGCGTTAGCTAAGGCCTCGGTCCGGGCCATGTGGATCTCGTACATCTTCTTCCTCTTGCGTGTGCGGATGGGCTGCGGGAGGAAGGGCGCCGCCGCGTTGGCCTTGGCCACGTGCACCGAGCGCTGGTTGGACGGGTCGTGGCGCGACGCGCAGTAGAAGCGCTTGTGAACGGTGTAGTTGTCGTGCCGACTGAAGCGGATGTTGCAGGCCTGGCAGAAGGTTCTGTTGGGGTCGTCCTCCTGGTCCTCGGCGGAGCCACTTGCGGGACTCTGGCTGCCCTCGCTGGCTCTGCCGCCCCCCCCGCTGCCGCCGCCACCCACGCTGCCCCCCCCGCCCTCCCCCTCGGAGGAGGACGACACGCCTTCCCTCCCCGCGGCAGGTTCTGTCTTGACTTCGACCAGCCTCTTGGAGTCGGACCCCCCACTCCCTGCGGCTGGGTCGGAGTCAGTGGGAGAAGCCGAGGCCGCCCTGCTGGCCGCTCCGCCCTGAGGGGACGCCGAGGAGCCGTGAGCCCCTCCGGGAGGCGCCGCGGCCGGGGCCGACTCCCGTGCGGATCCGGGGCCCGACGCCGAGGCTGCACCGTCGCCTTGGTGCCTGCTGGAGCAGTACAGCCTCTTGTGTGCATAGAAGTTGTTGATGTTGTTGAAGGTGATGTCGCACTCAAAGCAGGTGGCTCCCTTGTGAGGCGGGGTGGCCGTGGCCGCCGCCGCCGCCGTGGGAGCGGTCGGCCCGGCGGGGAAGAAGGCGGCCGGGCTGCTCTGAGGAACCGTCTGCCCTTGTTTCAGACGGCTGTGGACCATCTCAGACATCTTGGCCAGGATCTCCGAGGCCTGAGGCAAGATGGCCGTCTCTGGGTTGAACATGTACTGAGGCAGGAAGACGGCTCCTCCGGGGAAAACCGAGCCGGCGCCTCCTATGTGGGTGGGGCTGGAGCCGGGGGTGGGGCTAGTCGGCTCCGCTTTCACCGTTGTAGTGGCGGGACTCTTTGGAGAGTTTGACGTCTGGCTGGAGGTGGTGGCGGTCTGACCCTCGGGGGTTTTCTTCACCGACTCTTGCTCCCCGTCCTCCTTCACCTCCATCTCCTGCTCCTCCGCCTCGGAGTCCGAATGAGGCTCCTCTTTGATGTTTAGCTCTGCGGTGGGCGCGTCTGGGGGGCTGCAGCCTCGAGGAGTGGCCGAGCTGCCGTTGGCTCCAGGGCTGGACGAGTCCGGTTTGGGGACGCAGGCCGGGGGCTCCCTCTCGGTGGGGGACGGCTGGAGCTGGTCCACCAAAGACGGGGTGCTTTGGCGGGGGGTGGGGCTGCGCTCGGCCGGGACCCGGACCTCCAGGTGGGTCCTCACGTGCTGCTGAAGCTGGGCGGGGGAGTCCGAGTTGTGACCGCAGACCTGACACTTGAGGACCACGCCGGAGTCTCCAGGACTGAGACCTGAGGAGGAACATGGAGGTGTCAGAGATGGAACCGGGACCCCCGTGTTTGGAGGAAAAAAACAAAAACCGCAAAACCATGACTGACCAGTGGAGAGGGGCAGCTTGGGGAGACCCGGCCCCGGGGAATAGACCTCGCTGCGGGAGCCCGGCTGGCAGACCATGTGGCTGGTGACCAGGTGGCTGTAGAGGATGTCCCTGGTGGTGGAGACGAAGCCGCAGCCGTGACACACGCCGTTCAGAGTGTCGGTGTGGACCTTCAGGTGCCGCTCGCAGTTGGCTTTAGTGGTGAACGCCGACAGACAGATGAGACACACGAAGGGACGCTCGCCTGCGGACAGATGAGGGTCAGATGATTAATCAGAAGGCGAGTCCATCTCTGGGGGGGGGATCTCCGGGGGTCTGCTTCTCACCGCTGTGCGTGCGCATGTGGATCTCCAGCGAGCTGGCGCTGGGGCAGCTCTTGTTGCACTGAGGGAAGGGGCAGATGCGCTCGTTGGGGTACGACTCCTTGGGTTTGTCCTGCGGCGGCGAGGAGGCGGCGGCCGGCTGCTTCTGCCGGCTGGCGCAGTAGTACATGAGGTGCGCCTGCAGGTTCCTCTCGCTGCGGTACCAGATCCCACAGTCCTTGCACGGGAAAATATCCTCTGAAGGAAGCAAAGACATGTTTTGTTTGAATCACATGGTGAGGAGGGACTTCAGAAGACCAGGAGACCTTCAAACACTCATCATTAACGTAGGTTAATGTCAACTGTATGAAGAAACTGAATTTTGTCCAGCAGAGACTCACTCCTCCTTCCAGATCCAGAAATTACAAGGGCTGGGTTTTAAAAAAAAAATCCAGTCTCGCGTGATCAGCGGGATCAGGTTGTTTATGTTATGTTTGTAGCCACTTGATTTACATTGTCTGCCTTGTAATTTAATTCAGATCAATTCTTTTTTTTTTTTGTGTTGTCAGGTGGTCATGTTTGATTAAAAGTAGATGATTAATGTAACTGGTTTGCGTTCAATTCTTAATGAAAAGACACTTTTTAATAATGTACCAGGTTGCTTGTTAAATGTACAGCATTATTTTATGTGAAATATCCCCAACTATGGTATTTAATTTAATTGAATCTTGAATCGAATCCATTTGGGACCTTGTAAAAACCAATTGAATCGACCTGGAAAATCTGAGCCACCAGCCCTAGAAATGACAGCTTCTAATTATAAGGCTGAGCTGTGTGTGGCTCACTGTCATTTTAAGAAATCCCTGCAGCTAAATAGAAACTTTAGGAGCCACCTGTGGTGGAGCGGAGCGTGATAAAAGGTCTGCACTGCCATCTTGTGGCCGAAGAGAAAGCTACAAGTTTAAAGGAAGCAGCAGAGGCTGCAGTCTCACGCCGCAGAAAAATGACTACAGCTGCAGATGCTGAAAGCTTATTTAGATGAAGAAGGAGGAGGCGGTTTGGAAAACAATTCACTTCACGTCGTCTCGGTCAGATTCTGCTCAGAGACTCGTCTCTCTCGCCCTCAGACCGACACTCACTGTTGACGACAGCCGTGGCCAAGATGGCGGCCATGCCGGCCTGCTGCGGGAGGAGCTGGATGTCGGAGTGCAGTGCCGCCGGGTACAGAGGCTCCTCCTTCACCGCCGGCTGCTTCGGGTGGACGAGGCCGAGCGGCGGCGAGAGGCGAGCCGGAGGGGACGGCGAGAAGGTGGGCGGGGCCAGCGAGGGCGCGGCCAGGAGGCTGTCGCCCGCCGCCACGTCTCTGGTCACCTTACAGAACAGCTCGTCGCCTGGGGGGAAAGAAAATGGGGGGAAGGTCACGTGACGCTCAAACACACACGGCGAGAAGGAACTCGCAGAGGCGCCGCCGTCATCTCACCTTGGCTGTAGACGGTGCAGTTGGCGGCCGAAGGGTCAGAGGTCAAAGGCAGGCGGCTAATCCAGCAATGTGGATCCTCACACACCAGCGTCAGCCTGGAGTTCTGCACGCACACACACACACACACACACACAGGTCAGACTGTGCAGCAGACAGAGCGACGTGGAAGCTCATTTATCACAGTTAGCCTCGTCTAATGAGTGTGGACGGCCGCTCCGCTCGCAACGAGGACTCAGAATGGGAGGCTCGTTTCAGCTCGTTACAGCTCGTTAAGGCTCGCCGTGGGCGGAGCTTCACGGTCACGGTCAGATTCTTGAAAGTTATTTTTAAAAGATCAATACAGTTCTCAGCTTATACAGGTCCTTTTATATCAGATCAAAGGTTTTGATTTATGGAATGTAAATATTCATTAAACCAATACACGATTTAATTAAACAATATGTAAAACGCAATGTAAATGTAATTTAAGAGGAACATATATAAAAAATACTGTATAAATAAATAGATGGTAAATACTGAAATACATATCTAAACAAAACCCTCCAAAAAAAGAAAAAAATTAAATAAATACAAAATAAATTAGCATTTATATGGGAAAAAAAATGCTACAAAAATATATTTGGGCAAATAAGAGAAAGGAGAAAAACAACAATAAAAGAAATCAAATAAATGAATTGCAAACGCTGGTTATTCAAAGGGCTGCACATGGTGTGACGAGCAGCAGATAATCACAATCATCACAGCTTAAATCCTCTCCAGCATAGTTGGCCTCAGAGGTGGCGTCCGGCAGTCAACACACACACACACACACACACACACACACACACACACACACACACTTCTAACAAGGGCGGGAAAGAAAAAAAAACGGTGCCAGTGAGCAGAGGATGATTACAGCGGGAGAAGGAAATGAGGAAACGAGGGGAGCAGAGGCCGAACAAAGCTGCGTGGACAATGAATGAGAGGAGGGACGAGACGACGAGCGCAGGAATAAAAGAGGGAGGAGGAGGAGAGACACTGGGAGGAGGAAGAGGAAGAGGAAGATAAAGAAGATCTGATGAGGCCCGACTATTCAGCCGGCCGCCATAATAAGATCCGCCGCGGATACTCTGGACAAAGACGGGAGATTCAACATGCACGTCTGTAAGTGGAGGTATGAGACACACACACACACACACACACACACACACACACACACACACACACACACACACACACACAGACCTACACACACCTGCATGCCTTGACTACAATCTTGTCTTTGTTTGCACGCAGCTGCAGGAGGTCTCACTCGGACATTCTCAGCGACATTTTTTTAGCCTCTAAGTGAGAAAAGATGCAATGTAACTTTCTTTAAAAACACAAAAGACGCACGTGTGTGTGTGTGTGTTGCCAATAACAACGTATATTTATATTCCTAAACGTGAATACATGCAGATAATTGGAAGTTTTTTGGAACATTTCTCCACTTCCCAGGATCAAACTCCCCCCCTGCAATACACGCAGACGGCCACCTGGAGGCAGCATTCCCTCACTGCCGAGCCTGGACGTGAACCCAGTGGCAGGTGTTGATGCAAAAGCTGTGGTTGCCGCGGCGATCTGATGTCAAATGCAGTAAATTTGCCCAATTATACAAATAAATGTAAAATAAAAAATTTCCCCAAACTCGCTGTTGTGTTGTGGTTTTTTCTCACTGAATGTTGCTGCTCGCTGCCGTCAAAGCTGCTCGAGGCGACGTGGTGGGAGTGAGACCTCGACGGGCGACGTTCATTTAGGTTTCATGTGAGAGCGTTCTTTTACTGTCTCTTTGTTAAAACATTTTTTTTTATAAAAAATTAAATAAAATGTCTCAGTCTGTTGCATCTGGACCAACATTCATCACCTCTTAGAGTCTGTCAGCACAATCACACACACACACATACACACACACACCTGTTTAAAAAAGCTGGTTTCTTATATTTCCTGGGTTTGGTTGGAGAATTCGAAAGGGGGCGGAGCCTGGGCAACGCTTTATCACGTCATACAGCGGGTATCACAAAAGATTCTAATAGCGCGACAGAAACTATTGTATATTGTAGCTTCATTGCTCACAAACGAACCTTTCTGTTTATCATTTTCTAAGAATATCACATTAAAAAAAACAGATTTTTGACATGACGCTCTTTTAGCGGCAAGGACGCGTCAATGCTCCCGACTTTCCTAGCATTTGTTCACCTCCACGCAGCCGATCCGGCCTCGCTCGGCCGAACTCCGATCAGGAACCTGAATTCAAATCCCTTCAATGGTGTCGCGCCAAATCACAGAGCGACAAAAACTCCCTTTAACAGAGGAAACTGCAGAGCTGGAAGAGCAACCCGAGGTGGGCGGAGCCATCTGCCACGACGACAAACACAGCCGTACACACGTCCAACTCACCAAAACACACACACACACACGTTGACTCCTCTGCAGGGTTTCTAACCTTTGCACACGCGTCCAAACACACATATTGATACCAGATTGATGACTATTGATGCTCGACCGTCAGCTGAGTGCAGATAAAATTGTGTCCAGACACTCTCTGTTAGGGGCGTCCCGATCAGATATTGATATCTGATATTGGTCCGATATCAGCAGAAAAAACAAGTATCAGATTATATCGGCCTGCATTGAAAATCTCCAATAGGAGGTAATGAGGTTATTTTTCAGGGTCTTCTAATTTACTCTTATTTATTCTATCCAATTGTAGAATATTCTTGTGTTTAAGGTTGAAATGTATGTAAGTCATTGGTTAATAATCAATGGGTCAGTTTTCCTCACAGCTACTGTTGCTGACTATTGATCTGTTTGAGCCTTTTCTAACATTCCACACTACAAAATAAGTCATAAAAGTATGTGTGATTCCGGCTGATATCGGATCGATATCGGTATCGGCCGATACTCAAGGCTGCAACATCGGCATCGGAAGTGAAAAAGTTGTATCTGGATACAAGACGCACATTATTCAAATCTTAAAAAGCACGATAAAATAAAAAAAAGTTCAGAAGAAACAAAAACGGCGACAGAAAAAGGAGCATCTGACCCTCCCCGCCGGGGCTCGGACCTCGGCCTGCTGCTGCTGCTACGGTGGGTGTGTGTGTGTGTGTGTCCGAGCGGGCGAGGAAGACGAGCGCGTCTGAGGAGGAAGCCTCTCAGTCTGCGGCGCGGTGAAGATTGAGGCAGAGCAGGATTGTATTTCATGGGGAAGTCGCGCTGATGTGAAGATACGGCTGCTTTTGTTTTAATTTGTAACCCAATGCTGGAGCCGTCTGAGCTGTAAGTACTGCTAATTTGTTTCAGACTAATTCATCACGGCCACGGCTTTGGAATTCACCATGATAGGGCAACGGGGAGAGCTCAGTAGCGCGCCAGTGGAAAACACACACACACACACACACATACGGGGAGAGCAGGAGAAAATGAGGAACACACACAAGCGTGTTCTTCAAAGATCTAAAATATGAAGTAATTACTTTATGAGTCAATGTGATTCTCTCTCATCTTTGCTTGTGTGAGACTTTTATTAAAAGTCTGCATCGTCTCCCTGACGGAGCCACTCTGCGACCAGCACGCGCTTAATTACCGTAAAAAAAAATCTGTTTTACACTCCTGCAGGATTAAATAAACNACCACCCACACACACACCACATACCACACACACACACATTATCTGTGGGAGGTTTATTGCTCCATCACGGTGTAACGTCACAGATATTTGTTTTTATATCTGATGTGTGTGTGTGTGTGTGTGTGTGATGATGCTCTTCTGTCCTGAAAATAACTTGTAATCTCCGGAGAGGAAAAATTAGCCGAGTGGACGCAGGCCGGCAGAAGGCTTTCGCAAAAACAGATTTTTTTTTGGGGGGGATGGAAAAATCTGCACCTGTGAACATCTTCAAATATCACAGAAATAAACAAACAAAAAATAATAATTAATAAATAAAAAATACATTAATTTGATGCATTTACAGAGATTTTTCCCCCCTTTGATTTAAACAGAAAATAATCTGACTCTGCCTCTAATCCGACTGCTGCTTGGCCTCAGGTCCCCTCAAAAAAAAGGGAACTTCTTGAGATCTACGAACAAACACGCAAACGGAGCCAAAAAATTCGTAATAATCATGTTGCCGGAGATAATCAATAATCCGTACACCAAACCAACACACCTGCAGAATCCCACAATCCCACCCGTCATCGTCAGATCTGCTCTGAAAAACAACAAAACTCTCCAAGGTGAGGATCAGACGAGACGACGGGGAGCCTGAAGGAGTGAAGGATGATGGGAAAACACCGTGCACACACACACACACACACACACACACACACACACACACACACACACACAAACACCCCAAAAAGTGTTTGAGATTTCGCAGTTAATTGCAATTTAAGCAGCAACAATAGCAGATTATCGGCGGCGTCGACCTGCGAGGAGGTAAACACGTCACGTTACAGTGGCAGACGCAGACTCCCCCGGCAGATAATGACGAGGAGGAGGGAGGCAGAGGGCCAGCGTGTGTGTGTGAGTGTGTGTGTGTGTGTGAGACTGTGTGTGTGTGTAATTAACCAGGCCAGCGGAGAATGCCGATGCCAGAGATGTGGCGCAGAGTTAAGGAGGACGACGAGGCCACCGGATGCTATCAGAGCCCTTTTCACTCGCGCTGGTCTGACGCCCATCACAGGGGCCGAGGAACGTGTCCACACACACACACACACACACACACACACACACACACACACACACACACACACACACACACACTGCCGGACGGCTTCTTGGAACGACCGAGCGGCGTTTGGCCGCCGGTGAGTAAACACCTGCTGCGTCCAAACAACAACTGTTCATAGATACGATGGGATTATAATCTGGGATTAATGTCCGAAAGGTTCCAAAATGTCTAAAATCGGGATGAAGAGCCTAATTTTTGAAGAGTAGAATGTATTTTTGAGATGACAAACACACATTTGTGGGAATTATTTTGCAGATTTTTCGAGATTATAATGACAGATTGGCGAAGTGAATCAACCTCAGGATGGATTTTTTTTCCCAATCAGATTATTCTCACGAGGTTTGGTGTTGCTGTTTGTTTTGGAAGCGAAGCCTGCAGTGCTACGCTAGTGCTAATTCTGCAGCTCGTTTCTTCACATCCACTCAGATTAAACTGACGTTTAAGTCAAATGTCAGATCAGATTCCGTATCTTTCCGTTAACGGAAGGATCAGGAAACTGTTGTGACACTGAAACTTGCCGCGTCCTGACACTTTGACACTAGGAAGCTTTTTTTTTTAACCCATAATGCCGTTGGCCTCGGCTGCTCTTCCGCCTGCACTTGAATAGTGGTGAAACACTGTGTTACCATGGAAACGTTTACATGCAGCCTTTAGAATAACTGGGAATATGATAAAACCTGAATCTCCCCCCTGGTTCCTCCTTCTCTGAGGTGAACATGTGATGATGTCTCCTCCAAT
>CAESWR010000704.1:319851-331546 GCA_903171835.1 Mullus surmuletus | reverse complement strand
AAAAAAAAAAAAGGGGGGGGGAGGCCTTCACGGGCGAGCATCTGGAGAAGTGGAGTTTGCAGAGCTGTACTCGCGCAGGCACATAAACAGCACCTGTGTTAATCCACTAGCCTGTATCCAACAGGGCAATAGCAAACTGAGAAGCTTTATATCCAGACTTGGGTACTTAGTGGGATTTTCAGAAAGCTCCAGAAATACATATACGGGGCAATTATTTGTGATTACATGTTCATTAATGCCATCCAAATTATTGACTTGTTCTTGTAATGTTCCCGACCGCATTTTTGCAATCCTGAGAGCTGCACAGCCAGATGAGGAATGCGCCAGGCGAACATGCGAGCAGATGGGAGGAGGGAAAAAACCTTTGTGCTACATGTGTCTTACATACCAGTAAGAAAAATAAAGCTGCGGAGGGTGGAGAGTGCAGAACAGCCTGTAAACTGGTATTTTACATGAGATGAGTAAAGCAGAAGAGGGGGCTTTTGGACCGCCGAGGGAGTTTGGCGGTAATGAGCCCGCTGGAACACTCGACAGGGGAAACACATCTCCGTTTTAGTGGAAATACAAAAGAGCAAGTAAAAAGAGGGCGTGTGCCTGACGACGGACAGGGCTCCAGATCCAGCCACTGAGAAAAATAAGCCAGAACTGCGCTCTATTTCCATAGAAAACATTAATATCAACATCAAACCCTCTCTCAACAGACCCAAATTAGTTTTTAATTCACAGCCCTCTTACGTTTGTTGATTTATTGTTATGGATGTTACCGTTACCTGAGAAACACTGAGTTACCATCGACACTATGGCAGAAAAACAGATCACGGTTTCACAAATCACACAACTGATACTGTGTCTGCCTCATGTTTCAAGTTACCTTTCGGCGTAAAGAACCTTCGCTTTAGACTGGAGCAGAGTGTGTTTTCAGACGGGTTAAATAGGATCCAGGCCCATCAGTGTATGGGAACCACACTGTGGCGCTGGCGCTCAGACTGCTTCCGCTGTCATCGCTATACAAACACAATGGTGACTGAACTGCATCTGTCTGCACATGGCAAACACTCTGCAGAGAAGGTAAACATTGGGTGAAATACAGCCCTTTTGTGTCAGACTTAGATTTTTTTTACGGTTTTAACTTCGATGAATGAAAAACTATCAATAGATTTCTCGCAATATTTTCATCATAACTGATTTTTTACCTCTTATTCTTAAGAGGTAACAATCGTATTCTTAATATTGCACCTCAGCAGGATATTCTCAGCTCATTGAAATCTAATGAGCATTCATTTAGACGGTCTAAAGTCGTCGAGGCAGATCCTACAACCTCAGAATTCATTGCGGCTCCCATAACCGCCGGCCTGTCTTCTTCAGGTCGTCATTATCGCGCCAGGGCCACGGCGGACGGGGGTAAGAAAACACCGTAGTTACATTGACAAAGTCATTTAGGTGCTTGTAAAAAACTCTTGTAAAAAGCTTTACAAGACTCGCGCAGCTCTGCCAAACAGCTCTGGGATGCACAAACTCCTGACCCTGGGAGTCAAGTTCAAGTGAGCTACTGAGATTTTGGGTCTTCTGTAAACCACTCGACGGCTAAAAGGTCAAACTAATACTGGGGTTAAGGTTGACGGGCGGGACAACCAATCAAATCGATTGTGTACAATGTCTCATTCATGGAGATCAACATGCTCACCATGCAGGAAAAGGTTTTGTTTTTAGGCCAAAAGTAAACCAAGTGGTCCTGTGAGTAACTTAGAGTCACAACAACCCCGTAAACTGTTATGTAATTAGGAGCAGACTGACAACGACTCTGATCAGCACTCAGTGGTTTGTCACTGTTGACGAGACATCATCTCTGGTTACTGGCAGGCCTGGAAATGCTTTCCAGACTGCTTTCCTCAGCGCGATCCCTAAATGCGAGTGAGCAGCCGTCTGCGGATATCTGATGTCTTGTCAAGAGACGACAACCAGAAACAGATCAGTCAGGGAGCGGGATGCTGAGCTTAATTTTAGTGTCTGGTCGTGACGGTCAACAGCCGCCCGCAGTGCAGACGCCACAGATTTGTTTATATTGTTGATGGGTTTTCTTTGATATCTAAATGCTGTAGGCAAGAAACAAGGTTCAAGTCGAGATTCATTTCACGGCGCATGCTGTGCGTCACATCCAGATGCCCCTATCTAGCATTGCTGAGATTTCTACATCAGTTTGACGCATTCGTGTCCCCTTCAGGCCATAACAGCCCACTGAGTGACAGACTGACAGTCGGTGCATAACATCGCGGTGAAAAGCCCATTCTTCTCTGTCACATGGTTTCATTTAATCTGAATACTCCTCGACCCCTCTGGCAAACCTGAAACAAAGGATGGAGCTCACCTAAGCCATAACAAAAAATTTAGCCTGGTGTCCTGTCTTTATAGAGTTGAGCAGACGAATCGTGTTTGAAATGTGTGAGTTGGGCGCAGATGTGATCACTCCCCTCATGTGCATACATACTGTAGATAATGGAACGTGATTAGGAAATAATTGAGACATGCAGGACTGCAGGTTGAGCAGTTGGACAATTGGGAAATTTCCTGTTTGAATATACCGCAAAATGATGAGGGGATGTGTGTGTGTGTGTAGCACATTTAAACAACTTGTGAGGGCATTCACCATCGGACAGCTGCGGCAATTGTGCAATCAAAGCGAGTGCGCTCAAAACGCTGCCGAAAATGATAATTTCACAGTCATCAGCCCCCGAGTCTACTCTGGTCCGAACAATGTGATGTGATGACCAGCTGCCTTGGTGGGAGGCCAAGCTCCGCACTCGTCATGAGCGCGACACTCGAGCCATCTAATCTACTCATAAAAGGAAAAGCCGACATTTTTATATGGCTCTTCATTACTGCCAATTGTATTCAATTGTGTCAGGCTTTTAGCTGCGCCTGGTCAGACACGGGCGAATGTTAAAACCATCACTCGGGCTAAAGTAATGATCTGGCGTGGTCGCGATAATCCTCATTATTTGGGGAAAAGGCAGGGTTGTGTGCTTTCTCTGTTCATATCATACTGCAGGGAGACACGCTGCATCTCATACAAGACTATTCTGCCGGGCGTGGTGATGCGACGGTAGCTGCTCACCTCGGATGTAAACACAGCGATGCATTTGCCGTGTTCTGGAAGAAAAAAAGCTTCCCAGTCGTCGCTCTCAGGAATGATAGACCGGACTCACACGTAGTCATTTATCAGGTTGCCGCTCTGGTGGAGAATTTAATAGGAAACAAGTTTTCTCAAAAAGCGTGTCCTCGAGCTGGCCAGCTGCTTTGCACAGAATGATGGAAACTCTGTAACGACAACCTGAGAATCACGGCGTCTGTCCGTGGGGCCGCCGGCAGCAGCAGACAATTGGTGGTTTTCTCTTCACGCATGTCAGCAAGCGCAGAAACCACGGACGGTTACGTCACTTGCACCTAATCAACAGGGATGAGGACATGGCTCGGGTCGTCAGCCTCTGGTTCTTTCTAATTTAGGAAAAGAGACGGATGTACGACGGCCTGGTTTTCACAGCCAGGCAGCTTGCCAAGTACTTATGTTTTGAGAAACTCTCATTCATTTTTTTCAGTGGGGAAAAAAAAGGGAAAATACTGATGCAATTAAACTTCACCCTTCAACCTTGTGATAAAACAGACACATAAATGCATAAAACAGTGACATATTGACAAGAAGATGGCAGAGAAAGTAATGCTGAATGCTGTCTACTAGGTCTAAGCATGCCAGACATGACGGTATCCATGGTGACAGTGTACATGCAGAACACTGAGATTTGAACAGTGCAGAATTAGAAAAATCTAACCTCATACCTGAAAGGCCTGCGATCTTGAAAGGGCTAATATTTTTGTAGGGTTATGTGATGATTTACGCATTTAGTAGATGAACCTCCAAACAAGCTTGCATGGTTCATTGGGAAATCTTTCTTTATCCATATCAGTCAACTTTTCAGGATTTTGTTTGTCATCTTATCAGAGCAGTGAGTTGAAAAGCAAAAGCTAGCAGAGCAAAAGAGGCAGCCAAAAAAAGCAGCGTTAATGCCTGTTTGGCCTCGGAGCCATTTCTAATCTCCAATCTCGTTTTATTTTCTTATTCTTGGTGGTCCTGTTGCGGGTCTACAAATCATTCCAAAACATCGTGTTCCTCCTTCTCGGTCAATGTGACGACAACACGACCTGGCGAAGCTGCGGGCCGTTAAAGTCGAGTTTTCCTGCCTTTCGTCTCAAGTGTCATTACGTCGTGGAATGGAAGGGGGAAAAAAAACAAGCCAAAATCCAACTCGAACTATTTACATTCCCAGCGACGAGTCAAGTGAGTGCTCCCAGGCATCAGAGTGCGCTTGCATAAAGGTGACTCAATAAAACCCCCTTATTACGCGCCGCCGGGTCTCTGAGCCAGGGAGAGCCGGGTCAGGCGCGTGTGCTGAGGCTCGATTCATGATGACTGGCAACTTGTCGCTCTGCCAATCCTGGAGTCTGCATGTGTGAAAGCGGGGTAATATGTATGCAAATTGACATTGTACAAAGTGTGACGGGAATGTAGCCGCTTGAACCTTCACCTGTATGTCTGTCTGTTGAGATCGTGCCCCGCACCGAACTGTGGCTGACAGGGTGGGGGACAATAAGCTCCTTTGTGTGCATCCAAACTCATTTCATTGTTCATTGTCCACAGGCTTTATTTTTTTCCCTTTCTTTTTATGTTAACATATGCATTCTGCTGTATCTAGGTGAAGAGCATCACAATGGTCAAGGATGATATAGACGGGTTGGGATAACAGACCTCAAACACTGTATAATATATGAAAAGTAATTTACGTCATTTACATAAAACATGACTTGATTATTTGTTAATTTCTAATGCAAACAGCTTTAGTTTGCATTAGCCCAGTTAATAGCTGTTTTTGATGCAATCTGTAAAAGCAATTATTACTAGAGCTGGGTATCATTTGAACATTTTCCATACCAGTACCCATACCCGTACCCTTAAAACAATTTTGATACGAATTGAGTACTTCATTTGATACTTTTTGTTACTTCAGTCTATATTAATCATGCGGATACAATGCAATCCGTTGTGCAAATGTCACCACTCCTCCTCCATTTTCTCCAGATCTGGGTACAAAAACAACAGATTGCACGTATCGTTTGGCAGGCGCGGTTTCGATCCTACTTGGTACTGGGTTGTTTCAGTCGATACCAATAGCCAGCCCTAATTAATACAAACTTCTAATCAGCCTTAAAACCGTATTAGACTGAGACTTCAATTATGCTCTAGGCTTGCTTAGGATATTCGCATCGACATATACATTACACAAGTTTGAGGTGACTAAAAATGGAAAACAGGTCACCCGGTGGTCCATCAACCAAGGCTTCCATTCTGATAAACACGGGCTGTGTGGGTGACAGAAGTGAGAGTTTCAAACAAACTACTCACATCATGGCAAACAAGAACCCCCTGAAAAGGGTCAAAACTAGCCCTGACAAGTCAAAGAAAGAAAAGAAAAACAAAACTCAAGTGAACCCTTTCCCCCTGGCGGTCTGCTTGAGCTCTCTTTAGTCATAACAGGGTTGTCGCCTCGCATCCACCATCAGTCAAGAGGTTCAGCCGCACCAATAAAGATTAGGATCTACACCTTTTTCATTTGGCTGAGCAGGATTACAAGTTTGCTGCCAGGTTTAACAAGGCCACGTCTCTTGCAGTCATGCTCACTGCACTTAGCACGGCTCTGGCTCTATACGGTCTATTTTTGTAGACATGTCGAGTGAGTCCAATATCTCAAAATCCCCCCCCCCTTTTGTCCTTTTTTATATAACTCTGGAGGCTTCATAAAAGATATGAGCATAAAATACACAGGGTTATCACGATAATATTAAAATTACAATAAACGCCAGTCAATAAAGGCATTTCCTGGAATCCCTTGCTGTGGAGGTAAACAAAGGAAACACAGTTAAAGTGAAAAGTCAATAACAGACGCGTAGCATGGTACTGGAAATGACAGGGTTGGCTGATGAATGACACGTTCAAAACCACCGGGACAGCCAGAATGTTGTGTTTATTTAACCATGCGGTGCACCTTAGTGATGTCACACTCGGGTCAGTGGAAACGCAACAAGCACATCTGTCTCTGTGAGCTAATGCATAGAAGCCATCATTTGTTTCATTAATCTTCGACAATTAAGGAAAATGGGTAAACGATCAATATAATAAAATGTTTGTGAAAGGCGGTTAGAGTTAAGTCTATGTATGTGTGTGTGAGTACATGTGTGTCTCGCTGGTATGAAACAACATTGCATCACCTGGCATCTATTTTGCGGAACACAAGCGTATTAAGGCGGTTACACATGTCTCAGCTGTGGCAGTTAAAACCAGCCTCCTGGCTCCACCACGACTTTTTTTTTTTAAATGAGGAATTACGATAATATGATAGTTTAAATGTGTCCCATGGGGCAAATGGTTGCCAAATAAAGTCAGGGCACGCTATTAGACACCAATCTGCACTAGATTTAGGTCTGTGGGCCTGCCAGGAATTAAGACACTCAGGCAAATGTGTGCCAAGTGCTGTTACCGAGCGTTCTGCTGCGAAGCATTGTTTGAAGGGAGAGAGACAGCGCAGCTTTACCTTGTAAGGTGAGCACCAACAGCTGCACGCTTCCAATTCCACCCTTGCAATTTGGGAAAATCCATTATTCCAGAATGGTTACACCTCATTTCTTTATAGTCAAACTATAAATCAAATTCCCAAAAATGGTTATTATTATCGTTATTGTGTGCTACAGTATTGTTGTATAGTTCACAGGGAGTTTGTTTCATCTAAAGTAATTGCATCTGTTGTCAAAAACAAGACTTTAATCAAATGCCAGTAATGATGTTTTGTTGTTTTAATCCTTTGTTGATTCTCAAGAGATGATTAAATTCTTCCACTGGCATGTCTATGTTATCCAGCTTCAAATATCTGTTAATATAATGCTGAATAAACAATTAACAACAACTGATAAATAGGTTGGGGTGGTATAACATCCGCAAAAATGCCGGCATGGAAAATGGTGTGGAAAACAGAAAAGTAACAATGTAATTTGTGCAATATAGAACATCCAAATATCAGTGATGCAACAAGCTATCTCTTGTTGGCAATACCAACTCTACTGGTAATATTATAATGCCTTCTAGTGGACAGAATGTGAAAACCATTCTAGATTTGAGTGTGTGTGGTGCTACACTCATTCTATGGAGAGGTCCATCCATAACTTATCTTTACCAAAGAAAAAAAAAAACAACTGTTTGCAGGAACCATTCTATGACAATCTACTGTAGTATACAGAAAATACATAAATCTGTGTGTGACCTCTTGGCAGGTTGTACAGTACCTGTGACACCAGGTGCAGTCTGTCACCATTACCTCATCTATTCAGACACCTCACGGCAGGTGTTTAACATTTGAGAGCCCCCCGAAAGTGCTTCGCAGAGAATGGACAAGATTACGTGTCAACACTTTAGTCCAAGTGGAACCACAAACAGCATAACTTCGGACAAAACACCCCATCGTTAAATTGCCCTTTCCACATAAATCTCTCTTGCAGTCCTGCGGGCTGTAATGCGTCTGTAAGCTCTTTGTGGCGACTGAGTGATGAGACTCACTGGGAAACAAGATTGAAAACTGGTCATTGAGGTAACATTGTAAATGTTAAATAAGGGAATAAATGGCCTCGCTTTTATTCACCAGTCATCTGAGGAACCTTGAGTACCTTCAATGCTATCTGCCATCTGGTTCTACTCGGCTGGTGAGGAGATTACAGGCAGGGAATGAGGTTCTGGTCCAACATGTGGTTTGTACCTACCCTCTTTACCTGCTTTTGTTCCCACAAAGCTAACCGCAAGCTGTGACCTAGTCCACACGCACAACCAGACGGACGACCCAGTCTGTGCATATTGTATGGAACGCTACGCCACGCATGCTGCAGCATGTGGGCCTCCGCCTGGTTAAGATGGCTAATGGGCTCCAGACCAGAGCTCCGCCGCTCACCAAGCACCCAGATCACATTTCATTGGATGCAGATGCCTGGTTATGGATCTGGCATTATATTGGCAATGACATCATGAGCTCAACCTGCTGGAGGAGCATGTGTGTCTCGCTGTGCTTTTGATCTGGTTCGTCTCACGGGTTTAGCAGTGTGACACAAGTGTTACAAAGCAAACAAAAATTAATTTGAATGGTGACGATTCTTGTGAACGAAAACAATTGCTTGCCTGCCAGACTTTTAAATTGCATCTTTAGCACACTTTGAGATGCAGAATAACAAACACACAAAAAAGGCTGCAAATCCAGGACCATTTGGGATTAATCCTCTTACATACTGTATCACTGATGAATCAACTGCACCATATTTTGACCGACCAAACATCTACATCAGATGGTTGAACCAGGAAGTCAATGATTGGCACCTGTTGATGTGTTTGCTGTGAAACAAATATGTAACTATTCTTTTCTGTTCAGGATCCCACTACATATAATGATCCTCTGGGGATAATGAGCCACAGCTAATTCAAATAGAAATCTGGCAGGCATTTTTGGAGATGACTCCTGTCGGGTTTCAAAGTGGCAGACAGAAAGACTGATGACCTGACCGCCATCCTGAGCCTCTGACACTCACAGGGCAAAAAACGTTTTTTTTAAGTTGGCTAATCAAAACCACATTTACGCAAAATGTGATCCAAACTATCACGAAAAAAAGGTTTACAGCTATGTGTGAAATGACGCCTTCCTGAATTCCCACCGTGTTCGCTCGAGACACTTGAAACGAGTTGCCCAGTGCCTCGCGCCGTCGGAGCTCGGTTACACTCTCGCGCAAAAGGTCGGAAAGGTTAGTCACCAATTTCCACTTCTGAGGAGAGGGTGTTAGTGCCGGGGTGAGAGCTGGGCGAGAGGATGGGTGATGTGAGAGGTGTGGAGATGGACACACGCATGCACACGCACACCTCTTCAGCAATAGCAAAACTCTTCTGCAGATTCTCTGATGTGATGATGTCCATCATTTGACCACATCAGAGGTTCAAATTCTGGGGAACGTGAATATCTGTATGAAGTTTCATGGCAATTCATACACTATTTGCGTAAGTGTTTCAGTCTGGACAAACAAAGTGCACCAAAGACAGAGAAACACAAGCCCTGCCATTCATAGAGCCATCGGATTATCCTCTGGGGACCTTGATAGCGAAAGCTAAAAGAATTGGAAGAAAATAAAATGTTTTAATGTCGTATTCAATGAAAATATTGTGCAGTGGAAATTTACAAGCGATAACTGATGTGACTATAATGAAAACCAAATATGTATCCTGTGTGGGCCGGGAATATTTACTGACAGTCTAACATTGGGCAAAAGTGTCTGATCTCAAGGTTATAAAAGGTTCATATCAAAGGAATGAAGCTCCATACAGAGTTATGTTTCAATATCCTCTGGCAGGCTCAGCACACGGTGTACTCGCCACACAAAGACAGGTACGCCACCTGCTACATGCGGTAGGTTTGACAATGACACCTTTGTGGAGCAGATAAATCACCAGCAGAGGAATTTTGCTTTAAAAAAAAAAGTCACATGTAAATGAAGGCAATTCATCAAAGCTGAGTGAGGAGGAATGCTTCACGTACAGTAGCTGTGATTCATTGCAGGCAAAGACAGTTTTGAGTTTAAAGATAAGTTAACGTTGCGCAACAGATCACAGCGGGCACGTAGAGGGTTTCCACCTCTTCCTCTGAACTTTTATCTTTAATCTGCTCTCTGCTGGTGTCCAAGTAACTCGATGACCAGGACTCTCAAACCCCGCTGCAACGTTCGGCTACAGATCTGTCTGTTCTTGCTCGGTATGGGCATCGGACTAATGCACTCTGTTCCAATTCAAATAGCAGTGGTGGAAATCCCCAAAGCGCCCATAATACTGTATTACAATATGTATCAAAGTGTAACAGTACTACAGCATAGTGCTTGAATAATATGCAGTTGACTGTTGCAATTCATCTTTTTTCCAACTACAAATGATGTCCCTGGAGTAAAACAAATAGTTTTTCAGTCTGTTCAGTTCACTAGACACGTCTTTATTGCAACATAATTACACTGTCACAGACACAGCGACCCACACTGTCATAAAAGACTTCCTTTCCATCCGCGTATGATAAAACCACTCAAAATGATGCAATACCGTGTTCAGTGTGGAGTTCCTCGCCAGCGCCGAGGCACACATAAGATGATCTGAAGCAAGTTTGCAGTGACAGGAAAAACCCTAACCCAACTCTCAAAGTTCTTCACTCATGATTTGTGTTGGCGTCAAGGTGACACGACTGGCCAGTGTTGGATGCAGACATGCATTCACAGGCCACACAGGCAGTGTTCATCGAACTACATGACTTTAAGAACACATTAGTGGATGGCATGATGGGCAGGACTTGGGATGGCCGCATGATGTGGGTCAAAGGCGAGCACTCTAAAGTAAAGTTTTGCTGAACTTCAGTCTGCACTGTTCTTCCACAATGGAAAACAACCACTCAAATGTAACAGAACAACATGAATCATTTGCGAAAATTAAAGTAGAGAAACATGTTCCAGGAGTGTGCATGGATACACTTGAGAAAGTGGTCATTGGCATATGAGAGGAGAAGGCCTATCCCAGATGGGCTCAAAGCACCGAGTTCCCTTTCAATTATTGGAAATTAAATTGTTTCGACAAAGCCGCCACTTTATAGTGAGGAACGAGATGTCCCATATTCAGATGTTTGCATCTGCAGAAATCATAAATCCCCAAATGAGTCTGGTCACATCTGGTTCGGGGCAGGGTCTCATTGAGGACGCTTAACAATAACAAACACCAGGAGATTATCACCGTATATTACTGCGGCATTGCATAACCGTCGGACCCATTGAAGGTATAATCGCAGCTTTCGCAGCCCACCATCTATGATGACTCTGAAAACATGCTGTGAAAACTCGCAGCAGAGGGGCTGGACTCAATCAGCACGCCGCCGGATCAATCTCTCAGCCGTCTGCTCCAATCCAAACTCGCGGTGCCGTTAGCGTCCTCTGTGCCAATGACGTGAAGATGATAGCGACGGCGGGGAGCCCCGACGACACGGAATCTGTAAAATAAACGGCGCGATGCTGTGGAATCCAGACACGACAGGATCGGGCGCCTGGCAGTGAGCCAATCCCAGATGAATTTCAACAGGTCACGGATGGATTATAGAAGTCAAATACAGCTCTGAGAGCCGCGGCTGCGTCGCTGTCACTCCAACATCAGCCCCGATGCAACAAAGGAGATCCAGACTCTGATCACTGGTGTGACAACAGAGCTGGCTGTGCAAGGCAATGTTGTGATTAAAGAAGTCTGCTTTGGCACCATAAACGCATTCCATGTGATTTAATAACTACAGATGAGTTTTGGCGTGCGCTTCCACATGTGGTTTAGGCAAACTAAAGACATATTTTGTGTGTGTATGTGTGTGTTTGTGTGATGTATCCAGCAAGTCCAAACATCCCCATGGAATAGAAGACAATGATTGGTCTCCTGAGACTGCCAACCTGGAGTTAAGTCACGCCCACGTAGGAATGATTTCACCCCGACAATAAAGTTTCTGACAATTTAAGGTGCACGCTGAGTCAGGGCGGCAATAATACGAAATTAAAGCAGCAA
>CAESWR010000704.1:246837-260262 GCA_903171835.1 Mullus surmuletus | reverse complement strand
CCATGTCATTAATCAAACACCTGTCTTTTGATATTGAGGGATGTTGTGGGCAATAAATGGATTTTTAACGAGAGGAGATCATCTCTGGACCCAACAACACATGAATTTGAATGATATATTTAAATTGACTGATTTACTGTGTTGGATTTTACAGGACCTCAAGCCTCTTAAACTATATAAAACACACAAAAGCCATATGTACATGTACACACAAATATACACAGAATCTGCCAAAATAACTGGGCAGTGTAACAACATATCAAGACACATCCACATTTTATTTCTGTACCACAAAAGGCAAAATATCGGAAGAAGTGTTTGTTTTGTTCACGCAAGCAGTGTGACTTTAGTGTGTGGCTGTTGTGTGTGATAACGTGTGTGTTTGCAGAAACAAACTCACTTGGTGACTTTGAAGATCCTCAGTAGTCGCAGAGCTCTAAGCACGCTGATGCCGAACGATGCTCCCGGTTTAATCATGTCCCATATCACCTCAAATATACTCCCCACAATCACCTAGAAACGAGAGCGAAGGGCAACGTTCACGCCTGGCGCACTTGGCTGTGTTTCAGAGAGCAGTTTAAAAGCGCTTAAAACATCGTTCATCTATTAGGAAATCACCTCTAACTGAACTGATGTGCAGCTTCGCATTAAATACCCACCTGCCTGTCAGAGCAAATATTAGCTTACCCCGAAATCAAAGCAGTTGAAGGAAGAGTGGAAGTAATTTCTCGCTCCAAGGCCGTACATCTTCAAGGTCATTTCAGACAGGAACAAACCGAGGAACACAATCTCTGCCGCGTCTGCGTTCAGGACCGAAAACAAGATCAGACAGTCACATCGGCTGTCAAAGTTAAGAGCGAGCCCCCACAGTTTGAGCGAGCCCCCACAGTTTGACTTACAGAGGGCTTTTGTGAGCCACTTGGGTTGATCGTAGTGGACTATGGCCACACACAGAGTGTTGAGGCCAACCAGGCACAGGACGATCCAGTAGAAGCTCTGAGCTTTCACCATCCGCCGAATGAAGAACCGGATCCTCTTCTCCTTGCGACGAAAGTACGACGAGCTGTCCATCTTGCTGCTGCTTTTCACACTCGCCCGACCAAATGGAGAACCGGGAGGAGCTGCAGAAGAGACATTAGGCAAGTTCAGAAACACTTTATGATACAGCTCTGTAAGTTCTACTGGGGACTGTGCAGGTGTCATCTCTGCAGGGCCTAATATTCCATATAAACCAAATCAGATGAAGTCAAAGAAGTGGAAAAAACTCTAAATAAGGGGTATCACCTGACATATGTAATGTAATCCACTGAAATTACACATAAAAAGGGGTATAATTCATAATCTAGCCGTTTCCCTGCAAGAGCGTGGTATGATGCTGATACTATAAGAGATGATGCACGTCATTTACTTTACTTGACGTCCTAGTTCATATGGTTACACAGAAAAGGGAAGCTGCTGACATCATCTCTGGCCTTGGTACTGCCATTGATGTTACTGGCATCATCATGGTAGTACCAGGTACTTACCATGTAAATACTACGGTTGTTTTATAGTATTCAGTAGTAAAATGCTACCCCACTTTTGATATCTTTAGCAGGCAGTTTTCATTGTGAACAATCTTCAACAGGCCTGCTGTGTGTTTCCTCACTAACCACGCCCACTCAGATGGTTGTAGCAGTGCCCGAGGCAGCTTTCTGGCGCAAAAAATACAAAATAATTACAACTAATAGTGTCGGGCCACAACTAACGCAGGAAATATTGCAGTAGATAAATTTTGCATTTGTGCATACGTCCGTAGCGATCCTGGCTGGGAAAAGATAAGTGTAAAACACCCCGTAGGCTCACACACATAATGGCTCTGTGTCGTACATAAGGACTGCAGGCGTGAAGTGTGGAACAAGAGAGATGAGAGGCTGTAATCGACAATGCGTTCTGTTAACACGTAATTTCATGGAAAACCTTCATGAAATGAGATTGTCAGGTATGAAAAAACTATTTTGACAAAAAAGGGGAAAAAACAGTTTCAATTATTTTGTCGGTACTTATTTCCAAGCAAATGATGTGTTGTCTTTGTGTGGAACTGTGAAGTCCATTCATATTAAAAAAGTTTAATTCCAATGTGCTGCAGGTGCTCCGCTCACTATTTTAATTTAACAGACTAATTAAAAAGTTAATTGTACTTTTTTTCCCCCTTAAGGTGATACACCTTGGACGAACGACGGCTTTAGGTCTCAGCTACAGATGGCTTTCTGCGGCGTGCGTCGCTAAGTTTGCGAAACACGCTTTAGTGCCGAGGTGACGTGACACACTAATCTGATAAATGGAGATCAGAGAGTCAGAGGACGTGGTTGTATTCATTGGAGAAGACAGGCTTTTATGGTGGCTTTTATTGTAAAGGTCGACTCTGCGAACAGACAGCATGTGAAGGTCAGAGGTGATGCTGCTGCCGGTGGGGCTCACCAACAGAGGAGATGTCAGCGAATGGATCTTCCCCCTCCTCTGCGCCGATCAGATCGTTTTTACCCTTCTTGGCTTTGCCTCGTTTCAGGACTGTAAACAGATTTGCAAAGACAAGAGATATAAGAACAATCAGACATGAAATAAAGGATATTATTTCAGTGGCAATGCTCTGTTATTTACAGAGATTATTATATATTATATTATACTGTGAAAAAAAACATTTTACACCTCATCTCTACAGGAAAGAAGTGTGTGTGCATGTGTGTGCGTGTGTGTGCGTGTGTGCGTGTGTGTGATTGGAAAGCAAATTGGAAGGTTGGGCTAATTGGAAACCCATGAATTGCACGTATCAATCATGCTTTTCATTTTGAGAGATTTTCTGCCTTCCTGCCTGAAGGCGACGCAGGAATGAAAAACTGCCAGCATGACCTGAAGGTGGTGGTCATGTGACCTTCCATGTGAAGCGAAGGGCTCGCTCTCGAGATAAACAAACCAAATGGCAAAACGTGGAAGAGTGAGAAAAAACGATGCACACACCAAATCCTTCCCGACTAGACTCACAATGACAACAAAAATCTTCATCGAAAAAATCTGGATTCTCTTTTCCTGCTTTGGCAAATCATTTTGCGGATAATTCAAGGTTACAAAGAGAATTCTGGCCTCCACACACCCACTAACATCCACATTGCAATACAGCACTGCAGATAATCTTTAGGAATTAGGATTTTCTTCCCTTTTTCCTCTGAAAAAAGTTTGCAACGTTCTTTTAGCTCTTCTGAAATCCACCCACTTATCTTCAATGACCACACATTTCTGTTTGTTGATGTTGTATTTCTCAGAGTTTGTGGTTCAATTAAATAACCCCAAACCTTTGCATAAAACTGTGAGATTATTCATGCAGAAGTAAAACCCCACCTTCTTTATTTAAAACTAGTTTGGAAAAGTATCGACTTGCCTCCATAATCCTCAGTTCCTCACTGCAAAAGAGTCGTCACGTATTCGGTGCAACGCTCCACAACACAGATCACAACCCCAGAGTCAGGCGGCCCCAGGTATGATTGACACTCGGCCACTTGAACCTGTCATTCATCTTTCGAGCGCTGGTTCAAAATTTTCTGCTCGAGTAGCATCAGAGCGGATTTTTCCGCGGCCACAGATGCCGATGTTTTAATCCCCCCTATGTGACTAATTGAGAAAATAAGACCACTGTGCCGTCACTGTGACAGAATGATCAGCAGGGAGGTACTTCCAGTATGTGCCCGTCCACTGGCAGATGCGCTGCTGTGTGTGTGTGGGTGCGTGTGTGTGTGTGTGTGTGTTTGGGAGTGTGGTACAGTCAATTTAGCATAATGAATCCAATCAGGCTACAGCTGAAAATCCCTCGAATTAACCCTTGCCGTCCCAACAGGCCTAATGGACAATGAACTTAATGGACTTAAGCAATCACTTTTGAATAAGTCTTACACGTCTTTCTGGCGTTGGTTGAAACCAGCCTCCCCCCATCTCAAATTAAATACCGCTCAATCAGAAGAGAGAAAAAACGTGCCACGGATGCAACAAAGCGGGAAAGGTCACACATTAATGTGCACTCTCACTTTTCGCTAACTCAAGCGGAAGCGTATAAAGGACGAGCTGTTGTGTCACAGGAGCCTGAATATTATGGATGCAGAGATTTCCCGATGCCTGAAAACAGTTCTAATTCGATTTCTCTTCATGTTGACATGTTTCTTATGGGAGCTTTTATGAAGCGTCTTCATTAATTAAAGCTCAGTCTGTCTCAACAAATAATTATATTTTGGATGAATTCATCGATTGAGCTGTTGAGGCGGAAGCGCATCCGGTTGCAGAATAATCATGTTTCGGTGTCGTGAAAATGAACAATGTGATAACAATGGGAGCTATCGCCGGCGCGCTGCGACTGTGGGCATGATGAAGCACTTTTTCTGTTTTCACCTGGAAGGTTTTGCTTCCTCTTGTACCACGCACCGTCCAGCGGGGACTTCTCCTCTGCAATCTCATCCTCCTCCTCCAGCAACACCTCCTCTGCAGAGAGAAAGAGAGAGAGAGAAACCAAAGAGGCGCATTCTATCAGTTTGCCTTGTTTTCATTATCACAGCAAATCAATACATGCCAGCTCTCGGTCCGACCTGCTTTGCAGATCCACTCCAGGTACCCGGTGAGCTCTCTCTCGATCTGCTGCTGCCTCCGAAGCTTCAGGAACTCCTGCCTCTTTTCCACACGCTCTCTCTCCTTAGCAAATTCTCTATAGAAACAAACATTTATTTATTTTTTGTTATGAGAGAAATAATTAACAGTGCAGCATCTGATTTTCTCGATCCTCCAGTGTTGCACATATACATTTACAGCAGGATGATATACAACTCAAAGGTTTGTACATCATGGAAGCAGAGGAAGCGGCGGTTCAAGCAGGATGATGAACCGTGCAGGAAAAAAGGCAGCTATCGAGGGCAGGAGACAGTGAGAAAGCCCGTGGCGATGCTGCCAATGTGTGCGCGCATCTTTAGGAGACTTCTGAACGCACACGATGTGGAAAAGCAGCGAAGGCTCACGTGCCGGCGTGACAGACCAACGTACACTTTCATGGATGCTAATTAAAGCAGTTTGACATTTCAGGGAAATAAGCGTATTCGTTAGATAAGGAGCCTTCTTAATTAATATGCTCTGTGTCAGCAAACGCATGAAAATGACAGCTGAGAGGTTATGAGAGGTTGAAGTACAGAGTTGCGAGGTGGGAGGAACTATTTTTGGATCCCAGAAAGTAAAAAATCATAGTCGTTTTTTCAGAGAAAATGAAGGATTACTCAAAGGTAGAGCGTGCCCACAGCTCCAGTTAGTATTGTTTTCGCTACTGAGTCCAACAATACAGTAAATCTGTCAAATGCTGCTGTGATTTGTTCGGATTGACAAATAGTGGCTGAAGCTCGAGGCCATCGTGCAATATTTCTCACAGGAACCATCGAAACTGGGGGTCATGATCACACATAAGAGGCCTTAATAGCGTCAGTCACGATCGAGGGATGGCAGGTGCACCCGCAACACTTGTCTCAATTTACTAGTTTCATGAATAAACTCTAAAAGCTAAATAACACAGAAAAATGATATCTCTGTTCTTCTTTCACTTTGAGACAAAATCAGCATCATGTGAAAAGAGCCCGGACTGCTCGCCATGCATTATTAAAATCCAATTATCACCGGAGTGAAATAGATTGCAATCAAATCTTCACATCCAAACAAAGTCCAGATTCTCCAAAAGACCAAGTCAAAGCGAAGAACAGCTCTCTACCTTCGCTCGGTGTGTGTGTTTGTGTGTGTGTTTGTGTGTGTGTTTACACCGCGGGGGGACTTACCCTGATAAGACGCCCAGCACCAGGTTGAGCATGAAGAAGGAGCCGATGATGATGAGGGGGATGAAGTAGAGCCAGTTCCAGGTGTTTCCTGCCACATCGTTAGTCTGGAGACAAACCGACACACGCACACACACACTTAACGCAAAATCAATATAGAGTGAAGTGAGATCACTTGTGGTTTTCTAAGAATTTCAGAGTTGAACAGCTCCTCAGCGCAACACACATCTCTATCACTGCCAGACACTCACTGTGTGCAACACGGCTTGGCTTTAAGACGCACAATTCAAGCTGAATAATTCAAAGTACACATTTCATGGTAATCTGTACAGCATGTTATATCACAATGAGTCATTTTTAGTGAGAAATTATGAGCAAATATGTCAAAAATGTAAAAAACTGAAAGTTGGTGTTCATTTCTGAGCCTCATAGAGACAAATACTTTACATCCTACTTTTCTGTTTCCCACAGTTTTTTTTTTTTGTAACTTGGCTGACTGAACAAAATCCTTTGCCAGCTTCTCTTGCTGAGTAAAATACTGAAAACTTTGCAATTTGAAAAAAGCTATTAAAAAAAAATCCGTTATCTCTCTTCGAGCTCTCTACTGCGCATGTACCAATTCCCCCGAACGAAAAAACGCTCCGTCTGTCTTTGACAGCAAAACAATACTTTCATTCAACGTGACTTACAGCCCGAGAACATTTACACAAAACAAATCTTTCCCCGGACAAATAGGTGCGACAATGTCGTCTTGCAATACCAACAGTCATGGCAGGGGTTTGATTACTGTAAATGACTTGTTAGAAGCAGAAACACAACTTCCACCGATTCTCTGTTGATCCACGCTGATGGTTTTTATTTCTGAATCATCTCAGACAAAAAGCAGAGTGCAAAAATAATTTCTACATTGTTCACAGATCACGCCGGTCCAAATGTCCTTGCCCGTTGCTCAGCTATCATTGCGTCCGTTGTGATACAGGTGCTGGAGCTGCAGAGAGAGCTGGCAGGATGAAGTCCATCAGATGCACAGATATTCTGCTCACCTGGATTTTACGTCCCTACAAAAAGTTGTGTTTCTTCAAAGACAACAAAATAGACGAACAACTAACGGTAGCCAAAAGAGGAAGATACGCTTGCCAGAGCTCGAACCTCCGCTCCATGTGTGAAGTAAAAGAAAGAAAGAAAAAGACTCCACAACTTGTTTTGTGTGTGGAATTGTGTGCGAACTGAGTGAAATCGAGCAAATGAAAAAGTCATGGTCGTAGATGGGAGCCAGCACTTTAGCCCACCCCGGAATGAACAGAAAAAGGATACTAATTTATGAAAAACCCCTCCAAGTCGAGGGGGATGAATTTGTGTGTGTTGATGGCCGAAGCAACTTGATACCCAGGCTTGTTGTTTCCCCCCCAGGGGGGTTGTGGGAGTCAGCTCCGTCCGTGTCTGCGAGCGCTCCCACACAGCGGCTTGTTAGCGGGGGGACGGACCTGCCGACTGATGGCCTATGTGAAGCACGGTGACATTTTGCAGTCGCCGGTGTCGGAGTGATGCCGCACGCTGGCTGTAATTGTGAAGGGAGGTTCATGGGCGGCTGAATCAGCAGGCGCCGGATCCATATTATGCCGGCGAGCATGTGAGGCGCACAACCCTCCGTCTGTGCTGTCAGAGGCGCGGCGGCCCACGCGGCGGGATAAATGGCTGCCCGTCGCCTCGCCTTGTGGCTGCTGCATTGTTTCTCGCGCAGCGTAACGCCATATCTCCATGTCTCATCATCTCATCGCTTCATGTGTCTTCACACACAACAGTGATTTCATAACCAAAACCATTTGCACCTGCACAAGAAGTTTGGTGCGGTCTGTTGTGCTGCCCTCAAGTGGTCAGAAAAGTCATTAATGCAGTTTTATAACTGGAAGGTTTTTGTTTTTTTATGGTTTTTTATCAGGTTTCGCCAACACGCATCTATCCGCTCCTCTGGCTCGTCCCTCTGGTGTGGAGGAGACAATGAAGTGGAAATGCACGCTGTTGCATCAGCTTTCAGTCGCACAGTGAGCTGGAGAGCAGGGAGGACTTTTCTCTCCTGTTGACTTGGCCTTAATTCTGCAGCTGACAGCACCGGAGATACGTTCAGCTGAGCTTGTGCAAACTGTTTTTTTTTTCAGATGCAGCAAGATTTATGTGGTGGAAGCTGAAAAGGCGCATGTTTTTCTCAGATTTAAGTGTAGGGAACAAGCTAAACACAATTTTAAACGTAACATAATCACGCTTTTGTCATGTTAAATCACAGCTCTTTCATTAGTTCCCCATTCAAATATTCCAGTGTCTTACACATATCTTGCCTTTCTCTGGAGGTTTTTCATATCAACTTACATTAAGATGCAATCATATGTCGCTGAGTTAGCAAATAGTCTCTGAGGCCCTCAGGTGGCCAAACAAGTCTGTGAATGCTGGTTTACATAAAATGAACAAAGAGAGGAGAAAAGAAAAAAAGAGCAGAACGCCCCGGGCAGGCTGGAAGGACAACCATCACTTCAATTTATCATATGTCATTTCCAGACAGAGGGTGTGATCCGCTATTCTATATTACAAATGGCCTCTGGCGCTGTCAAGCACACACATCTGTGCTTCCATCTACATTAGCATTAACTCATATATCTAGTGGCAAATGTGTGGATATAATTGGATGCGTTTCTTGTCAATACATGTTGCCTCTTGTGTGTTTTTAGATAAAGAAATGGATACAATTGTTATCATCTGCATATGTGGCGTGAAAATGATTTCCCTCGCCGTCTCCCATCAAACGCTAGAGGACACTTACTGTACTGTATCCGCCCACTTTTGCGGATACAGTACAATGCCCAATTGTCCGGCAAATTTCCCACTGGACCATTAATTCAAAATTTAGGAAGTTGAGGCTAAGATTTTCTGTCTCGGTATAACCACCCACATACACTGGAGGTGGTTCCACGTCTATATCAGAGATGATCGGAACTTTAAACTTCAACACTCAATCCCACATATTGTCTCATATATTCTCACTTTATCTTATCTAATCTGTTCAGTCACAGCAGCACACCACAAAAAGGCGCTTGCAGCTCAAAGTTTTCAGAGTGTGTTGGCGCCATATGCTTTTGGGCGAATGAGTTCCCAACTTCCTTTAAGTGCATTGGCTATGGGGGCATGCAACAAGATTAAAACCACACGGCGTACACAGCAGGGCTGCAGATACGGGGCATATGGCAATCAAGGCCACTGGCTATGCTCATTTAGTTCATTAAAAAAGTGCTGATGCACTGTGTGGCCTTTGGCGAGGCGCTATGAATGACCCCATATGTTCAAGGATAACGGAATACAAGTAAAAAGATAGGAGTTCAGTTGAGCACAGCAGGCAAACATCACATTTTTTTTAGCCAATAAAGTTGCAATCTCACTTGTAGACAATATAGGGTGTCGCTGAAAAGTACAAATCTTCTGTATTTCGCTTTATAGTAAATATGGCTGTCGATGATGAACAGCTGTTGTTTGAAACAGCTTTGGCTTCAACATTAAATGACTTGGACTTCTTCTTTAAAACAAAGCAAAAGCATGAACAGAAGACAAGACTCAAATCTGTCATTTGGAAGATAAATGTGTTTGCTATTTTGCCCACTGGATACGTCACCTTGGTCAGCGCTCTGACTTCTCATAGTGGTATCCAATTGGGTGCATCTTTCTCGATGAATCTGGGCTTCCAGACGAGGCTGAAGATACATTTTCCAGTCTGAGCACAAATTAAATGGAGTCCGACCTAAATCAGTCCTGATGTTCCATGACCCCAATGTCATGCAAACTAAAGTGTGGGAGCATCGTTTGTATTGTTTTTTTATTATTCCAATTCAAGTGATATGACCACGCTGTGTGCAGTTTGTGGGTGGAATTGCATGAATGAATATATAATCACATCACTTTCTATCTACGGTTAAATGAATTACGTTATATACCCGAGTAATTGTGCGATACCTATGGTGGAATCAGCACAAGCACAAGCAGATGCTCTTGCCGGAGGTGAAATGATGATGAGTCCTCGTTCTCTACGTTTGCTGATTCTTTTTTAAAAGCAAACTTTATGACTCCTATCTGCCGGGCTCAATGTTTTTATAGGAGTTCATTTGATTTCGTTATTCCACCTCTGTTATTCCCATGAGTCACCGCCGGCTGACTGCTCTGAATGATCAGCCAGGAAAAAGCAAAAGCTGCCACATAATTTAGAGTCATACATCATGCAGTTGCAGTGTGACAGTGTACACCCACTCTCGGCTTACAGTGCAGCCAAAACACACACACACAGACACACACATACACATACACGCACACAGCAACACATACTTTTCTCTGATTGCAAGAAAAGCTCGCTGAGATGAAGACAGCCACTCTGAATCAGAACCGCACCTCCTTTAAGTCCTGAAACATTCATGAGCGGAGGTGAGCGCGCTCAACAGTTCTGCTGCTGCAAAGAGCAAAAGATCTGAAGAGAGCTGCTCAAACAGGAAGAAATTATCCAAACACTTGTCTTGTTAAAATCGCATTTGAAGCTCTTATCGCCTCCCTTGGAATCCATTCTTGATGGCGATTTCATTGGCTGTGGGCTAATTCTCGGCTATATATAATTCTGGCAGTTTGAGTTCAAAAAGCTGATCGCGTACACGTGAACAAAAGTTTCCCTGACCATCAAAGGGAAGGTTCTGCTGTGCGGATCTGCCTGCTGCACCCACCATGTGACCAAGTGACTGCATCTCATTTACAAATACAGTGACCTTTAACCTCATTAAGTTGATAAATATGAAAAAACCTGGATCAAATGCATTTTCCCACAAACCACCCTGTGGTTCTACTACAGGTTTCTTCAGTTAAAGGGAGTTTTTCCTTGTGGGATTGTTGGGTCCTTTTTTTTTTTACATACAACCTTTATAGAGCGTAGTTTAGACCTGCTCTTTGTTCAAGTGCTGAGAGACAACTGTTTTCTTTTAAGTAATTGGCGCTATATATTCAAACCAATTGTATTATAATGTGTTCCCTGTGCCACTGGTTGTGGATTTTATGTACAAAATAAATGTGTTTTTACGCTCAGATGTACATCAGATCTGCAGGAAAATGTCGCAAATGCCCTATTAAGACAACAGCGGTATAAAGCAGACATCTGCTTTTTAAAACAAAATGTATAACTTTGCCGCTAGAAGTAGTTGTTACACCATATTTTACCTTAATAGAAAACCCTGTCAAAAAAATACATGAATAAATGAATAAAAAACAAATCTGGAGAATTATTTTCTTTCTATTTTAAGAGCAAACAGAAAAAAACTCGCAGAGAACCTGCAGGCAATCACGTGAACTGACAACTCAAGCTCCCCTTTACTTGGCCGGGTATCGTTACTGCGCCTGGCAGCCGTCCGTCCTCTGACACCTGAGGATGCAGACGCGGCGGCGACGGCTGTCAATACTGACACAATCTCACCGTTCCCCCTCACTGCTCTATTTTTACGAGCCTTTGACAAGCACCGCGTCTTGCCCCGACGGCGCAAGATGTGGCCATGGCGAGGTCAAGGTGCACCTGCTTCGGCGGCTCGCTCGGCTCTAACGAAGTGAGGGGGAAATGTGTGGATGTGACACTTTGCACCTCGCGCGCACGTCAAAACCGCGCGGGCCGGAGCAAACAAGTGGCGCTATAAAAAGATGTCACTCCTAGTAGATCGACATCCAACTACCGCAGAGAGGCGGCATCCCAGCCTTTGTCAGCTGATCAAGGAAATAAGCCTAAGAGAAAAATATTTGAAGACTTTTCCAGACCAAAAAAGAGCGAATATAATTTTAAGTGACATGTTTATATTTTCTGCAGTGTGAAGCCACAACATGACACAGCAGAGGTAATTAGGGGCCCTTCTAATTTGACGGCAGCCGTTGGCCCGCCAAGAGAGACAGAGGAAATGTAATAAAATCACGAGGCATGAAATGAAGATTGCCACATTATCATCGCCGAGAAACCGCCCACACATCCCGCCGCTGCTACAACAGTGTCACTTCCCCGCTGACTGGTTCCGAGCTAAAGCAGCAGTCGCGCTGTGAATCAACGCGAAGGGGAAGCTTTGCCGTCTTTTGTGGATCGGTGTCGTGGCATTTCCGCCGCAATAGATGAGATCATGTCATAATGGCGCCGGGAGCTCGGCGTTTGGGGGTTTATCAGAGTCTCACAGCGGGGGGCACGGAGTGTGTGCGGCTCCTTATGCACCGTACAGTCATCAGTTTAACAGGAGGCTGAAACATAAATAGAGAACTCTTCATACAGAAGCTGCAGCCAGTTTGTAATATTCATGAGTGTGTAAAATTTGGTGGGATTCCAAAAAAAGGTGTCCAGGTAGAAGTGCTGCTTGAAGAGGCTCTTTGTGAAAAACAAATTATTTGCGTTATCAGATGACTCGATGTGCAGGATTCCATCTTGGCAGGAGCTGAGTCTACTTTACAATATTTATGTTACAGTGTCCACCAGGGCTCACACAACAAGAAATTGGAAGAATTCCACTGCTTTGCGTACACGTTTGCGTGTGTAAAAGCGGGTGCAGTCTTCATACCATCCGCAAAAGAATGTGTGCAGGCTCAGGGCTGCATCATTCAAAGGGGAGAATTTAGCCTTAATGAATATTCAGTAATGGACGTTTTCTGCGTGAACCAAAGTCTGGGAGGAGTAGATGCAAATAGGTTCATTTAAACGTGTAATATGGTTTAGCTACGAAGCCAGCACACTTTTTTCATCTTTTTAAATCTTTCATTTACTGTCTGGATCAGTTTCATTTACTGATGTTTTATTGTGAGTAGTTTTTCCGTTTCCACTAATGACGAATGTCACAAAGGCTGCGAAAGCCGATATGTAAAAAGAAAAACATTCTTTAGTTCCTGAGTGTGTTAACCTAAGAACCAGCAAAGCTCCCAGAACTAGAGCTAGAACTGTGAAGCACAAATCAGGCATTATATGCGAGTTTGTTGCTAAAATTTGAGTTTATTTCTTTTGGTGGCGCTGAAAGTGCAGTGAAAACCATTGGGTTACAGGGTTTCTTCCTCCTTTTCCCCTCAACAGATGTCTGTGTCGATCTTCCATTTCTAAATACCCAATAAGACCTGACTTATGATCACAACAGGAGCCATTTACTGAAGGCGATGGAGGAAATTTGATGCTAATGACACGAGCATTTTAAAGGATAATGCTCGGCACATTTGCCTTAATGGACAGCGGGATCGCCTGCACGTTCCGCCGTAATGTGGCTCGTGCCGTTTTACACTTGCACATCAGTCACATCCGCCACGGGGTTTAGCCGCGAGAGTCGACACTGATTGGAGGATATTTGACTGGAGTCAGAAAGCGCGGCTACACAGCGGCTGGCATCATTATGATCATTAGCGTAAGCTGAAATCCTTCTCCGTGGCTCCGTCTTCCCTTTTTTCCTCTGCTCTGTTTGCGATTATGTCACTGAGAAGGAGCCACTTTGAAAAAGGTTTAGTTTGTGCAAATTAAGGAACTTGGTTACATTTAGGTATCACGGTTTAGGGAGACACTTATAGACCTGCTTCGTTAACTTGT
>CAESWR010000704.1:229532-241002 GCA_903171835.1 Mullus surmuletus | reverse complement strand
GCGCAAAAACCCTGCAGGCTCCTTGGTAGCAGGCACATGTGGGCGCAAAATGATTGTTTACGGTATATTTGAATGATTGTTTAAGTGCTTGGTCTTAATCAGTAACTAAGTTTCTTGTTCAATAGACAGCAATGTTTAGTCTGTCAATGACCGTGAAATGTTTATATAAATAAAAAGGATCAAGCAGGATATGCGTTCCAGGTGTGATAGGCATGCGAAAAATAATTCACCTGCACACAAGACCCCTTGTTGAAGGTTTTGGTCTCATATCCAACACTCTGCCTTGCATTGGTCTTTGACTGAGTGGACTCTGGATTTTTTTATCTGATTTCAGTCAATGTAGAAGCCCGATTAACCTTACAAATCCACATCTTAGTTTGATATACAAACAGGAAAAAAAACAAAAATGCTTGAAATGACTGCAAATAGCTGCCTATGCAACAAGCAACATGCCCTCAGGTTAAAGGAAGGCAATGGGTATTTTTGTTGCTGTCAAATTCAGTTAAATTAAAAATCAAATCTCTCTATCATCTTTCTTTGATGTACACAGTCTTGGTTTTGTCTCGACCTCAACCTTCTGATGTCTTTATCTTGAGTCCTGGTCCCTGTTCGTGCAGTTTTGACAACAACACAAGTGGCCAGTCAGTTGGTGCTTCTGTCAATGGTTAGTGGTGCGTTTATTTTCAGTCAACTGGCAGAATCATCTGGTTTCCATTTGGATCAACCATGACTGTGCACTATATATGTGAATCTATGCAGATTTAATTAAAATTCAAGATTCTGGCATTTCGGACCATTTGGATTGAGTCACTATCAGCACTCATCTGATCAATACACTTGAATTTTTCAATCGATTACGAAGCGACAGAGTGATGAGAGCACCGGGGTGCATACGGGGTGCTGAGCGATTGTTTAAAAGATGTGCTGGCAAACATGTCAGCAGAAGGGAGATCAGAATAAGGAATAAATGTGCTGAGTCTAACAGATGCCTCGTGAACCCAATGTTTCTTGAGGGATAGCGCCTTGATCACAGGCGGTGCCAAGTATTTAACAATGATTTGCAGAGCCAGACTGCACAGCCAACGTCCCTCTGGAGACACAGTAAAATGCGTCCTTTACTTCCCCCTGACAGGTGCTGTGTCAGCCACACCCGGCGACCAGGGGAGGACATGGGAACATCTGAGGTCTGCGTCTCAGGTCTCAAGTCTCAAGTCTCCGAATTGTGTAAGTAATACCTTTGTATTAACATGTTTAGTTACACCGCAAATAATTAAAACATGAATACAAAAACAAGGCCTTGAACTAGTTCCATAAACTTGTTTTAAAATTGAGTTACAATAGGTAATATCCTAATATATCTATAAAATAGAAGATCATCCAAATCAATCTTGCATTTTTAACCTCGACTTAACTGAACCCACAACATATGATGTGTTTATTATTCATCACCACATAAAAAGATAAAGAAAAAAAAGCAGACAGCTGCCCTCACATAAAGGTTGCCACTGGTGCTGCTCGGCTTCGCTGAACCCCGCTGTGTCTCGGAGACAAAAATAACTCAATAACACACGTTATGTACATTAGCAAGCTGTCACAACTGCTCACACCACTCGGAACACCAGTGACTGGGTGGAACATTCGCGCACCCATGTGCTGGCGATGGACAAGATAACCACATTTTACAGCTGGCCTGGCCAATAACCCCGGAGTCACACCTTCACACTCAATCTCAAACCAGGAACTACAGCCTGTTCATCATTTCAAGCACTGCACTATAAAATGGATTGTTATTATAATGTAATTACCAACTTTGGTTCCACACATCAACTCCTAGTTTTGTTTGACTCCTCAATACAATGGAAAATGCCACTGTACATATTACTAAGTCACACAGAACAACTTATATCATATTTTTTCAGCAACAAGTCACAATTTATGCTTGGAACCTAAAAGAGGTGTATTCATAGATGTCAGGAATGGTAATAGGTAATGTGTAATGTGTAATAAGTAATGTGTTGTAATCATATTTTTGGGTGCTGCAAAACATTAATTCACCACCCAACTACAACCAAAAATACCACTGGATTGATTTTCCGCATGACTGACCACACATTATTGGCGGCCATCTTTTGAGAATTGATTTCAATATGGGGTTGCTAGAATCCCTTTTCAAATGGCCGCTGCTTTGGAAAACAGTCGGCGGTAAAACGGCACCGCGGAGGCGTCGCTCAGCGTGCACCGTCAGGTATTTATGCTGCAACGTCAACACTTATGCGTGCGAGCCGGCGGAGAATCGGGCGATTGAATTGCGGTCTCGTTAACGCGTTCGATCAGGGAGGCGCGGTTCGTATTCGCGCCGACCCTACTGAGCCACGGCGGGAGACATCAATCAGAACCCGACGAAGGAGAAAATACCAGTCATCAGAAATACAGATGTGACAAATCGCTGTCAAAAAGATTCTGCTTTATTTGTTACGTTGATATATCGGCCCGACGGCGCCCGCCCTGTCTGTGTGCATCCACCCGTGAACCATACGTACACACACAGGCAATGAATAATTTAGCCCCGCGTGCATTAACATGGAATGAAATGTGTGTTTTCATCGGCGGGAAACGAAGGAACTGCGATGAAGGAGACGAGTGCGGCGCGCGCGGTGCCCTTACCGGTGTCGATCCTGAAGCAGGTGGTGTGGAATTTGCCCATGTAGAACTCCACACCGATGATGGCGAACATGACGATGGCGAAGAAGAGGAGCAGGCCGATTTGAAGCAGGGGAACCATGGCTTTCATGATGGACTTCAACACGACCTGGAGGCCTAAGAGATGGAAAAAACGGTTTAGTTGTGAAAAAGCACAGATTAGTTTTACCCCGTAAACCCTTGTGGCTCTCTTTCATACAAAACAATACACAAGGCCGTAAGCAACCTTACTTCCTGCAACTACTCTAAACATCAATTTCAGACAAAGTGAAAACTCGGCGATGGCAATTCCAGAGTAGTTTATGCTGCACGTCCAATCACTTCAACAAGACAGGATGTGAATTCCTTGTTATTGCTTGTGGAGTCATCAGTCATAAGAAATTGGCATTCGCTGACATCTGCATATTTCAAAGGCATATGTTCTCACTGCATCAACGATTTGATCTCAGGTTTGAAAACAAGTTACATTCATATACGTCTTTCTTTGTTGCTTTTGTTAGGTTTTTCTTTTTGACGAGCTTCCACGAGGTGTTAACTTACTGGGGATTCCTGATACGAGTTTGAGGGGTCTCAGCACTCTCACCGCCCGCAGCGTTCGCAGATCGAAATCAGAGCCCACAGTGGCCAGGATTCTGTGCAGACAAACAAAAACATGCAGAGAAGTTAGAAATCAGTGCCGCAATAGATATCATCAAACTAGTATTCGTGTCGTGAATTGAGCATCAAAATGATTCTGTACTTGACTGAAAACACAAATACTCACATTCCCCCAGTGTGACTGTGATCAATTATTTGCCTGTAAATGTCAGGAAATAATAAGAATCCAATAAGAGCCTCAGTTTGAAACCTCATTAAACTGAGAAAAGCCAAAAGTGGTTGCTATTTTTGTTTGATAAATGACTGATCCAATTAAGCATTTACCAAATCTGCTGCTGATTAATGGCTAAACAAACAGATTTCAGCCCTGCAGCGACGCCTGCACATAATTATCAAAAGTTAGATTATGAACTGTATTTTGAACATCCAACAGACTCATTTTAATAACTTCTTTTGCATCTTCCAAGTAACTGATCAGTGAACTCATCACTGCAGCGCCAAATAAAACACCAAGGGGTCTGCAAAGCTGCACACTTGAGTGACACAAGAGCAAATCTGCATCTGGAGGAGTCAAGTGCGGGCTGCAGCAATTCCTTTCATGAATGTTTAATCTACTGATCACATCAAGACAGAATAGAATTTGAAAAAATGCTTTTGCAATCTTCCCAGAGCCCATTTTTTCACACCCAGGAAACAAAAAAAAGTATTAGAGCATCAGTAAAAGCAGCTTCTGACGTCACAGACACACAAGCAGGTGTCTGGTTACATCACATATATCTGCTTTTACCTGCAAGTGGAGATGTGACGTATTGTGGCAGGTCCTTATGTGCGTGTGCATGTGTGTGTGTGTGTGTCTGTAGGTGTGTGTATGTGTGTGTGTGTGTGTATGTGTATCTGTGTGTGTGCACGTGTACCGGCCATAGAGCCACAGCTGGCAGCCCTCATTACAGCCTGGGAGACTTAAGTGCTCCACCAAAACACACAGGGGAAAAAAAGCAGAATATGTGCAACAAAAAAGAGGAACATTAACATTGAAATAAAATGACAGTTACTTTGAAATAGATAAGTGAAAGTACAAAGCATAATAATAATCCCTTTGCAGACGATCGAGTGAGACACACTGCAGTTTTGTCTCCTCTTCGCCTCCTGATGCATCAGAAGAAATGTGGAATACAGGTGAAGTTCAAATGTCGGACACCAAAGAAAAATGACACGCCGTCACAAGTGTGGTCTGACAATTTCACAGTTTCACTGATCTAAAGAGGTGCTTAAGTTGCGTATATATTACACATTCTTCATTATAAGTCAACTTTTCCAATTTATTGAAGCAAAACGCATCAAACTTAAGTTCTTTTCCAACTTGAAGACACTCATGTTGTTACGCCATATTTGTAAAGAGGAGCCACATGTCAGGCACTGACACTGTAGATCATTTGCCAGACTGATAATCTAAGTTTTGTCATTTCCTTACAATGTTTCCAAAAATCTCATTTACCAGTCGCGCTGCTCGGTTTGCTTTGTCAGCAGGATAAATGCACAGAACTGTACGTTTTCATATATTACACAAACTGGTTGGTGGTGCTCAAAACCCACAGAAACGGGATTTTGGGACGATCACCGTGCTCGACGTTCCCACGCTGGCCGACTGAATGCATTTTACGTCGAGCGTCAGTTTTAGCAGAGATAGCGGCAGCTTCGACAGCAGCAGAAAAGTGGCAAAAAGGTTCCTCAACACCCAGTTGTGAAGTTCCTCGAGTCTGTAATAGTGATGGAAAGGCCCCTCAACATTCAGAGGAAGTGTTATCTTAAAGGAAAAACACACACAAACACACAAACTATACAATCTGTCATTTTTTGGAGTATAAAATAACCTGAATTTATGTTTTTTTACCCTCTCCGCCTGAAGATTTGAACAATAACATTCAGACGAATGATAAGTTGTCCTCCTTGACGAGGGGGGCTTCCATTTATGCTGCTTTTTACATACTATGCTGCTTTTTGCAGTTTGTAAATACTGTAAATTACCTTTTAACTATCAAAAAAAATAGATGTATGCGATGTCTGTTTTCTTTTTTAAACCCACTAGAGCCTCAGACCAGACAGAAAATCCTCAGGGATAGAGGGGCTGTCTGAAACACACACACACATACGCACACACACACACGTCTCCTTCACTGGAAGGATTCCTGGAATAAATCACACTCACCATCACACATATAAAGAGAAAAAAGTAGAAAACAAGAAAGGTCGCTCATTGCTCCTTGGTTACCAGTTGGCATGGAAACCGATAAAGCACATCTATGCCTTACGAGAATTATCATTACGGGTTGGATCGGTCTTGAGGAATGCAAGTGTTTTACAATATTGAAAATGTAAACGTTTCATGCACGGTTAATCAAATTCTCTGACATTGATGGATTTTCACAGGTTCATTTTTTTTGTTGTAATTTTCTCATCAACCATCCAGAGCAAATTAAGCTTTTTCTTTTCCTCGTTTAGTTCGGGGGTGTTTCTTATAATTCTCAACTGCATGTAGGAAGCCTGTAGTGAGACGAGGGAACCGCAGAGTGAGACATCAGAGCTGAGGGATTACTTGGAGATGACATATTGATGAGGACTTGCGAACAGCATGTGGGGGGGAAGCCTCTTAGCAGCACCTATGGAATCCCACCCCCACCCCCCCCCACCCCCAACTCCCCACCCCCGTCGCGTATGCATTTTTTCACACATATATCACGGACCCTCGGTGTGGAGAATTATCTGACGAGGATTCCAACCGTGTCTTCCCTCAAGACGGCCGTCATTATAATCAAAAATTGCAGACTCCGCCCACAAATATAGCTGACAGATGCATTCAGGTGACCCTCAACAACCTATTAAATCAGAGACACGACATGGTTTTCTTTTCTGCTGAAACATGCAACCCCCTCTCCCCCCCCATTAAACCTGGCAGCCACCAAATGATCAGCTGTCTACTACACACCAGCCAGCATATTTTAATTTTCCTATCGCCTATATGTTGATGGGAATTAGGCTGTTTGCCTCATGAGGATAATCCTGCTTCTCTGCCTTCTGGGGGGGGAAAGAGATGAATATTGCATGTTCTACCTCACCTTTTTGGGGGGGATTTTGAATGATTTGCAGACTGCGTGCAAAGGTTGGGCTTTTATATTTGACCCTTTGTGCCATTCCAGATCACAGGAGCTTGTGATTTAAAAACCTGAAGATGTCGTTAATTGAAAAAACTGAAATTATAATAAAAAAATCTAGCAAGTCGAGTCTTTTTTCGCAGTACATAAAGCTACTCTGACCTGAAGAAACACAATGAAAAGAGGATACAATGCCGTGAATCATCCCTCTGTGCTGTTTTTATATCCTCCAAAATCAATAATTCACTTTGTTCTGCTAAGTGCGCACATGTATGTGTGGGTGGGTGCACGCATGTGTGTGTGTGTGTGTGTGTGTGTGCACATTTGCCTGTGAAGAGGTGATTTGATGACTGTGTAGACAGACAGTCGGGCAGGGAGCAGGCTGAAGAAGGAGCTATGACTTTTAATATCCCTTTATCATCGCCACAATATATCCATGTGGGCGCCAGACGGTGGCACAGGAAATATGGAGGGTGATGCTATCGTCTGTCACTCGCTCTCACACACACACACACACACACACACACACACACACACACACACATACAAACACAAAGCAGTGTCACTTCACTCAATATTTGTCGAGCACAGGTAGCGACAGCCCAGGAATCATGTTCAAGCAGTCACGCTTCTTATTCATCAACTAAAATAACATTTACAGCATCACACCTATAATTGCAATTGAAAATATCAATTCATGTATACACTGGGCGCCAAATTCATACACTCACACATCCATAAAAGTAGAAGTTTCCTGCTGTGGTTCATGAAATACATCTCAGCATCCTGTGATTCAGCTTTTATCACTAGAGTATAAAAATAACCTCAACTAAATCAGCCTTGAAGAAACAGCAGTAGCAGAACAAGACAGATAATAGTGATTCATGCCGGCCATCAAAGTCTGTGGTGGTGGTGGTGGGGGGCAACAACAACAAAAAAACATGTAACACGATTATTTAGTGGTCTGCTGGTGTCAGCTTCTGTGAAATTTGGAGATTAGCTTGGAGGGAAAGCTTTTCGGGACTCAAGACATATCTGCACAGGTGGATTATTAATTATTAATAACAGTATTAACAATCAGTGCTATTTATACCTCCCGTGTAAACATTCAATTAATCTGACAGCCTGTTTTGCTGCTTTTCTGGCCAGAAATGGTTTAATTCTGCTCATAAATGAATAAAGAAACTGTGGGTGGAACCAGGTGGACTCGGGCAGAAATATGCAAAAAAAAGGGGAAGTGCTGCCTGGTTGCAGAGTGAGCAATGTAGTTTAATTACTGTGACCCTGCCCAGCTGGGCCGGGAACTGTGATCGAGTTTTTCACACATCCCGGTAAAAGGCGGCAGGGGATCCTGGAGGACAGAGAAGAGAACATGATGCTGACAACCTGACTGAATAACTGCCTGTCTGTCTGCTCGCCCTCCTGTCTGAACGCTACCAGCTGGTCGCAGACGGTCTGCCCGCCTGCCTCACTTTTCAACAGAACATACGGGCGACGCTTGAATTTAGAAGCCGCTCGTTGGCCTGTGGCTGTCGTATTTTGGGATCTTTACATGATTGTCTGTCATGTCGGGGTTAAGGGGGGGAGAAAAACGAGAAAAGGTGATATAGTGACTATGCAGGATGGATCAAAATATCATGTCAGAGCGTAATAAAGTTGGATGGCGTTGTGTCGTAACTTCTGTGCTCCTCAATGTTGAACAAAAACATACTATTGCCAAAAAATGTAATGTGATTGAGGTAAAATTTGTATTTATGGACTACAATTCTGCTAATAACTGACAGATCACATAATGTCTCCACCATTAAACCATTGCTGGCGTCGCCAAAGGAGGAACCAAATGAAAAACACTGATTTAATAAAATAGTTTTATGTTTTAACATGGCTGGAAACATCTGAGGTGATACGTGTATTATACAATTAACCCAATATAGTCATTTTTCTGGTATTTTTGTGACAGAATTGTTTCTTATTATGCCCTTGAAACAAATGCTTGTTTCTGTGAACTGGCAACGAGCACGTGAGAAACACGACCAGATGCTGCTGTAAACATTCCCCACCAAACTGCCTCATTATTTTTTACCATAATTAGTACTTGTTCAGTAGATGACTTCCTACTTCCTACCCAGTACAAAACAAACACAGCACCTCGCGTGTGACGGCTTCTTTTCCTTTCATTCAATTAATCAATGGGTCATTGCCAAGCCTGTCAGATAGACAAAGATTAGCTGCCATTGTGATGCTGAAGAGCAGCGAAGAGCTCCCTCAAGTATTTGCGTGTCCAAGTGAATAAAAATATCGCAAATCGATCAGTTGAGTCCAACTAGCAGGTCAGCGAGTCAGTGTTGTTGTCAGTTTGTGTGTCATCTTGGCTGTTTTCTCAGAAATTGGGCGTCAAAGCTGAACTTTCCTCCAGCGTGTCTTTCTTTATTTCATGTACTCGAATGCTCGGATGTGTAGATTCACACACACAATGTGAAAACAGACCTCATCATTAGACACAGGCCATTTCTTGCCAATTAAACCTCATTTATATTATCTGATCTAATAGGAAACGAGCAAACTAATCACGGGGCTGGATTCAGTGTGTCACATCCTGTTTGTGAACAAAAGGAGCGCGTGTGTGTGTGCGTGTGTGTGTGTGTCAGAATGGTGGTGGGTAGTATCGCCATGACTTTATGCGATGTGAGTGGACAGCTGTGACGGAGTCAGGAGAGCAAACATTTCCCACAATGCACATGAGGACAGAAGGGGGTACTCATGAACTCATCGTAGCTGCCAGAGCCACTCGCCATCAAACATGGCTGCTGCTGTACCGCCGTGGTTCTAAATTAACACTGCGTGCATGCGCTTTCATGCACTTCCATGCGTACACACACGAACACGCACACACATAATAGCCTCATAAACAAGTCAAAGACAACAGAGTAGAAAAACATCCTCAGGCTAGGACGGAATTGAATTCTGATGGCCTAACTCCTGTTATCACCTTACTGTATGACACAGTCGGCGAAAAAAAACATTCTGTAACAAATTTTCAACGAATATTATCGGGTTTAAAAGAAATAGGTGTGCTAATTGCAAAAGTTGATATCAAAAAACCCTCAAAGGACGGCAAAGGGGTGGACTTTTAACCAATCCGCTCAATGATGAACGTCATGTAATTCAAAATCCTGACTCTAGCCGAAGGTAGAGATAAAAATAAATAAATATATAACAAGATATTCTCTAATGGCAGCACAGGGGGCATCTCCATCAGCGCTGCGTCGTATTTCACCCATCATGCTGGCTCACGGAAGCATGCCGAGAACATAGTGCAGAACATAGTGACTGCTCAGAGACCCTGACCTCAACCTCCCCCACCATCCTTTGAATTAACTGGAAGACCGACCACGAGCCTGGACCCACCATCACCCAACATCACCATTGAGCACACTAATTGCTCTTGTGACCACCCCACCCCCAACCGCCCCCCAAATCCCCAACCTGTGCAGACTGATTGTATATCAATGATTTACACTGGGAGTGTTTGGGAGCTGATGTTCGATTGTACGCAGATGTTGTGTGGAGTCTTGTGGTGCATTTAATGGTAGGTGGTACGGCTGTCGCGGTATTAAAATTTAATATTGTGTTAAAAATGCACATATGATAATATTGTGTAAATGATCCAGTGCCACTTGAAAACAGTGTGTTTTACATCTGCTAGCTGTTAGATATTGAGTGTAATTGAACTTTTTGTATGCAGTTGTACAGTCACTGTTTTTATATTGTCTTTATAGCACCTTAGACAGGGTATTTTGATTGTAATTAATCTGCCAAAAGAGAATAAAAAATCATAAATTAAGTTAGAGATCAATTTCACTTTCATCTTCACGATTATCGTGAAATGAAAATCGGATATTGTGAAAGCCCTTGTAGACGCTGCAATCTTTAGACTCAAAAATTGGCAACAGCTTTATCCCTGTTAATCGATCGAGTAGAATTATGTATCCATGTGTATTCTACAAGGAAAGCCAGGTCGCAGAGGTGTTTGCTGAGCCAACAGAAGCACAATCAGAGAACAAGAACAGGACAGGAGAAGATGTTTTATCACGCTCTCTCGCTCTCTCTCGCTCTGTTCCCACCCTTCCTCTGGCAACTGAATAAATTAGAGGTAATGAGTCAGAAGCTACATAACATACAGTTTCCTCCTCGGCCCTCACAGCCAGATTATTTTAAGTGAAATCACAACTAAGCCCCACAGTCTGCATTTTTCTTTTCTTATATTTCTAACCCTCCACACCAAATGTAGGTGTCTGAAGTGTGTAATGAGAGGGCGAGAAAACAGAGAGGGAGGCTCAGTTGTGAGGCTCAGTGCAGCGAGGGGGAGGCGTATCCATCTGCTTTTACCCCCCTTTTTTGGTTTTAAAATTTGCACCGATGGTCCTCTGAGAGTCCGCGCATGCTGCTGGATAACCGCACGGCCGCCACACCTGAGCATCGACCAGTGATTAATGGCCACGGAGATCGGCTTTTAGCAGAACTTCCATCTTCTTGGATTATTGCTACATGGCACTACAGCAGATTTGAACAGTCAAAGGAGGAAAACATGAGAAGAATATCGTGTTAAAAATGTGCATATGTTGTATGTTGTTATTAGTTGGTAGTTGTCATTCTTCAGTTGCACACAAATTCTGTGTCCCCTGCTTTCCACACATGATTTTGTTTCACTTAATATCGTAGTTATAGCATATGTTGCACCTTGTGGATCCTCTGTTTATATGTTATATGCACCTCAGACAGGTTTTTTGATAGTAATTAATCTGCCAAAAGAGAAAAAAAATCATAGTTACATTTTAATTTCATTGATTGTACTATTATTATTAAATTTTTTGTTGATATTGCGATAATAGTAGGGGCTGCACAATTAATCAAATGCTCTACCCATGGCTCTACTGCATTTCAAATGAAGCACTTCCTCATTTTACAATCAGCCAAATACTAGGGGGCGAATGAGACTGAGAATATTAATTTTTGAGAAATGT
>CAESWR010000704.1:133724-147939 GCA_903171835.1 Mullus surmuletus | reverse complement strand
CCCCCCCCCCCCCCCCCCACACACACACACACACACCATTCCACTCAACACAAACCCCCGCATTCACACACAGATAGTAAAATGTGAGAGTGACAAACGTGGAGTGCAGACAGCTGATGGACCAAAACGCTGATAAGAGCCTCCTGTGAGGCGGCTGATCAATCGTCCAACACCATCTGTGTAAGTGTGTGTGCTCGGTTCTCCTGTTTAAACTCGACCCCCCCCCCACTGCTGAGACTAGTGGCCCCATAATGCCACAGCAGCCCTGGGACATGGAGGACATTTAAAAATCCAATTTACTTTCATAGACTCCATCCTGTGTGTCTCTTGAATGTAATAATAGAGCCAGCGGTGTTCAGGACAAATGTCCCAAATGGGAAAATAAAGTATAATGTATCGTAAGGTGTGGTATGATGGTATATTATGGCACTGCATCATTACTGCCAAGCAGCTCAGTTGATGTGGAAAGACCTTGCTGCCTGTATTTGTTTTTAAAAATGTGTGACTGAAAATCTCGTGACTGATTGGTTTGCCTCCACACCATAAACACACGCCTTTTCACAGTTTCAGACCAGTGCTTGCTCAAACTGGACCACCGCTGCTAGGCTTTTAGACTGTACCTTGCTTTCCGCAATAACTTCCCCCAAGTTGTAGCCTATGCCTTCTTATTAACTGCGTTCATTTGATTTCAGTCAACTTAGAGGCCACATTCCCCTGACAAATCCACATCTGATTTTGGTATATAAATGCTTGAAATGAGTGGAAATAGCTGCCTATGCAGCCAAGCAAAGTAAAAAGAACAAAGAGAAAAATATATCTTTGTTGATTTCTGCTGCTTGAGTAAAAATAATGCACTGAGGTATTTTTGTTGCTGTCAATTTCTTTTAAATTAAGATATAAAGCTCTTTCTCTGCTCTGTGATAATCTTTCTTTGATGCATACAGTTTTAGTCTTGTCTCGGTCCCAAACTCAAAATGTATTAGTCTTGGTGCATTGTCAGTTTGTGCAGTCTTGACTTCAACACTCGTTCATATATTGCATGTCACCACTCAGATGCTTTGGTTATTGTTTTAAGTGTACGGCAACAGAAAGGAAAAAAACCCCGGAATCTTAATGAGAGTAAAAGTTCAGTGGAAACGGCCAAAACCTGTGACCACGACAACCTAAAATCATGTTAGGCCTTTTAGTCCCCTTTGAAGGCACCATTATGTGAGGCCGGCCTCATTTTTAAACCCGATAACTCCCTGAGCACAGACTGACAGGCTCCCTGGAAAGACGGATGGGCCTGCAGAGACTTGTTAAAAGGGGGGAACCTCACCGCCCTTCTTTGGCCAAGAGCAGGGGGGGTGGGGATGGGGGGGGGGTTGATCGGTGGCGGGCCGGGGGCACTCAGGGGATCATCGTCCCTCGCATTAGCAGCCTTTAAATCTTACCAGCAGTCACGAAGCTTCGCTTACGTTCATATATGTTTCTGAGCGGGGAAACCTGAACTCATATTAGTGTGTGCGCACATGTGCAAACATGATGGAGCGACAGGGGATGTTCCGCCGCGTGGGGTGTCGGCGCTTAATTACATTTCAAATCGAGGCTTTTGCTGCTGGCGTGATGTGTTTTTTCCATGTATGCATTACATGATGGGAAATGGTGCAGATGGCGCCAACGACAGAGACCCAGGAGGATGATTGAGCGGCGGCGAGCAGGAAGCCCGGTCATAGGTGCCCTTGAACGCAGCACAGTCCGGACCCAGCGTGGCCAAGGTGGGCCGAAGCTGAGATTTCTCGAGTGTTATTAAAAAATAGACGTGTGTTCGCTTCCTCCCGCAGCGAGTGTGTGTGTCTATCGTCCCTCTCACTCTCAGCGAGGCCTTTGCACCGTCACGAACACGATGTGCAGAGGTTTCCCCCTGCAGAAATCACAGCACCCCATATCTACTCTACACCTTCTCACTGTTGGTACAGCAGCAAGAGTGTGTGTGTGCGAGGGGGGTCTTACTATCCAAACAGACCACCCTCTTTGCCTATCTGCTTTTCTAAATCACAGACTTCTAATTCCACTGTGTGGTTTTATACAGCTTTTATCCCCCCACCCCCCAAACCCCGTCTCCGTCTGCCCTTCCCTCCTGTTCATCCCCTCATGTATCAGCCCGCAACGTGACTCATATATTATTGTAGCGTTAACGCAGGGAAGCACCCGTCGACCGGAAGATCTGCTTCTGGAGATTGAGCTGGTAACTAAATGATGCTTCCTGTCTCCCACCCCTATTCCCCTTTTAATGCCGTCCACAGAACCATTACATCAACATTAAAGGCCTCGCGCTGTTGCCGCGGCAAAGCGACTCGTGTCCGCTCTAACCCTAGATTGCAGCTTATATATAACTGACATGCAAAAACAATCACGTCTCAGATTCGTCAGAGTCACAGTCACCCAAGCGTACCTGTAGCGGCTGACATGGGGGCGACACTTAGATTTTCCGTTATGGGAGCGAGCGGCATGTTTTGGCTATGGGAGGTCATTTGCATTTGTCACGTCCAAATGAATCGTGACAAAACAAACAGTCAGGGGGCGACTTTGTGGCAAAGCACCATGAAATTATATACAGTATATGAATATATAAACACTGCAGCTCTGCCAAAGACTTTGCCCACCACCATCATCCTGGTCCCTGCAGCAGAAATGCCATATGAATCAGAGGTCAGAGGTCACAGCAGGTTTGCATAGAATCAAGCCCAAAATACGCCCTGACACATGTTGCAGATGTATCTTCCACTCCTCGACACCAATACGTCCACATTTGGGTCGAGGGATCGGTTTTTTTTTCTTTTTTGAATGACGGTTCTGACAATAATGTTCAAAGACGACGCCGACGTTATGTTAAACGGCGGGGTTAACTGTACTGATGTGCACGGATGAAAGGTCAGTGCAGCAAATTTGCCTCGGTGCATTTCTTTAAAAAGAAGAAAAAAAAAAAATCTTGTAGTCAGGGTGGGGCCTAAGCATGAGCCAGTCTGCAGGATTGAGATAAATTCAGAGGGGAGTTGATAGGAAGTGCTCTAACATCACTTCCTCTCTTTGTTTTAGCCGCTATTTTCAAGGCTCGGAATGTTGTTCCTGTCGAGAGGTGAAGGAATTCAAAACAAGTTCATTAACCTCCGCGTCGGGGAGCGCCGAGGTGGGAAAGGTGGGGCTCCTTTAACGTGCTTATGAATGAATGTCGGTGAGAGCGCCGACACGTACCTGCGAACTCTTCGCCGCATCTCCTGCAGCCACGATGAAGTCATGCGATTGTCTTTCTCTGCCGTGATTGTGTGTGTGTGTGTGTGTGTGTGTGTGTTGTGTGTGTTCCGAATGTGTCTCAGGGTCTGTGGGAGAATGAGCGTTTGAGCACCACACCCTCCTCACATCCTGTGGTGGGCCCGTCCTTGTGTGTCTCAGGCCCGGCGTCCGCAGACATACCAAAGCCCTGCAGTCCCAGAACGCTGACATAAACACTGACCCCGAAAAGGAAGTCCGTGTGTACTTGTATTTGTGTGTACAAATGTACTCGCACATGTCCACGCAGCATAATAAACTACTATCGGCTTCATTTATAGCACGCCGCGCGCTCGCTTTGTTCTGTATAAACCTTAAGACTCATCCACCGATCGGCCTCCACGTCTCCAAACACCTGGCTCCCCCATTGTGTTTTTGAAGAGACAGGATGTCGGAGACGGCGTGCTCAAAAGTATGACTTACAGGCTTTTATTAGTAAGTGGGTACAACTCTCGAGGGACGTGTCACTGGTGCCCGGCTCTCTCTCCGCACACAGGCATCCGGAAATCCACCACTTTTCTCCAGAACGGGCCGTGGTCCCGCTAATGACTCTCGAGGAAACTACAGTCAGCAACACAGGGGATTTCAAGCAAAAATATTTCCAAATCCACTCTGACGGCCTTCCAGAAATTCACGGCCCTCCTTTTTAGGGGGGGCTTGCTAGATTCACCAGTGTAAATTTGCATCCCATCTTCTTTCGCAAATAGGAATGAATTTAGTGTACTTTACTGTAATTTTTTAGTGGCAGCTAGCATTCTTCTTGTAAAACTCTCTTTGCTCTTTCCAACCAATCACTATTGACCAAACTAACCCCACATGTTTACATTGTTTTATATCTAAACTGAAATCAAAAAAACATCCCCAAGGAGCATTTGAGAAATGTTTTTTTTTTCTAACCCACATCAAAACAGCTTATCACCCATGATTTTTCACGTACTGATCCTGCCAGTGTACAAAGGAGGATTTGGTTGCCAACTTTGTGTCAATTACCTTAATACTTCAGAAGAAAATCAGCGAGGGTGAAAAGGATTTCTTGGGAATGAGGTGGAACTGTGTCAGGAAGTGAGACGTGGGTATAAAACAGCCATGGTGAAAAGCGAAGAACTGAAATCCATGCAAAGTAAATTGATGAGCGGGAGCATGATAAGGGGAGCATGACAGGGGACGCCACCAAAGGAGGATGCTAAGGTGGGTGTCATTGTTTCCATTGTCTACCTGTCCGGACTGAAATACAGTTCCAGATTGGAGCGAGCGCGAGCCAGGAGCGCAGCAAAGGTTAGCTGTAAAAGTAGAGTGCTGCTCCATTCTCAGACTGTTCCGTAATCAGCCTTAAAAAGGCTTTAATTACCACAATCAAGCAGTTCAGCGCCCTTTGCTTTAAATATTTTGTGTCTTGAGGAGTCAGACTACTCGATGGACTTCAGAGGTCTGGACAAGATTCAAAATGTTAGACCGCACCAACCAAGACCATGGCTTTACGAAGACCGTGTAGCACTAAGACCAATACAGCTTAACAGAACGGAACAGGATGAGAGTTTTGTTGTTTAAATGGTATTTTTGGTACAAAGGTATTTTTGTTGTATTTTCTTGAAAATAGGTCTTTTTCTTGCGATGTAGCTGGCTTTTTCCCCTCTTTTCAAGCAATTTGGGCTTTTTTGTTTCTCTCCCAAAGATGCTGATTTGTCAGGCGAGTGTGACTTCTAAGTTGGCTGAAATCAATCAACACATTTAATAAGAAGGCAGGGGCTGCAACTTTGGAAAAATAATCAATTTGCCAGTGATTGGAAGATATTGGTTTTTGTGGAAAGCGAGGCACAGGCTTTTAGCCCAGCAGAAGTGGTCTCCACCGCTCTGTGGAGATGCAAAATCCCCAGTCCACTCAGTCAAACTGAGACAACACTGAGGAAAAAATGATTTAGAGTCCAAGACAAGACCAAGACCTTTTCAAAAAGACCAATCTTGAGTAGGTACACTAGTGTTTGCAATGTCCACTGGAACTTCCTGACTAATTTGGAGCCAAAAAAATGCATTGAGGGTTTTGTACTAAAACCTTCTCATGACAGGAACCCGCTCAAACTCAGGAAATAACAACCAGTTTGCAGATGGCTTATTTACCTTGCATGCGAGCAACCGGCCGCGCCTTCATTTATTCCGTAGTGTTTCCCTCTTTGCCACCAGCGCCGTTAAACTGTTGAGGGGGCAATACCACTGGCACTTTGCGGACGCGTTAGAGGCCAGCCGTTAATGTCCTTGACATGGTTACGAGAGAGGCTTGCCTCGTAAACCAGCGTGGGGTCTCTTCGAGCCCCGACGCTAAATGCAAGACAAGACCCGTTTGTCAGGGTTGTTCGTCGAAGCATTTCGCCGCTGCGCAAAAGGTCGAGAAGTCACGATTTCTGTTTTAATGCTCTCTCATTATAATGATTGACACGATTTGGGGGGGTGCGGGCACAAAAGCTACTGGATTGCTTCCAGTCTGTGGTGATACAGTATCTGATGCCCTTTGCATGTTGCCCCACAGCCCCTACACACACACACTTATACAAATCTCAGACTGTCAGGTTTCATTTTCTATGATTTGCTCTCTACAGCTACAGCAAATAATCGCATTTATACTAAATGGATGTCAAGGACAGTGGAGCTTTGGATCTCTTTCACATATATGGATGTAAATGGAAAAAAAACCCGACACAGACAGGAGATCAAATAGCTGTAATGTTGAGACTGTTGCGCAGGGTTCCCGGGGTTCAGCTGCGGTTTGACATAAATTTCCTCCAGAGTTTCTGTCTGATGTACCATAACTGCTTCTCGGCCATCTGTGCTTAGTTAGAGAGCTAGATACCTTTTTAATGAACCCATCATTAAGACTTTAGGAGAAAGCAACGGCATTGGGCTGGTATTCCCTATGTGGTCCACTCCCTAAATACTACAATTGTAGCAGTACTGTACTTCATTATGGAGCGGCACAGCGGGACTGCACTTTCTGCACGGGCTGCACGAGTCTACGCTCGGGCAACAGAGACAGAGAATCAATTCACCACATCAATAGGAATCAGGTTAGAACCTGAGCGGAGGAACGCTGCATGGCGTGGCACGCACATCGAGGCGGATTCTCATAAAGCTCTCACCAGCACCGGGAGTCGTGCTGCTCGTCTGACAGCGGGTCATTCTTAACTCGCACTCCTTGATGCTCCATTAACGCCCCCGCTTTTTCTCTCAGACCCCCGAAAAGGAAGCCGGGAGAGAGAGGCTGTCTGGTGGAGGCGACGTCTTGTAGCAGAGTGAGGGAGGGTTTTCAAAATCAAACCTGACAGGGCGTATTCATGATTCAGCTGTTGCTATGAGAGGGAAATCATGAAATCTTAAATAACAGACGTCACTCCGATAATTTGAGGCGGAACCCTGCGGTCATTCCAAAAAATATTAATTCTATAAACAAAATATATGTACTGGTTGGGTGTGTGTGTGGGTGTGTGTGTGTGTGTGGGGGGGTGACCAACAGTATGAAGCACTACGTGGATTTGAGCTACAATGCCGCTCAGGAAAGGTTAAAACAAAGTTTGACATATGGTGAGGTCGTCATTTTAAGTGACGGCTATTAATCATTTTTGATGCAGACGACTTCCAGATATATACTGAACTGTGTGTGTGTGTGTATGCGTGCGTGCGTACGCGCGTGTGTGTACCATAGGGGAGGTTATAGTGTTTTTGGCATGTACGCAAAACATGATGTCACGTCTGTACTGACCTGGTGAGGTTAATGCACATGTAAGAATGAGTAAAGCAGAAGTTACACATTATTAAGATTGGTGTGGTGTTGCCAAATGCTTTAGCTCCGCCCCCTCGGCATTGCAGCTGTGTCTTGTCACCGGCTGCTTATCTCACGTCTTTACTGAAAATTGATGGCAGATTTGTCTTTTGCATGGTACGACGAGAGGACATTTACTGTTTCTCAAAAGGCAAACCAGCATACTATTTGTGTGTATAGGTTTTTGCATGTTTTAAAACCATTTAAATTAAGGGAATGATTAGTTAATACTAATAAAACAGATTTATCAAGTAGCCAAATTAACAATTCACTATATAACCTGTTGAAAATCCCCATCCACCACTTCCAAGTGTGTATAATGTGCAAAGTGAGATATAAATAGTAATAAAAACAGTATAATTTAGAATTAGAGAAAGAGAAAATAATTTTAAGATTAAAAAAAAAATCTAATCCATGACCACAGCACCCACCAGGTCTGTAGAACCACTGAGGACAGAACTTTGGTTGATTTGATGCTTTCATTGATCGTCACACAATAACTTGAATTTGCAGCCCTATTTGCATCTTCTAGAAATATCACTGAAAATCTATAAATAAGGTAAAACAACACTGACAGTTTTATTGCAGGTAAGTAAGAGGTAAGAGTCTTCCGGCTTCGGAAGTTGGGTGGTCTCGGTCTTAATGGACCATCACTCTCTCTCTCTTCAGAGGAAAACTCTGGAACAGATGGCCGAGCAGAAACCTCCCCTCTCCTCGGCTCCTCGGCTCCACTCCGATGCCACTCAGCCTGTGTTTGATGTATCACTCCACTCAGCAGTGAGGACGACACGGTTGCGGCTGTCGTCGCGGCTCGTTCAGACCAACTTGCGTCAACGATCTATAAAATCGACTGTCTGGGGCTTCTTCGGTTGCACGAAAAGGGAATCGCTTGCTGGGAGATAGTTTGATGAAAGCAGCGTTTTGATGAGTTGCATGATGGGGAGGCTTACAAAGGGCACAGTTTGAGACGTGTGGGACCAACGGTTGGGAATTAAACATTTTCAAGGGAAACTAAAAGCCATTTTACCCATTTTTGAATCCTAAAATTCTACATTCTGGTTGCTTCCTTCTTGCTTTTTTGCAGTTAGATGTGATAATACTTCAGTTGAAAGTGAAGAATGACGAATGGGTTTGAATGGGACACAGATGTTGCCTTGATGGTGTTTTAAGTCATATATGCATCCATGCTTTAATGGTTATGATATATTATTTAAATCTAATTATTCATCAAATGTAATATCATGTTGCTGGGAATTGCAAAGAAAGTGGTTTAGAATAAGTCATTTTCTCATAGATTATACAATTACACCACTCTTTACCAGTTTGGACACCCAATCTGCCCAGTAGAAAGTGCCGGGTTAAGGCCCTTTACTGGTTTCTCTTTTTATGCTAGAAAGCTGTCTCCTTTGTTTGCTTCACTCTGTGGCAATATCTCAATAACTATTGGACACATCGCCACGGAATTTCGAGCAGACATTAATGTTTTCCCACGGGATGAATTGTAATAAATGGAAGTGATTGCCAGATTTTTTTTTTTCCAAATCAAACCACACCATGATTTAAATTTGTCAAATACTTTGGTTTGTGACCAAATTCTTCTGCACTTAGCTCAAAGCCCTGCTGTGATTTAATACACGCTGCCTCTCGGCTAGCGTGACTGTGGGAGTGTCAGTGTCAATCTGTCTGCTGGTCAGTCCGCGACGAAATACTGCATGAAGTACTAAATTGAAACGACAGGCCGAGATGAAGTAATGCCCTCATGAGGATGATCCCCATTTCAGTTTATCCCTTTAATTGGATCGTATGTTCACATAATTACTATTTATGAAAAGTACACATGTTGCGCGTCTTTTCAATCACTCTCTCATGCCAGCGCCACTTCCCTGTTTAGTCTATTTCGGCTAAAAANNNAAAAAGGGTAGTGATCCACAGAGGACTGGAAGGATATCCCGAATGGAAACAACACACCAAACAGTAGAACGCCAAAGCCCGCTGCTGACAAGCCGTCACGAACGTTGCCAACGCCGTGGCAACCCGCACAGCCAGGAGATATTACATTTCTCTTCACGCAGCAGCGCCGTGACACCTCAGCGTCTACAGGCCATTCGTGGGAGCGGAATATTAAATCATTTTTTGGGAGGGGGGGGGGATATTTCAGCCGCTGTTCGCGCTCGCGTAGCCTCAGAGTGCGGGCCTCGGCGGACCCTCGATCGGCCCACCTGGCCACCGCCCCCGACGTCGCTCTCGGACCGGAGAATTCGATTACTACAGTAAATAAGCAAGCGGGTCACATGTGTTCCTGAGGTGCGTAGTTTGGTGGAATGTGCGTAAACGGCCCTAATCGCTCCACATTGTCGATGAAAGACGGACAAGGGGAGTTGGCAGCGCGGGGAAACGCTGTCAGCGGGGACGTTACACCGGGCGGCGGCGAACCAAACGTGCAACACAGGACGAAATTAGCCACGGGTGCTTTTCTCTGTTTGCTTTCTGTACATTCTGCAAACATGAGTTTTGAGTTATGCGACTGCAGGGCAACATGCAGACTTTCTCCGTTTCCAGGGCTTTGTCTGACGCCGGGTGCGACGGGTGTGACGGTGGCGGTGGCGGTGGCGGTGGCGATGGCGGGCCTTGGACAACAGGACGTCCTGTTTGGCTGCCAAGCATGGAAAGCCAGCAGAGCGTCAGAGAAACATGCAACAAATCCCGTTCCTCGCTCAAATCCAGCGAGGATCGTTTGGCAGATCTGCACATATTGCGACCCAAAAAAGCTGACTTAACGCAGACCCCGATCCCGCCCTCCCCTCCCCCCACCCCCCCCCCAAACCGCCACGTATCTTCATACCCATCTCCGTCCGCAAAAAACACAGCGTGCCACGACCGTGCGAAAGTATCAAATCTCTTAATAGCTGCAGACGTATGTGATGCGCTTTCCACCGACTGGCATTCCAGCTGCGAAACCCTGGCGCGAGATATTACATTTTAGAGGGAACGTGTCATTGTTTTCGCAGCAAATATGAATAGAAGCGACTGCTTGAATGCAAAACATAACAAATGCAGATGTTTCCTTCGCCGAAAAGTTCGAGCGGACCCTGTTGATTTTGCATTGTCACGCCAGACAATGCAACATCAAAAACACTCCAAATGTGGGAGTATCTTCGGAGGGGGATCGTCTCCCCCCACGGGGTCGAGGCCCAAGACGTTCCAATTAATGTCCTTTAATTAGCCACATCAAGGAGGTTGTTGGTTTTCAGCGCGATCTCCCTGGGCTTCTCTCCACAAAACACACTTTTGAACTCGCAGCAGCGGCTAAAGGTGGGACACACGCCAGCACGCCGTCGAGTAAACACCCGGGTGTCACGGTTTGGCCCCGCGTGCACATTTGTACTCTTCAGGAGCGACGGTCGGGCACAGCTGCCCTCGTGTTCGTGCCCTATCCAGGGTCACCGCTGCTGCCCTTTACCAAAATCTGTCAGGCCTTCTTTGACGCAGATCCGTTTCCTGTCAAAGTGAGATTTTTATTGTTCCAAGGGAGCAGGCTGCAGAATCTCGCTCCCCCAGCCTTTTCCTGTTTCCTCCCGAAGAGGAAGCGCCGCCACGGTTCAACTTGCCCCCCCCCCTCTTCCCCCCCCCGCCCCCCCAGCCCCTTACCCCCTCCTCCTCTCTCTTCCCGCATCTTCTCTGGGACAAATCTGGACTGCAAAACTCGTGTCGGCCACGTCTCGATTTCAAAGAATGAAAACAGTTCCTTAAATAAGAGATGCCCTCCCACTTTGGTCTCTCTCTTTGTCTCTCTCTCTCTCTCTCTCTCTCTCTCTCTCACACACACAAACACCAGCGCACTCGCAAACAAATTTTGCATCCAATATTCTAATGCGCCTCCTCTGAGCGAGCAGCCTTGAAGGTGTGTGTTGGTGTGTGGTCACCTGCGACCCTGAAGCAAAGGTTCCCATGGCGCTTCAGCACGTAGGCTCTTTGTTACCGCTGAGAAAATACCTCCTTGTGTGTGTGTGTGTGTGTGTTGGGGGGGGCGGGGGGGGGTATCGTGGCTTTTAAGCCCTTATAGAAGCCCTTAATGGACACTTTTAAGAGGACTAAATACCGCTTGGGATAATTGCAGAACAAAGAGAAACAATCATGGGTGTGAAAAATAATAAAGTACATCTAAATTTAAGCAGGAAAACAATCCCTGCTCTGTTTCGGTCCAAGCCCCCCCCCCCTTCCCCCCCGTGCCCCCCCGCGCAGAGGCCCAGCCACCCAACCATAAACACACACACAAACCAAAAAGAAACTTGTTTGTGTGTGTGTGTGCACGCTTGCATGCACGTGTAAGTTTGCGAGTACGCGGCGGTGTCCTGCACATACTTAGAATGACAAATGGGCTCCGCTTGTCGGATTTATCTCGGCTTGAAAGCGAGGAGGAGGAGCGGGTCTGTCCGTCGGCCGCCGTAACCCCAGGCTCCTCGCCCGCTTCAATTAGATCTGAGCAAACTCCAACGAGACAGATGCCATGATAGTCCAAAATAAAATCTAAATAAAATAAATCCAGATCTGAAACGTTCCAGAACAATCCAGTTTTCCAGTCGGGCCGGGGTTTGAAAACAGCCCTGCTTGCTGATGTTGTCGTCGGCCGATGATGAAATCCTCTCCGGCGGCTCACGGCTGCAGCTCTTCTGCGACCGTGGAAAGAGGGAATTTCACTCTCAGACCACTGAAACTTTAGAAGATGCCCACTTGATTCGGCAGGCTTAGAGTGCTGAAAGTCACATGAGCTCCGGCTGGACTTAATGCATGTTTTTTTCCATTTCCTATTTGGAAATGATCTTCTTCTCTTCTTTATTTGCTTATAAAAATATCTGTAAATGTGTTGTCAATTGAAAAAGGACATTATATTGATGCATTGGCTTTTGTATTTACTTGTTTAATTTACTTTCTTGTTTGTTTTTTCTCAAACTTTACTTTTTTGTCAGGATTTCCACGAGGACCAGTGCAGACTGGGAGGTGATGACAGCGTGCAATAACTATGTAGATGAGACGTGCATGAGACGTTTCTCAAAGTGGAGTCCAGGAGCCACTCACGGCTTCTTGAGGATCTTCCAGAATGTCCTAAAGCAATATGTGTAATACTTTTGTTTCTTTTTAATTTAAACGTTTGTGAAAGGCTGTGGGCTCCACCCTCCCCCGCTTTCTTTCACAAGAGAGATCTGACATCAGGTTGTCACACTTTTGTCATTTCTTGTTAATCTTCAGACAACTTACACATTGCTTTCTTATGTTTCTTTGTAAAAATTGAACAATGAATCAATACATAAATAAAGAATTACCAAAAATGCCAACAACAAATTTCCCACGGGTGGTTATTGATATATTTTTTAGGAGATTTTTGATTGTTGGATCAGGTTTCGTGTGTTCCTGTGCTTTTGACAGGTATTTGAATGCACCATCTCTGTCTTAACACATATCCAGAGCCGATTTAAAATAGGAAAACGGTGGTGGGGGGGGATGAAAAGTCAGCAAACTATTCCTTTATATTGTGAAAAACCAAACAAACAAACAAAAAACAAACCTACACTCTGACATAAATGAGCGTAGATCTCTCGGAGTCCAACTGAAAGGCCGGATTTGTCCTCAGAAAGCCACTAGCCAGGGAGGAAAAAGACACTTCTGCCTTATCACACGACTGCAATTTGACAGATTTGATCTGGCGCTGACTGTAAACATCAACCTATATGAGCTCCCGTCGTGCCGCGCCAGACCTGCGCCGTGTCACAGCAAAGCTCTGCCTGGTAAATACAAATAAAGCTCCCAGTGCTCAGGCTTCCTGTGTTTTCCTCCAGTCTGCAAAGGCAGCGGAGGGCCGCGGGGGTGAGGAGGCAGAAGGCACCCCCCCACCGCCCCCCCTAAACCCCCCCGCGCGCCCCCCACCCCTTATACAAGATGTCTGTTCCACAATGGGGACAGAAAAATGCTTCAAAATCAGATTCGCGAAGCGGTTTGAGCAGGATGGAGAGTGTTTGTGCAGGAGAGGGGTTTTATCAGCGCCAAACACACACAGGAAGTCCGGTTTGGGATTGTCCATCCAATTCCTGCGTTCCACAGGAAGCCCTGCATAAAAAGCAACTGAAAAACGCCCAAAGACATTTCATTTGTCGCCAGTTGACTCGCAGGGAGCACTGGCGCGAACTCACCGCAGAGGTCTGTTGGTTTTTGAAGCGGCAGAGAGCGGCCGGCTCTGGGGAGACGCCGGCACCATGGAGGAGCCCCCCGACCGGCGGCGCCCACGGCCGCCGCTCACGGTGTGCGCGCCCCTGCACCTGCTGACCCCGGCCTGCATGGGTAAGATTCTTTGTATTCTTTTTTTTTTTTTTTTTTCATACACTTTGACACTCTGTCGGGCGGCAAAGCTTGCGTTTAAAAAATCATCCCGACATTTTTTTTTTGGTTTTTTTGTAAGATTTCGTGCAGAATTCACACACGCCGTCTGAGGCCCTGGCATCTATCGACACATTTGCCGAAGAATACAAACGCAGACTAAACATCTTGTCCTAAACAAAGCCGATAAACCAAACATATTCAGATAAATATACACGCGAGAGCCGCACAACAAACCCTGTATGTCAGAGTGTATGTGCAGAGGGACTTGCTGCAACAGTGCATGCTGGGTACTCGGCACAGACAGGCGTTTCATGCGCTTTCGGGGGAAATACAGATGCGTGCATGCGGTGACTCTTCGTATTTTGCAGATTTTTCCATGCATGAAAACATTTGAGCGGTGCTACACTTTTTTAAATTGAGCTGAAATTAAAAAAACATATCTTTCAAATCATTTGCATGCAGATTTATGCGCAGGGATTTATGCTTTAGGGGGCCGCGTCTGTGCATAAACCTTGAAAGCCACCTTATTATTATCATTTTGTTTTTTGCACCAGTACATTGTGGTTACTAATATTTAAGTATGTGCAGCACAGTCGTGAAATGCCTTGCAGTGCATTGCTTTAGAAGATATATATTTCCAAAATGACACCAATTTTGTCAATAGTCATTGAAATACCTCTTGAGATATCTGTGTATTATCAGAAAAAATGGCAATTTGCATGTGTG
>CAESWR010000704.1:37034-50272 GCA_903171835.1 Mullus surmuletus | reverse complement strand
GATTTTTTTTTTTTTTCCTTTTAATTTAAAAGCTGGAAATATGTGTTGTAGCGTATTCTGCCTAAATGGGACTAAAATCCCTTAACTGCAAATATGGATAACAATGACACACTTTTTTTTCTGTCCTGGATGAAGCCATGGTTGAATATTCATCTGATGCAAAATAGTAAAGTGGAGGAGTGACGGACTGCCGATGGAAGGAATGATCAAATCCCCGCTGTGGCAAAGAATCGAGCCTGGAGAAAACGTACTGTTTGCTTCTCGGCCACCCCCGTCGCTCAAAATGTCAAGATATCAAACAAGCCACTTTTGTTGGATAAATTCGAAGCGATAAATGACAAGACGAATCTGATGAGGCACAAATCGCCGCTTTGAAGGCAGCGGGAGCTCGGGAGGCAGCCATCTGTCTGCCGGCGACGCTCCCCGACAAGACAACCACAAACCGTTCCAGTCGATGCCCCGGAATAATCTGCCTGTACAGTGGAAATCGGAATTAGAGAGAATATATATGAATATATGAATAAAGTTTAAAAAGGAAAAACATCTATTTTAACTATGGAGAGTCTTACCATTACTTTATCTGCTTTGCAAAGTAAGACTTCTTTTCCTTTGTGAGGTCTACCAAATGGTGTGTTTTTGCACTTTTTCGTTTGTGTTCCATTTGGTAGCCCATGCTTGTGTTTTGGAGCACTGAATACTTTGTATTGTGTTTACTGTGCCAATTAAATATGCCTGGAAAGTAGAACATGCCGGATTACGTCTTTCATTTCTTGTCTGGTAGTATTTAGGGGGATGATCAATATCCTCAGTATCAATCTGCGCCGACAGCGACCTGCAAGTTTAATTATCCACGATTAATTCTGTATTTATTAGATTTTTTTATAGGCACCCTGCGGGCGAGGCTTTTAATTAAAAGGCAGGGTCACTCTTGATAAGAATATTGCATGTGTAGCTTTTCTCTCTTTTCTTGAGTCCTGACAGTCAAGATTATTTTCATTTAATTTTACATTAACCCACAAGTTCTCCGACCTGGTATGAGGCTTCATCTGAATGTTTTATTGTCTGATTAACAGTTTACAATGATGACAAATATTATATTTCATCATGTTTTTATGGATAAACCCCATAATTTATTATCCTTAAAGCAGACAAGAAACTATTAAAAGCCTTTCTGAAGGGTTTCACAGATAACTTTGCTGATAACAAGAGACATAATCTGTAGTTTCTGTGATGCAGAAATGGATGCATAATAACCTTTACTGAATACAAGTCAGAACCACAGATTTGGGAATTTGTGAGATGGGAAGACCGTGTAAAATGTTATGTTGGAAGTGAATGGTGACAGCCAGGAAGAAAAATCTGGGGGGAAAAAACTATGAATAAACAAAGCAGCCAAAGCCCCTCCCATTAGCTTTACGTAGAGGCCATGATAATCAATTCTTTTTGGGGGAGAGGGGGGGGGGGCTGTCATCTTCTCTGATACTGAAATGTGTGCGTTTGCAAGGAGGAGCTCAAACACCAGAGAAACTGGTACTTGGTTGCAGTTCATCCTCTTAGCCACTAGAGTGTAGTCACGTTCCACCAAATGTGGCAAAAATGTTAGGTTTTTTTCATTGTTTTTCCTTTTTTTAATTTATTTTTTATTTCGTTGCACTATTTTCCATTGAGTGAGCAAAGCTTTTCAAGGACGGACCTCGTGAAGATTTCCAGAAGTTGAATGAACACTGAACTGAACCACAGAAATAACATCTACTGACCTGAATTCAGCCTGTATTTCTCCCTCTACTGCCACATGTATTGATCTATTGGCCTTCGCGTTGGTCTTTAAAGTGCCCGTCCGTCACACGTGACCGTCCCCTCTGCCCCACATTTGCGAGCTGGTATTTGACCGTCAGACATGGCAGCACTTACATGTATCGATCTGGCGCGCAGTCAGATCCAGATTGCCGATTGATTCTGGCCCGCCGAGCAGCAGCTGTGATCGGTCCCAGTTGCCCGACAGAAATATGCAGGCGCATGCTGAGCGGCAGATGAGACGCTCACCTCCTCCGACGCTCCCTCAAACAGCCTAATTGGCCTTTGCTCCCTGGAAGCAAACACGCGCGGCGGCTCCAACATGGCCGAGGAAAATGAATTGCTTCGGTAAATCCTGCGGGGCCGGCAAGTTTCCCGTTCGAACATGATTCAGAGCTGCTTTCACTTTGCTCTCTTAATTGGTTTATTTGGCGGGGACGATCCACTCATCAATTTACATTATTTGCAAGGGCTCTCCGAGAATAGCTAATTTTCATCTGCAGTCCCCGGCTGCTTGTTGGAAATAAACACGAATGCTGTAATTAGACTTCCTTAAGACGTCTAAAGGCATGCCCATAATGTCTTAGTGTCTTAGGGGGGTAAAAAAACCGCAAAAAGCACAAAACAGAAGGGGGAAAACCTGGAAAAATCGACGGAAAGGCAGCTCCCGGGACTCAACTGATGATGGATGGATGAAAATCAATTACAGACGGAATCAGTGGCATTTACAGAATGAAGCGAAGGGCGCCGCCGCGCCCCCTCCGACGCCTCTAAACCTCGGTTGCTTTTCGCCACCGCGACTTGTCATCTGCGCCGCGCGAAGCCGAACAAATAGTCCCGCAGCAACGTCCTCCGTAAAAAGAGGCCACCGCTAACAAGTCTACTTTGAGGATTGATTGAACTCGTGCCAGACTAATCTTCCATCTGTCCTTAGGCCCGAAGAAGTCAGAGCGCCGTCTCTGCAGGCTTATGAGTAAGTATCGCTCTGTTGCCAATGAATTATTCATACTTTTGTGGAAGCGTTTTTTTTTGGGGCGTTTTTTTTTTTCCCCAAGCAACACTGGACCGTTAAATAATGCGAACTCTAATGTAATGAATACTTTGCAAATATTCTTTTTCTTTCTGGCAACATTAGCCACAGACACCGGTTGCTGCGTGTAAGTTATGAAACCGAGTAGAGACGGGAGCCGCCGTGGCGTGTGCGTCAGTGGGAATAAGTGGGTCGGCTTTTTTAAGCGGGGTCCTTTTCACCCCCTTTGGTCCTGTTATATACGTTGATTGTGGAAGCAGATATAATCTCTTATTAAAGTCTCAGGCGGTTCCTTCAAAATCAAAGTCGCCGAGGGTCTTGCGTCAGCCGGTGCGACCCGCCATCCGCTGCGCAATACGGTCGAAAATGTTAGATCCCTGATGTAACGCGGTGTCAGCCCGAGAACCAGCACAGCCGGAACCCTGAGGAACCCCCCCCCTCTACCCCCCACCCCCCCAAATCCACAGCTGCAAGCCCTCTGAGACTGTTGCCATTGAACTGAGGCAGCTTCGGAACATCAGGCTGGATAAGGATGCACTGCTAATTACAGTGAGGGGGATAAAAGGGGACCACTCGGGCCACAGAAAGAAGTACGTCAATGTCAACCTTCAACAGATTCTCTTTTGAAAGGGATCTGCCACCCTTGGGGGCTGGGGACGGTCTTCCTGAAGTAGATTAACTCTTTGATCTGCGCTCTCCTAGCTGTGATTTGCCTCCCTTCCATCAGTTTGAACACGTCTTCGATTCGTGGACGCTGATGAATCTGATCGACGTTCCCCTCAGACTTCCGAGGTTTTATGCTGTTTGATTGAACCTTTGTTCCTTATGAATTAATTCTCTGAACAGCTGACGCGTCCTCAGCCAGCTCCCAGACTCGACGTCGGCGCTCCTTTAATCCGTCGATAAATAAACGAACCAATAAAGCGTGATGTTAACACTAAGCTCTCCTGCGACTCCGCTTGGACCCGAGCCTCGAGATTTGACAGATTTAAGACCCCTCTCAAGTCCGGGGAGGAAGCATCTTGGCCGAACTGGCAGGATATTCAGGAAATCCCCCAAATTGTCGGATTTCCACCCTCACAATAGGAACAACTTTTCTTTTTTTTTGAAGAGGGTCTTGCGTATAATAACAAACTTGATGCTGCTGATTAAAGGCACAAATTGGCAACCCCCATATTTACTACAGTCGGGGTGAAATGTTGGCAGATTCACCTTTAAAACCCCAAATAAAAGTATTATTGTTTGTGGCCACGCCCCCAACCCTCATATTTAAACAGCCCCACTTGCTTTTGTGTGATGAAAAACCTTATATCCTCATTGTCGGACAGTATTTCTTTAGAAGTTCACCAAGGGTCAATGAGTTTAGCGTGATGGCAGGTGAGACGTACCAGCTTGTTCGGCGACTTACAAACACTCTTTTTAAGCTTTGAGCAGTGGTTCAATAACACGCCATGTTTTTTTGGAGTTGGAATCGTTTTTTTGGCTGGTCACCGCGGTGTGTTTTACCTGCTGCTTTCAGTCTGTTCCATTACTGGTATGTTCCTGTCTGGCCTGGTGTGAGAGCAGGCAGCCTGATGGGGAAAGCACACCTCTGGAAATCAGCCCAGTCTGCCGCGTCATTAAGGGCCGGTGGGGGCCGGTGTCCGCCTGTGAAATGCATCAAGGCCCTCACCCCGTGCCCCCGATGTGTGTGTTATTTTAGAACAGCGGTGTAGCGCAACTGACTTTCAGAACTTTCTGGAGTCCGTGGAAGCAGTTCGGATTTTGCATAGGCATCAGGCTCGATTCTCCTCAATGGAGAATTTTACAGGCTTTGATCAAGCGCTGATAATAATGCGCATGCGGCTCGTGTCCTGTGTGGGTTGCTTGCCAGAACACCCTGAGGGCCTCGTGGGCCTCTTCTTTCCGATCCTCTAATGAACCTACAGCAGAGATACAGACAGGTGTGTGAAATGAGCAGAGTTTGGCAAATCCAGCCTGGAACAAGTAAACACCTCTCAGCTGAACAGCACTCAGCTGTTGGATCTTCGCAGCTTTGTTATCTTCACTGAAAGATCTTCAACTTTTGGCAGATTTTTCAAAGCCCATATACGCTGAGATCCATCCCCCAAAAAGTGTGAAAACTGAGGAAGACAGATTGTGAAGAAGGAAAAAAAAAAAAAAAACACGGTCAGCTCCACCCGACTTGAAGTGTGTTAAGCTTCCAGTCACAGCCGCAGTCACAGTCAGTCAGACATGCCACTAATGGGCCACACTTTCATTTTTCAGACCCACAATGCCACTTTTCAAAATGAAAGTTCTGCCAGCGCGACAAAGAGGGCCTCGGCAAAGCAAGAAAAATGAAAAATCTGCGAAAAGAGGTCACAGAGAATCTGGTTCCTCCATCTGGAATAGATATGCTGTCAGCAGGCTGGGCCCTGAGCTGAGACAATACTTGGACTGCGGCTTCACTTTTCTATGATATTCTGCACTGTGCAGTCTCACAACTGCGATGCTGCCGCCTGGCTACGAGTCGTCAACGAGGGCAGCGAACGTATATTTTAAGGAGTGCATTTAAGAATCCGGCTGGGAAAATAAGCTATAGGTTGTTTTGAATGTGCTCCCAACTCCATTCCCAGCACGTAACAATTTCACCAGTCATAACTTTCTCTGAGCTGTAACAGCAGGGCTGAGGGGGGGGACACCATTGATGTGTGCTATATGTTTACGCTGGGCCTTGGGGGCGTGTCAGCTTCTACTTTTCACTTTCCCCCGCAGTACGCCGGCACGTCACTCGCCACTCCATGCTCTTTAATTAGCTGCTGCTAATTAGAGACGAACCGTGGGTCAGAGACCATAAAGCACATCACGATCTACAAGCAAAAATCTCTTGCTCCGTGCATCTCGCTTTCCCTCGCCCCCCCCTGTCTCTCCGGGCATCTGCAGAATTATGATGGATCCCATTTATTCCTTGGCAGTAGTGGAAAATATGCCTGCCACTGTGCAGGGAGAGTGTGAGCAAGGAAAATCTTCGACTCCAGCGTCTTTCTGAATGCAATTTATGAACAGAGGCATGTTGTTTCACAGCAGATGAGTTAAAGCATGAAAAACTGAAATGAAAAATAATCCTTGTTTGGGCAGAAACTTCGGAAGAGCGTTTTCTACATGTTATAGTCGATCAGGGTGTCTCCATAGTCTCAGTTTGTGAGCCCACTTTTGTGTTATGGTGGTTCTGAGGAAGGAGGTTTCTGCTAAAATCACAGATGCGTATACGTCAGTGTTGCGGATGACATCAACATATAGCACAAATGTCCACTTAGGATGGGGCAGACACTCCACACCCAAGTGGGAGTGGGGGTGGATGGACCAAACACACACACAGCCCAAATGTTTTTGGAATGGTGACCATTTGTACCGACTTTGCAGCGGGCCTGGTTCCATTTCTGTTTGCCAGAGCCACAATGGCTTTTGCCAGTTTAAACTTGTTGTAGCAGCTATTGGAAATCGCTGTAATCAAATCAAGTGTACTCACAGTGTGCATTTGTAACAATCCAAGGTGACCAAAGTTTGGTAGACTAAAATAAAAGTCCATGTAATATTATGACTATAAAGTGTCATGGAAACCCATCTGTTTGTTTGCGCACTTGGTGACATCTGGCATTTAGCACTGGTATTCAATTTTTATTTGATTTTTTTAGATAAAACAACTAACCAAATGTAAAAACAACCTCACATAAGTGTAAAAAAGTAACTTAACAAAACCACTTGCTGTCAAAATTGTGTCGGTGAATCCAATGTAGAGTAAGAAAGGCAACATTGTTCCACCAGGGTGGTCACAACCCATTAGTCTTCGTGGAGGGGGGCAACTGATCCGAGGATCTCAAAGCTTTGGGGGCTTGGAGACCCTCTGAGGCGCCAGGTGAGGCTTGTGAAAGGCTTTAAAAACAAATAATACAACCTTGAACTCAGACCTGTGCCGTGGTGGCGGCTAATGCAGTGACGCCAGCGGAGGTTTGATGCTATCTTGCTTCCTGCTAAGTTGGCAGCAACATTCTGATCATGGTTTGGCTTAAAACACACACGCTTTTGGTCTGGGTCGCTCGTGCTTTCTCTAGAAATGTCGAGAAACATTGTTCAGAAACATTATACGTTTACATTCTTTGCTGAAACGTACAATGCTAACGTCTTCTCTTTTCTTTTTCCTGGCGACCACGCATTGTTTCGTAAATGTGGGCTTGGCAGCTCCTGTGAGAAAGAAAGGCAACAGCGAGTCTGTGTTGTCACCTTTAAAGAAGCCCCCGCCACCCGTAAAAAAACAAGTCTGGCCAACAATGAAATTCCTCGGCTGACCTCTCCACCTTGAGTTGTAATTTGGTTTCAACAGTGGCTCCGGGCCACGCGGTCGGATTGCACGGTGACATTTTTAACAGAGGGACAGTTCATGTGGAGCTCTGCCGGTGTCATCATCCCCTTTTAGATCCCACAGTAAATCACACACAAACGCAGGCACACACAGTCCTATGGAAAAAGGACATTTGGAAACAAACCTCGGCGCGAATTCACAGTGGATACCACAGTGCATGAGTGCGGGGAATGCCTTTCGCTGCAGGACAAAGGAAGGTCTGTTAGCTCCAGCCACTCTTTGTGATCTTTGGACAATTTCATAAGGTCTCGTTCTACCCCGTGTGACTGCAGCTGTGGCAAACGTCCAGACCATTCGACCACCTCTGACTCCGGGCGGCCCCACCACAGATGACCAGGGATGGGTCCAACCACGCTCGTGCGGAGCCGGCCGTAGACCCCCGGGGTAATTACGTCCGTGGGTTCTGCTGACCCATTCTCGCCCAAGGATGTAGACAAACAGGAGGCAGGTACACACAACTTTCAACCACTGGGAAATTGCGTTCCTCATATACACATCATAACCAAGTCCCCGCATTGCATCATATGCTACGCGTTTCATTCTGCGTCCACCCCTTGAAAATTGAAAAATAAATCACACAAAGCACAAGCCTTCAAAGTAATTTAACTTGCTGCCCTCGTTATTTAGCTTGCTGTCCACACAATTCTGTTCTGTTGTCTGAACAACCCTTTTGGGTGGACAGTGTCCTATATTCTGGAGTCCGGTGGGAAATTATACTGGTGAAACGGAATACCGGAGAAGTCAAAATGACCTCATTGGTGTTTTTAAGAGATGACTCAGGGTGGCGCTTATGAATGCTACATTCAGGAAACCTACATGTTGGTCCAGCTTCTGAGGGAGTTCCTGTCTACTTCTAAGAGATGGTTTCCGCCCTGGATGACCCAAAAACATGCCTTAATTAAGAGCCCCTGTCACCACCCAAATCCCAGGGCGCCTGTAGGACGGCAGATCTCATTTCTTCTCCGGTTAATTCATGAGATGACTCTTACCTTGGGCTTGTCTCAATTTGATATGATTACCAATCACAGAGTGGGTTCCCCAGGCTACACTGCAGAAAATATGGATAGAACCAAACGAGTACATGCATTTAAATGAAGGATTACTTCATTTTTATTAGTCTGAGCTTTGAGAGTCAAAGAGGGTAAAGGTTGGAGAATGTGCCAAGAACAAGTCAAGGAGGTTACTTTTTTGCATTCCGGACTGTGGTACAGTTTTTTATTTTAGTATTTATTCCCGTCTGTACTGGATTATGCAAAATGTCGTGTCTAACAAAACTTGGTTGAGGGTTATAGCACGAAAAAGGCAAATATCTCTCTGAAATTTTAGGACAGAGGTCACCCACTGTCAACTTCAGGGGCAGAACTATACAACTTTGTAATGGAATGACACATCGAACTCCAAAAAACACCAACATGATGTACTGACTAAGTTCAGTACATCTTTCTAAAGAATTTTTAAGCACTTTCCAAGTTTCCACATTGTTTCACACCATAATGTGTAGCTGAGAATGATGTAGGGTGTGCAGGGTAGGACTGTAAATTTACTCTTCTTCTTTGGTTATGAACAAAGAAGAGGAATAAGTCGTTGGAGGCCTTAATGGTAAAAAACCAGCACTGCTCCTCTTTAAAGCCATGGACCAAAATTGTTCCAGTGAATCTGCTCAGTGGTCAACAGCTCAGACTGGTTATTGGGCAGCTGTGTGGATATATGCAAGTGTGTGATGATCGCGGCGTTCCTGAAAAGAATTTTCCCCGAATGAATTTAATGGGCTGATAATATCATCTGAGAGTTGATATCCCGAACACCTGCTTTCTTGCTGGAACAAGTCAAAATGTCACAGAATGATATTCACAGGCATCCTGTGAGATACAACCTATCAGGAACAAAGGCTTTGAGTAAAGCAATAGATTCAAATCATTGGTTCATTTTTCTTTTCATTTTTCTTATGCAGATGACTTTAGGCAGTAATAAAACGTGAAATATATGACAACTGCACTCCTAAATGATGAGCACTTCCTCAGTTTTAAGGCAGGTGACATTTTGCAGCTTTTCTAAAAAAAAAACAGATTTCTTCTCTGACAGTCACATAAAGACAAAATTCAAAACAAGCACATTTCTCCATCTGGGAAGCATCACTGGACGTTTCTTCTCCTTAACCAACCCAAAAAAAAAAGCGGCTTTGTTTTTGTTGCTCCTATAATCATCTGCTGCAGAGTCCCTGTCTGAGACAACGTCGGTGTCGGCCTTTGTCAAGAGTTTGCAGCGTTTGTGAGATGACTCAACCCTTCCGAAGAGCGTGTTCGTCTTCCGTTTTCGGATATTTCGTCAGTAGGTTAAAACAAACATCCCATCTATCACCGTCAGCCCCAGCTGAGTCTGGTTCCCTGCTGGCTCAACCGCCTCCTACCGGGTTCTGTTTTCTGGTGGCGTCAGAAGCTTGAGAAATGCCTTGCTGTTAACATAGTGGAATCTCTTCCTTCTCAGTTATTATTGTACGTGTGGAAGTCACAAATGCCATTCCTTCATTCAGAAGCTTTATCAATATTCAGCTTGTGCTTGTGTAATTGATCCAACATCATCAATATCAGCACTGCTGTCAATGCTAACTATCCTCACAACTTCTTATACCCAAGTTATTGTGTGACAGGCTTTGAAAGACATCAGAATTCTCATGTTTTAGGCAATTTTCTCTTTTTTTTCTGTGTGTGTTTGAGTGTGTCATAAGTTCCTTTGCTGTGCATATAAGGCTCTACTTTTATGTATGGAATGTATCGTTTTAATTCAATTGAAATTAATTCATGTTAGCATATTTATAAACTTGGATTTGTGCCTCACAATGCATCTCCTCTACTTCAAGCCAAAGGAATAATATGAATTGCTCACATAAAACAGTGCCAATTTTTTATAGCGAGGAGATATTTCACAAATATGGTTGTTCTTTCATCTTACGTTCTGTTTTGGGGCGCTGAGAAAAAATCCAGAATTGCTCAAAAAGCTCAATCAGAAGAGGTCAGAAAAAGAGAATCAACAACTGGCACTTAGTGGAGATGTGTAACGCTGTCATTGTAACATTGTAATTCCTACAAGTGGGGGCTGTGATAGTCTGAAATTGGACAACCTTGTAATTGAACAGGGCGCAATGTGAGAAAGACAAATGTTTGTGATTGGAATAGCTTTTCACGGACTCATTCCATCAGGTCCCAGCCTTTTTGGAAAAAGCTAATATGTCAGCTATTGATATTGGCTCGCCAGTTGAAGCTGTTGGTGCAAAATGGCTGGCTCCTTATTTTACAAATACTTTTTTCCCCCCTTTCCCTCTAAAAATACAGTGAAGTGTTATTAAATGGAGCAGGACTGGCTATTTGAGAACGTCTGGAAATTTCTCAAATAGGCTCTCAATAATCTTTCACTCATGTTACTGCGATTGTATTTTCTTAACTAAAGCGTGTTGAAAGTGCCACAGCTCTTGGTTGATGAACTTCAAACTGATTTTGGCCCGTGGCCCGATCTGCTTCCCGCTATTCACAGGAAACTACATCCATGTGTGAGATTCTCCCGTTTTCCACCTCAGCTTTGGACACTAATGCAGTCCGGTGTCAGGTAAGAGAGATTACATCTTAAGTCAATTGAAGACCACAACATGATTATGAGATTATTGATCATGAGCCGAAACAGAGAATAGCAGAGCACCCAAAGGTGCCACACAGATCGGGACAGATTAGGCTCAGACGGCAGATCCGTCACACTCCCTTTGTAGTGAAACCATGCAGCAGAAAATAACAGAGAGGGGGATTTACTTTTAAGAGGAATAAAGCCAAGATTGTGCCATATTATTAATCACAACAGAGCATAAAAAGCAACTGTCTTTTGGCTGGGGGGGATCATTTGCTTTGAGGGCTTTTTTTTTTTATCCTCACACAATCTTTTTGTAGAAAAAGAGGAGGAGGTTTTCAGTTAAAGGCTGCGTTGTGTGTGGGTGGGCTTGAGACCAAAGCTTTGTGGCTAAAGTGAAGTAATCTGATTAAACTGAACAGTTAGCTGCTAAATTGATCTCCTCGGCTGTTTTAAAGACGGTTCGCTATAGTGCAGGAGTGAATCATGCTCACGTGCAAGTCCTTGGTTTCCTTCAAAGTCTTTAAGCCAAAAATGACCCAAAATTAAGTCTTCTCTGATGTGTGAAGATGTGACCCGAGACTCAGGAGATCATCAGTTTGACCAAATCCCTTTTCTTATTATTGTGCTCATTCAGATGCATGTTGTTTTGCCTTTTTAAAAACAGAGGATAGCCACTACACTGTATCCCAAAAAGATGAATCCAAACAAATCCCAGTTTGGATCAACAATCCCATTATTCAGACGAACTATTTGTGTAGGTCCAACATCTGATGAGGACAGAATTTCTTATAAAGGGGTTGAGTGCAGGTTACACTGTATCTACTGCACAGTCAGGATCAGCAGAGCAGAATATCTACATTCTGATGTCACCCAGCACATTTAATATTGTCACTTCTTCAAAATGAACACACTAAATTCTCCCAAAGCTGCTTAGCATTTGCGTGCTGGGCTATTGGGACAAATAGATGGTCTCCAACTGTGAAATTACACGCAGCTGCCAATGGAAAAAAAGATAAATGACAAAAATGTTCGAGTTGTTAAAGCGGGGCGGTTTGACTGTACCGGTGGGTGTTCATTTTATTGCGCTTTTTGCAGTTTTGCATACAACAGTGGGCGATATTTCTTCTCCTGGCATGTTCTGGCCCCCTCAAAGGACTCGAAAATCTTTCCTCTCCTGGAGGTCTTGCGAGAGTGTGACGAGGTGGTTGGTAAGCTCCTTCCAGCTGGTGTTTGAGGCCCAAATTCCAGTCCAGCTGGGGTGTGTAACAGGGTTAGGGACAGCTCCCACACCTCCCCCTCTTTTCACAATCCCCTAGTGATCTCAGACAGACCCTCACGTTTACTCTGTCACTTTTTTTTTTTTTTTCACTCGCAATTTATTTACACAGCGAGTTGTCTAGCAACAACCACAACACTCGCAAACCCCTCCCCTTCTTACTCCATGTCATTTGAAGCGGAGCCCCCTTTTTCGCACAAAGCCACATCTGCTTTGCGAGGACATATGTTTTTCGGGATGTTCGGGTATTCACACAGCAGAAATGAAGAAATGCACGTGCGCATGCATATTTTCCAGGGTCAGATTGTGGATAATCCTTCCGAGACTTCAATGACAAACAGACAGTGACTCAGAAAACCCGACCCACCAGACTAATCGGGGAGGGGGAGATAGCCCAGCTTTGAGCGGCGGACACTGGCAGGGCTGTCTGGGAAATTATCAACACTTTGCTCTTCCGCCTCATGCTCCCTCGTCTGCGATGAATGTTTTCTGGAGAAAAAAGGGAGGAATACGAGTCCAATGCCTCCGGTCTGCCATGACATCATCCCTGCACACATCTGGAACTGCTAGAACCCGTGTGTGTGTGTGTGTGTGTGAAGGGGGAGCTGCAAAAGGATCGGGGGGCTGGTGACACATCAGCAGTATGGAAAGAAAAAGGAGGAGTGGAAGAGATGAGAGAGGGAAAAAAAACACTGTTTATCTAAAAACATAGACAAAGATGAGATGTATAACCGGTTTGTGTAAACATATTATTTAGCTCCAGAGCGCTAATGAGTCAGAAATCACAGTCTGTACTTAGCAACTCAAAGGCAAACCCAGATTCATGATTTCATGTTAAAAACAAGTTCTCTATGTGTTGTTTTATTTAATCTTTTTTTACCTTTAAGACACTTTGGAGAGTTAAAAGATTTTCAAACTCGTGCTGATATGCACTTATCAACACGTGCAGATTTATTGCCTATAAAAACATTGTTTGGTTTTTGCTCAGCCGTTTGGAGTGTTATTTGATTGCATGTTTTGCCTCTGGAAATGTTATGACAGCGATGTAGAAAGAAAATTTGATTTCTTGGGCACTTTCATGACTTTCCTATCATTCTCGCCACCAGGGGGAGACACTTGAC
>CAESWR010000702.1:150118-175694 GCA_903171835.1 Mullus surmuletus | reverse complement strand
TTTCAAAATATCGGAACTATTCCTTTAAAGGAAGATTGAAGAACATGCGTCGGCTGCTCAGGTTTCTCGTCGCTCGCAGGCCAAATGAAGAACAGACAGAAGTGCAGATCAGATAGCAACAGCAGCAATACTGCGATAATATCGGTAATTGTGTGATAAAAAAATTGAAAAAAGATTAAAACCATTAAAATTTTAAAAATGCCGTCAATAAATGGGTCGGATCATAAATAACTAATAAATAGATAGAGGGACAACTGTATTGCACAACGCCCATGTGAGGATGTGAGGTGTCAGGGCCCAGCAAAAGCACCTGGTGACACCACACACACACAACCCACACACACACACACACACACGCACACACGCACTTGCATGATGTCTCCGGTTGGTTTAAGAACGTTTATAAAAGAGCAGAAGAGGCTGAGCTGCTGCCATCCGCTTCAATTAATCACTGCAGGTTAAAAATGGTAATAAGAGTTCGCACAGTTGAGAGGCTTTCGGCCATCTGGGTCATGTGATGCATGGCGGTTTTGTAATGGCGAGGAAAGCTCACGGGAGGTGCAGCGTCCCTGCACGGCTCTGGTGGGGCTTCATGAGACGTACATCGACGCCAACACTTCACACTTTGGTCGGCGTCAGAAGCAGCGGTTTGGTTTCCTCCTGATCCGCCGATTAGTCAGATGTTTACGTTGAAGGAAACATGGCGGTTTGACCCTCCTGAAATAAGACCTTCACCCTAATGCTAAATACAGTTGGAAAAAATAGTTACTCATAAGTAGCGGCGTCCTGGCGTCACTTCAGATACAATACCGATATTGCAGCCTTGAGTACTGGAATATACCGATATTGATCCAATATCAGCATGAATCATACATACTTTTATGACTTATTTTGTAGTATGGAATGTTAGAAAAGGCTTGATCAAGTGATATTACTCAAACAGAGAACAACAGTCAGCAACAGCAGCTATGAGGAAAGCTGACCCATTGATTATTAACCAATGGTTTACATACATTTGAACCTTAAACATGAGAATAAATGAAAATTATATTAGAAGACCCTGAAAAATAACCTCAATAAATCTAATAAAAACAAAAAGTGCTGGAGCCGAGTCTGGAATGGACTGCTTGTATCGGAGTGTTTATATCAGAAATTTTAGATGCAGGCCGATATAATCCGATACTCGTTCTTTTTGCTGATATTGGACCGATATCTGATATCAATATCGGATCAGGACACTCACACTCATCAATCAAATAGTTCAGGTCTTTCCCCAAACTAAGACATACATATTCAGATAAAGTAACTTGAGGTAAGTAACTCTTCCTTTTCCTGTCGACATCACTACCTACTTCCTGTTGTCACAAACCCTGCGAACACTAGATGCCGCCTGATTGAACGATTGGTTTCAATGCATTTATGAGCTGAAACCGAAGTTCTGGTGCTACTTTTTCTGGCCGGTTGGCGCGACGTGATTGGATGGCTTGAAAAGTGGGCGGGAACACAGATAAGTCACGTTAAATTGGACGCTCATCATGTATGACCTCTTAACAAAGCAGACACACCCACGATTCACAGAATCGAAAGGCTTCACGAAGATGACACCTTCATGGTCGCCAACCGCAGCCCAGGTGTTCCTGCGGCGCCGCGGAGGAGCTCCCCCTGCTGGCCACCGGACACAGCTGCGCTTGTGATTGTTAAGCAGCTCACGGCGTCACATATATGTTTGGATGAAGCCATCGTTATCACCTTCCTGCACTTCAACAGACATAAATATGCTCAGGTTCAGCACTTCAGCTGATTATCTCGCCAGCTTTAGCTCCTGTTATAGAACATCCAGCCCCTGACGACCTCCTGACCTTTTCTCGCCCAGCTTTGATTTCCTCTGGGATCGAGCAACTGTATTCCATTCATCTTATTCATATACATTTAATATAAGGAATGTCTTTTGGGACGGGTTTTAATCTATAAAATCATTGTCCAGGGTGTGTAGAGAGTTATATATACATCTAATACTGTATACTAAGAGTTAAAAAGAGAGTTTACCGAGACAGATTCACTGAGAAAGATTTGAAGCTCACGCCTCTGCTGTAATATGCACAAACACATTTTCTAAGGCAATTCTATAATTGTTCCTCATGCTTCTCCATTTTGAACTTCTTCTTCGAATGCACTGACTCTGATGGCGCCGTGTCTGCGGTCAGCTGGTTTCACTTCTCTTTGAGCCGAAGTCACGTCGCCTCTTTGTGAGTAAATCATCTAAATGTATCGCACATGTATAAGTCAGACTGCAGGGTCAAAGACCAGGGTTTTTCGATAGATGCATGTTGGAGGTGCAGGTCTGCAGTCCACCACCAGAGGGCAGTGTTCTGCTGCTCTATCAGCTCTTCCAGCTCTTTGGTTCTTCAGGCCTTTGATATTTATACACAAAGGGAGTCAAAGGAGGTGAATGTAATTATGTAATATTACATAACTCCCCCCGTGACCTCCTGACCTCCTGACACGGCTCGTTTCAGTATGGAGGAGTATCGAGGGCCACCCTTTATCCCCGTCTTTCACCCTCCTCCTCCTCCTCCTCCATCCTGGGATGAGGCGCTCAGCTGATTTGGGCTGCAGAGCAGAGGAGCCCGACGCCGCGCGTTGGGACTAACCTTAGGATCGATGAGAGGGGGCGTGGCCTCCAAAGATAAGCTCGTTAGGTGGCCAGAACACCGTGACCTCGGTGTGACCTTTTACCTAGCTCATTAACCGCCAATCACAGTTCAGTCCTCCAACACAAGCCTTTAGCCTCATTTTTATTTAGCTTATCTACATTCTCCATCTTTTCATCGCATCGTCGGAACATGGGACTTTAGTTCTTTATTTTTTTATAAATGGCTAATTTCAGTGGCCGAGTGTGTTTGATTCGAGAAGGTCCAGTAACAACCGTTAAATACCTTTTTAAGACTCAATATTTTTTAATACCTCACCACCACTTCGAGCAATAACCATTTCGCATAACAATAAACGAATAAACACACACTTTTACAGTGTTTTTCTGGACTCTTTTGACGGCTAATTCAGAAAAATGCCTCCCAAAATTTAAGACCTCATAAACTCTGGATAAAAGTTTTAGCAGTCGCAGCAGCATTGACCAGAATGTGCGCTCTCACATTACCCCCCCCCCGGCCCCCCCCCGCCCCAGTCTGGAGTCTCACTACCTTTGAAGCGTCTGCCGAACGTGAAATTACATGTGTTTACGTTGCAGGCAGCCGGATCGGGCCGGGCGGAGCCGGGCTCGTCTGGGCCCGGCCGGCTCGGAGCCTCGGCAGCTATTAATAACCCCGGGCCGCTGCGGCTCCCAGTTCTGATGGCCCACATTCACCCGCAGTCACTAATCAGCGCCGAGGACCCGCGAGGCCGAGGGCCGCCAGACGCCACTTCGCGTCGCACCTTCTGTTTTCCTGCAGAACGACGCAGTTTTTATTGCCGAGTAAAACACACTTTTGATCCTGTTTTTAGCATCTGATTCGTGCTTCAAATACATATACAGTGATTAGAGGGAGAGTTTGGGTCGATGATCAAAGTCCAGTCATTTTACTTTACTGTTTCACCCCATTTTTACTGACATTTTTACAGACTTTTTCCTGTTCTCTGTACAGTTTTACAACAATACAACACCGCATAGATTGTTATCCTTTTTGACCATTCTCATATATTTCTACTGACAGCTCAGCGTTTCTCCGCCACGAACGCTGTTCTTTCATCTTGTACGTCAAGTGCAAAAAGGTCTGGTTTTCCCATGGACTTCAAGGAGTAACCGGCGGCGTCTCCCCCTGCTGGCCGTGTGAAAGAACGCACACTTGCCTTTTGGAGCCTTCATCGGCCCACAGAATTGACTCAAATCAATCAAAGTGCACGGCTGTGTTGCGCCAACCCTTCACTTCTCCTCTGTTGAACTTTTCTCTCCTTGCGGCAGGAGGAGACTCCCTCCCTCCCTCCCCTCCCCTCCCCCCCCCCTCCCTCCTCCCTCCTCCCTCCTTGGTGGAGTCAGCGCTGCCTCCCTCTCACCTCTGTCATTCCGTGTGAGCTCCAGCGCTGTGAAGCAGCATGTGGCCCCGCAGCCTCCTGGCTCTGCTGGGACTCCTCGCCCTCTGCCAAGGTAAGAAAAACACATGAGAATCAGAAACTAAACTTTTTTATGTGGTGGGGGGGGGCTGCAGAATTGTCTGATAATAATAATCTAAACACACAATGTGCGTGTGTGACTCTGGAGGCTTAGCGAAGAATGGGAAGACACAGATTATCACCTCATCTGCGTCACTTTGAGATTCAGAATGAGAAATACTTAATACCCGGTGCTATAAAACCCGTATACACACACTCTCATCTTTAGTGGACTGGTGTGTGTGTGTGTGTGTGTGTGTGTGTGTGTGTGTGTCTAGGGCTGTATTGGGGCCATGACGCTCCGCACTTGCTGATTCCCGCTCCCCCCCCCCCTGTAACTGACAGCAGTAATCACCTCTTGCAGTCAGGGAGGGGCGAGAGAAGAAGGGATGAGGTGTTTTTTTTATAGCTGCCTGATCCTATTGAGGGCAGTGTCGCACTCATGTGTGTGTGTGTGTGTGTGTGTGTGTGTGTGTGTGTGTGTGTGTGTTCATGTCACTAGCAGCCACTTCTGATGCTAAACTGACGCATACGACCGCCCTGGTGAGAGAAACCTCCAAAAGGTCGAGCTTTCGTGTCCCCTGTAAAGGACACTTACACCATTTTATGTTCGCCAATAAAGGACTTTGTAACAGCTTATTTGTCCTCAAGACTCTCGCTGGGCGGTGATGTCGTAAGTTTATTTGAGCAGATGTTTTTAGTGGCACCCTCAGCTTCAGCACATCTGTGTGTGTGGTGACGGATCGAGTCAGACCACAGAGCCGCTGCCTGCCTGCGTCTCCCTCCAAAAAAGTCTGTCTTTTAAAATATCCCCAAACCTCAAGTGTGCTTTGTACGTTGCAGTGCACACACACACACACACACACACACACAGGCTGTGAGCTTAAGAGAGGAGCAGCCCCCAAAACACACAAATACTTCTGCAGAAAAGGTCCTGTGGAAAGAAGTCTGTGTGTGTGTGATTGTTAGAAATACGCTTCTTGTTTCTCACAGCTCCATCCACCGTCCTCTCCTTCAGACCAGTGATTGAGCTTAAATCAAATCGTGTGAACTCGTCTTGCAGAGGCACGTGTGACCTCAGCGCTGTGTGTGAGTGTGTGTGTGTGTGTGTGCTGGTACACAGTGTTCACTATCCCCAGACATGGAGCACCTGTGTCTGCTGCCGCTGTTGTTGGTGTCGCTGTGTGCATCTGCTCGTCCATCTGTCACACGCAAAGAGGAGGAAGACTTTTGGGAAGCTTCCTCTGCAACGAGAAGGCGACACAAAAAGAGGATAAATAAAGAGAGAGAAAAACCACGCAGCTCTTGTGTGTTAGTGTATCACCTGTCAGAGGTGAGCTCCTGTGGCTGATCCGAGCAAAACAGGAAGTCAGATGTGGCGATAAAGAGGCTTTTTAGTGACCATCGGGCCGGCGTCTATCCTGAGCCTGGAAACAGCGAGTCCCCCTTTAAATAGGCTCAAGGTGCTTTATCCACCCCGACTGCCAACTTAATCCTCACACCGGGGAGCGGCCGAGGCCCAAATACAGAAGCTGACATCTTCACTTTGCGGTAAAAGCAGACAAAGCGGAAACGGTGCGTTTGATCGTCAGAAGGGTTGAACTTTTGACCCGGCTGGGAAGTGGGTGCAACAAACCGGGTCACTGGGCGGCCATCGAGTCAAGCTCCCTTCTGTCGCTTCCCTCCGAGAAACAAACGGAATGAATTCATCACAAATCCACTTTAACGCCTGAGCGAGTCCGCGGTGTGGACTGATTATTGGAAAACATGTGTCACAAACCGCTGCTCACCCTTTGGTCTGCTGTTATTGAAGCGCCGGGTGTCTGGTGTTGTTTATCCTTTGGTGATCTTTGTCCCTTTGATCTCTTGTTTGTCCGTGTTGTCTTCTGGCTTGATAAACAACAAGGTTCACAAGGTGATGAGATTGCTGAGCATACTGAAGATACATACAGTTAGATATTATCTAAAATAATTAAAATATTGTGAAAAAAAAAGTTTTTTATAGGGGTGTCCTGATCCGATATTGATATCGGTCAAATATCAGCATAAAAACGAGTATCGGATTATATTGGCGTGCATCTAAAATAAAAGCCGATATTCCACTGTTGTTCTCTGAGTAATATCATTTGATCAAGCCTTTTCTAACATTCCATACTACAAAATAAGTCATAAAAGTACGTATGATTCGTGCTGACATCGTATCGGATCGATATCGGTATCGGCCGATACTTGAGGCTGCAGTATCGTACGTGAAAAAGCTGCCATTCCTGCTTCTTCTACTGACCGTCCTGTTAAATCTCCGGTGTTTGGCGTCCAGGCCAGGAGAAGAGCAGCCAGGATGAGCCCTGCGACGACTTCACCGACCTCAACCTGTCGCACTGCTTCATGGGAACCAGCCTGTACGTGCGGCTGCTGCTCTACACGCGCACCAACCTGGACTGCGGCCGCGAGCTCAGCCACCGCCGCCTCTCCTCGCAGCCGCTCTTCAACCTCAGCCGCCCCACCGCCTTCGTCATCCACGGCTACCGGCCCACCGGCGCCCCGCCCATCTGGATCGACCACATCGTCCGCCTGCTGGCCGAGCAGGAGGACATGAACGTCATCGTGGTGGACTGGAACAACGGGGCGGCCAACCTCAACTACTTCACGGCGGTGACCAACACGAGGGAGGCGGCCCACAACCTGACCAGCTTCATCGCCACCATGCAGGAGGAAGGAGCCTCGCTGAGCAGCATCCACCTGATCGGCGTCAGTCTGGGAGCCCACCTGGCCGGGTTCGTGGGGGCGAACCTGAAAGGAAAGATCGGACGCATCACAGGTAAGAAGAAGACTAAACCACAGGAGAGCTGAGATGATCCACAGGTGCATCGCATTAAATTAGAATATCATGGAAAAGCCCAATCCAGTAGTTCAAGTCCAAAATCTGCAACCAACTATTGATATATATAAGATGGACATACCTGGCCAACATTTCCAGATTGAAAATACACATTTTTTGAGACACTGAATTTAGGTCTTCACTAAGTATAAGCCATAATCATTATAATTAGAAGGAATTCAATAAATTAAGACATGAAATATTTAATTCTTCTAATCTATAATGTATTAGTTTCACTTTTTGTATTGATTTAATAACATGTATACATTTTTCTACGTTATTCTAATTCATTGAGATGCACCTGTATATAAGCTTTACCTGAAGGTTCTTGGAGGTCTCTGGCTCCCAGTTTCACACCTTCGCTTCCTGTTTCCCCCTCCAGGTCTGGACCCGGCAGGGCCCATGTTCACCAGCGCCACACCGGACGAGAGGCTGGACCCGTCAGACGCCATGTTTGTAGATGTTCTTCACACCGACATGGACTGTGAGAAGCTCTTTGATCTCTATAAAGCACACAAACATCCCGTCAGCTGATTTAAAATGAGCTAAATGCTGACAAAGTGATGCATGAAGTTACTTTCAATACCTTGTTAAGATTTTTTCCAGGACCTTCTCAATGTTTTTTAATATTGTAAAAATGGAAGACAAACCTCATAAAGTCGTGATAAGACTTTTCAATACTTGGTCTTAATTTCCCATAAATTTTCCCCCAGATTTTATGGCAAAGCAAAGTCATATTTACAAAATAAACATGCTGATTCAACTTGTTTTTTCTAGCATTTGGGCTGCGAGGAGCTCACGGCCACATTGATTTCTATGCCAACGGTGGAACAGACCAACCAGGCTGCCCCAAAACCATCTTTGCAGGTAAATAAACACACACACACACACACACACACACACACACTGTCTGGCTGTGCTAATGAATCTTTGCCCCCCAGGGAAGTCTTACTTCGTGTGCGACCACCAGCGCTCAGTGTTCCTCTTCCTGTGCTCCCTCAACCGAACCTGCAGCCTGACTGGTTACCCCTGCGCCACCTACAGCGACTTCCTGGACGGGAGCTGCCTGCAGTGCGAGGCCTTCAAACCCGCCCCCTGCCCCGTGCTGGGTGAGCCTCTGCGCCTGGTGGCCAGCATGGAAACTCCATCAGCAACTTCATTTTCCACACCAGCAGTGGAGGTTGTAAAGTGTCTGGGTTCACCTGCAGGTTACGACGTCAGTCCGTGGAGGGAAACTCTGCTGCGCCTCGGACAGACCCAAGTCTTCTTCAGCACCACGGCGACGCTGCCCTACAGGAGTGAGTCACAGCATGAAGCAGTTGCTTAGAGATTTGGGGGTTTGGTTCGGGGGGTTTTGGTGCAGCAGAGAGACTGTAATACCGCGTGTGTCCTGTGTGCGGCAGAGCTGAGCTACAGAGTGGACATGGTGACGTGGAACCAGTACCTCCGCTGGGGGGTCGTCTACATCCGACTGCACTCTGGCAGGAACTTCACAGAGGCGCGGATCGACCAGTGGGTGTTTCACCGTCACACAGGTCACAAATGACACAAAAAAAAACAGCTGATTGTAAAGAAAACTTTACCTTGTGTTTTCTGTCAGTAAGCTGCTCCGCTTTGAGCAGTACACCTCCACGCGCCTGCTGGCCCAGTTCGACGAGGACCTGCAGCACGTGCAGAAGATCTCGCTACGCATCAACACGGGCAACGTGATCGGCCCGCGCTACAAGATCAGGCTGCTGCGGATACGCTTCACTCCGCTGGATCGTCCCGGCAGGTCGGTGGAGACGCTTCCGTGCAAAAACAGCAACGGCATCGTCAACCTTAGACCTTTGGCTACAATAGAAGTTGGAAAGCAACCAGTTTGTTTTATGTTTCCTGTTTGTCCAGGCATCAGATGTGCCGATTCGACATCATCGTGGAGGAGAACATGGAGGTGGCGTTTCGGCCTTTGCCCTGCAACAGCGGCCTCTAACTCACACACGCTTTCTCCACCGCAAAACATCTGGCTATCTGGAAAGGTTTTTATGGATGCTCCGGGGTTTCCAAGGGGACCTGGCAGGCCAGTGAAGGCGCTGTGGATCCCACCTGCTTCCCGGGATGCTGACATCCAGTGAAAAGGAGCAGACTAAAGCCACGGCTCTGCTGGGAAAGCTGCTGATAAGAGTGACTCATGCCGAGACTGGGAATGACAACAGTCATAATGAGATTATGGAGAGCGTGCGTCTGCTGTCAAGATGAGATCAGTTCTCCTCTGCACAAATGTGGTGAAACTATCAGCATTGCGAGTCGACCGTGGTTTAGCTCAATGAATACACTCGGCAGCTCTCACAGTTTTCTCCGTCTCCTACTCTGGCTAGAATCTCTTGGTCCGATTCTGCGATTTTAGAAAATGACTCGAGCTGCTGATCAGTTTCACCGCTGTGACAAGGACATTAAAGATGGCGGCTCTCTTTGTGCCTTGAACCTGGGATTTTCAAATTGTCAGTGTTTAAGATCCCCTCGTTGATTTTGCACAGTAAGGTTGTTCAGACTTTCACAAACATTGATATGGAAGAGTCACAAATATTTCCCTCTTGGTTTTAGTTTTAGTAGTTTGCTTGTATGGAAAATTCATTTCCTGCCCGTTAATAAACTGATTACCACCTAATGGCCAGAGTGAGACAACACACATTCAATGAGCTCCTTTGAATCCCCAGACCTCCACTTTAAGAACCCCTGCCTTAAACTAGCCATTATTCGAGCCCCCCCATGTCCGTCTGCTTTTATCTGCAGCTACAATGACGGCCTTCAGGCTGAGAGCTGCTAGAAACGCTGCTATGAAGTTTGTCCACATCAGTGTAACGATAGTCAGAAGCTGTTCAAAAACAGTGGATTTTAGCAGCAGGGCGTCGCCCCAATTTAGCATTTAAAAGCAAAATATATTTAATCAACTGCTTTGTGCATCACAAACAACCAATCGAATTTTATTTGGTGGTTATAAAAACTAGAGAGGGGCAGCAAATGTTTTGATTTTATAGACTTGTGTGTCAGATGCTGGCAACTGAGCAGCCTGAAAAAAAATGTGTCAAGGTTTTGAAATATTTCAGTGTCATCTGTTTTTTTATTGTCTGTTTTCATTCCAAAATAAATCCTTGTTTCAAAAAAATTATTTGAAATCGGTTTTATTTTTTGCAGCAACATCCGGGGAAGTCGTCACAATGGATTTGGTCACAGGAGAACTAAATTTATTGTTGTTTAAATGAACGACACACTCGCACAAAATCAAAATAGCAATCTTTTAATTTGGACAATGAGCATCAGATGACGGCGGCTGTTTGAATTATAGACAAAATGGACATCAGTGGGTTCTAACATTAACGATGGAGAAGCAGTTTGTCGATCCAGGAGAATGAAAGTCAGCGGCTGGAGGATGTGTGACTGACCCGAAGCACGGGACAAAAATAAAGTACTTTTTAGAGATTCAAATGAGAGGAAATAAACAAAAGATCAACAACTAGAAGGGATTTACATTCAGTTCAGTGAAATCCTTCCCAAATTTTGTCGTGGACTTCAGCACCATCCAAGTAAAAAGAACCTTCCAAATGGTCTGATCACCAGTATGAACCTGCAAATTGTATTTAAAGAAAGGAAAGAAAAACAAAACAAAAGGGAAGAGGTAAGAAAAAATAAATTCAGGTCAGATCCGAGGTGGGTCAGACGCGGCTTTAAAGCAGCTCAACTTGCCAAAGAAATTGATAAAAGAGGATTTGAGCCTCATGAATGGAAGAAGAGGAGGAGAGAAAACTGGATTGGACGAGCTGGATTAGAAGCTCACGAGGTGGAAGACGAGAGAAACCTCCTTAAAACCGCAGCATGTCACTGGGTCAAAGGTCAGCTGGAGTAGAACTCAAGGCAGTGACCTCAATACAACTCAAGATGACGGAGGAGGCCTTCGCGGGAGTTCAGACTACACGTGTCACACTGAGCTGGAGATGGCAGTCTTACCTCTTTATTTTTGTATCTTCTGAGATTTTTGCTTATATTTTTTTGCCAAAATGGCTGCATGGGTTTTACACCGAGACTTTTTTTTTTTTTTTATAATTTACTAGGATAAAGTCGTAAATTTACACGAATAAGGTCATACTGTTAAGAGAATAAAGTCAGAAATTTACAAGAATAAAGTCACATTACGAGAGTCATAATATTCATGGTGTTTTCAGCGTAATGTACTTTTTTTCAGCCTATAAAGTACTTACAAAGTACTAATAAAGCTTTTGAAAGAAAAAATCATCCAATCCCGTGATGAATATTGCAGAGTGCAACAGTTAGCAGGAAAGGGTAATGTAATGCTTTAGGCTACACGTTAAACCAATTTTGACTTTTTCTCCTAAATTTAACTTTATTCTTGTAAAATTATGACGTTATTCTCATAAAATTATGACTGTATTCTAGAAGTCTGTGAATTTTTTCTCTCTCAATGGGGCACTAATACTCCGTGGTAGGTTATTGAGGAAAATTCCATCCATCCATCCATGTACAAGCAGCTCCTGTGGTGTTCAGTTACCTGCAGGGTTCATGCGGTGGTTCTGTCGCCTGTTGGGGCCGAGCCTCTGGCGGGGGTTCCTCCGCTGTGGCCCAGTGTTTGTCCTGTAAGGAGCTCCTCTCCTTGGTCCCTGCGACAAAGACACGGTAGAGGTGTAAATAAATTCTGGATCACACAACAAAGAGAGTGAGAGCTCCACTGTGGATTTCACACTCACAGTGTCGCTGCCTTCCCATCTCCGGTTTTGCTCCGCCGGCCAGCTGGAGAATTCTTCATCTTCCATCGGAGCCATCTCCTCTTTGTCACTGTACTCCATCTCACTGCCAGAAAACAATACACGGAAAATTGGAATTTGGAAACGACAGATACTCCTGCAGGCGAGCTGGAGAGGAGTGTGGTGTAACCTGTTTGGAGCTGGGGGGCGTTGAGGCAGGCTTTTTCCAGGTATGGTGACCTTCACCCCCTCCAGCTTCTCCTGTCTCCTCCTCTCCAGGTCGTGTCTCAGATCTCCGGGACCTCTCATCGGCTGCTGGTTCAAACCCTGCCAGCACAACATCTCCACGGTCAATAATCATCAATAGCTATCCATCTCCAGTGGTTGCTGACTTCAAAAGGGAGCTGTTTCGTGACCTGCACAGATCCAAATCCTTCAAAGAGCAGTCCGTTGTCATCAAGCATGGGTTTGAAGTTGAGGCTGAAGCCCCTGAAGATGCCAAAGGGAGAGAAATTAATATGACATTTTCATCTTCTGAGGTGCCGCTCCCGTCTCTCATCATATAACACACCGATGTGCACTGAATCTCTTATCCAATGTTAGCGTCTCTGTCTCTCCTTGGTCGTCTTCCTCTTCTTCTTCTTCTTCGGTGTAGCCGCCTTTTTGTGGCGCTGAGAAGCGCTCGTTCAGTGTGACGCTATCGCCTTTGAAATAGAGCTCTTCAACACACACACACACAGAGGAGAGTTGTGATTTATCCGGTTTATAAATTGAAATAACTAATTTTTAATTCCTCAAGGGTAAAATTCAATTTGAGATTTTACGTTTGAGATTTGATGTTGTAAAACACTCAATCACTCACCCAGCTGTAAATCACTACCATAACTATCCAGCAGAGGGAGTCCTTTAACATGCACGTTTCAATTTGTGGAACTCATCTTAACTTCCCAAGTCATTTGTTTGTGATTTATATCTTTGGTGGTTTTTGGCATATTTCCGCACACAAACATTAAACTTGGATCTATTCCCGATAAATGCACTATGCAAATTCAAATCTGTGCTTCATGTGTGGACCTTTGACATGGTGCACCAGCGTGATGATCTCCTGGGCAAACGTCCCTTTGTGCATGGCCGTCTCTCGGTACGTGCCGGAGTGCTCCAGCATGGGCAGGAAGTCCAGACGCTGGCGGCCGACGTTGACCAGGTCGAAGGAGAGCTGCCTATCGGAGGAGTAACACAGCTGGCTGCAGGGGAGGGGGGGAGAGGGGGGGGGGGGTTAGGAGCCAGCTGCCAAGGCGCCATTTGTTTAAGGGTGATAGAAGTTAGCTTGGATTTATATTTTGCTTCCACAAACCATATATGATTACACTACAAAATTTGACATAAACAAAAAAAATTACACATTTTTTGTTTATTCTGTTTTTTTTGTTCAATTGAATAAGATAAACAGAATCTTTACCTTACCCAACAAACTTACCTTACGTTGGAACATTTTCATGACTTCCACTTTTGCACACAATAAATTCTGCTTAAATTATTGTTGAAAAAAAAACAAACACTTGTATTGTATCAAAATAGTTCCACACGAGTTAACGGGCTTTAATTGTAAGCCTGAAGAGGAGGGCGTCCTTTGCTAATTACACAGGTGAGTCAAAGTCTGGGTGAAAGTTCACACTTCCTTTCTTGTTTGATCCAGTCAGAGTTCTGATCGGACTCCAGAAATGTCGAAGGAATTCTTAGTCAAGCACCCGGGAGAAGTATTCCCGCTCTCAGCCAGCCTCATCTTCCTGTTCAATTTCATCCCAAAGTTTTCCATCACGGATCTTTTATTGGAGCCACACTGGACCAAACTCCCACTGGACCACAGCAATGAGGTGCACCTTTTCACCCCAACGTCTGAATAGTTGGTATTTCTTCTTAAGCTGCAGTTATGTTCCGAGGTTTCCAGTTTCCTAAATTGGCACAACCAATGGATTTACTTTCTCCTCCAGCAGCAAACAATCGTGTCCACAAGCTTCGGTTTGTCCTTGGTTAATCATGCTCATGGCCATTTCTTCATTGGCCCACCAGAACTTCATCATGGTCATTCTTCAAAACATTTTCTCTTGACATATTTGATTCCCATGGATCTTTATTTTCTTGAATTGTTCACCTGAATTCTTTTTTAAACTCATTCACTCCAAGGTTTCAACGTCTCCTCGCTAACAGCACTGATAGTGATTCAACTCCTTCATTGATGAATATCAATTTTCATATCCATGCTCTTCTTTAAGGTCCCTGTTGATGCTTGCAGCAGCTGCCTCCAATCAGAAGTCCTTTTCTGCCACAAAATCAGTCTTCTCATCCATTAATGTTCCGCATTCAAGATATCTCTCACATCCTCGTTAGCTGTTGTCCATCCCAGAGTAAACATGGTCCGAGATAAATTTGTGGTTCATTCCACAAAACATATCGAACAGTAGCATTGCTGGAGCAATTCTCTTCCAATCAGGATGACAAACACTTCCTGACAATTATATTTCACTGGCTGATGTCCTTTCTGCTCCTGTTTCCATACCGATAACACCAATGTGGACGACATTTACTCCCATTTATTTGTGTGGTTGAAATATTCCAGATCTTTTTTGCATTACAGCGCAAAAATTTCCACCACCATCTTGACTATCGTGCATTTCTTCACAAGTTAGTGCAGAAAAATGTCAAAGATCTTGATATTGCTTCTTATAATTTATCACCAACATCCTCCAGCTTTACTCAACTTCCCTTTGCGGTTGCATCAGGTAGCAGATGTTTCCTCCCTCTGTTTATTAAAATTTGTTGCATGAGTCTCTTCCAGTCAGAAAGCCATTTGTAGCAACACATGAATCAGAGGCAGCAAGTGTGACCTTTGCTTCACATAAATGTTGAGGGATATCTTCAGCGTTGGAGAACTCATGATTCATCCTGTCCACCAATTCATCAGTCAGATTCAAATGTGAATAGCTCCAGATCTTCTTTTGGCATCTTGAACATACCAAACCTAAAATTGAGGAATGGCCAACTGCAACACTCAGCTGTCTTCTAAAGTAGGTGGTTATTCCAGGTGTCTTGCCTCCTGGCGGAAAATATTGGCAGTCCATCAATGTCTGGTACAGGTTTTTTTCCCCAACAAACCTTTTCTGGATGTTCTTGGCTTCAAATACATCTGGCTGTGGGTGCATGTCTCTTCACAACCCCATGCCTTCAATGATCTGGGACTTCCAAAAGGTGCTTGTCAAAAATAGGTGAGGGACCGTTTGCTCCTGTCTTGAATCCATCAGTTAGTTTCATCTCCTCAGGATCTTCTCAAAGAAATCTTCTCTTCTATCCACGTTTTTCATTCAAGACAAATTATGATGCTCCACTATGATACTCTTCTGCAAAGCACTGTTCCCATTTCAACAAAGTCTTCAACAAATGGTTAGAGAAGATTCTGTCAGGTTGCACTTGTTCATAGAGCAAATCTTTCCACGTTTTTCCAATGCACATGGACAAATAGGCAATAAGCCACATTGACCAGTTTGTTTACAGCAGTAATGCCCGAATCCCGGTCAGCATCTTCAGAGTGTGACATTGTGTCTTCTCTCATCTCTGTAGCTTCAGATGGATCCTTGGTTTTAAAATCTGCTCCCAGGGAAATCTTCTCTTTTCGGTGACGTTTTCCACATATTTCCATTGACGTATTCCACACAATACAGCCAAAGCACGTTAGGGTTTCAGATTTCCCCGTATATTTCCATGTCTTCAAACAGTAAACCGAATGGGTCACGTTATGAGAGTTTCCTTCCTGTGAGTGACTTCATCGAGAAACATTGAGCCATTCCAACGGCGCAAGATAATTGGTAGATTACTTTCGCTTTGGTGCCTCACATACTCGTGAGATTTGTGATTTTTACGAGTAAACTCAATTCTGGGTTCAATAAGTCCCGTAAGAAGATGATGCATTCTCTGTCCATCTGCAGGTGTTTTTTCTGCTCTTCCTGCAGTTTCCCATGAGTTCTGAAAAGAGTGTCAACTTTCACCCCTCACCCTGCATAGCTTTTGATTAAAAATAACTTACCTTTTTTGTGATACGGGCCGGCTCATGTCCACTTTGATGGTGAGCGTTTCCTCCGTTACAACAGTCATCTTATTGGATTTCTGATCGGTCCACCCCTTCTCCCTCTGGTGGGGCATTTTAGGGTCCAAGTTAGCCCTTGGTGGTTGTCTGTTGAGACCTCTGGGTCTGTCAGGCTCCCACTGTTGCACTCTGTCCTCCTTTGCCCAGTTGGTCTTCTCATTAATGGCATCTTCACAACCATCCTCCCTTTGGCCTCTGTATACTGGTCTTTGTTGTGGAACATCTTGGTACCTCTGCTGCGATTGCTGAAAGTGCGGTTGACTCTTGAGCGGCCCCATCTTTCCTCTGTGGTTACGATCAAACCTATCTCTCTCTGGACGAGAGTTGTTCATGCCTCTCTTGTTTGAGGGGCCACCTCGATTCCCATACATCATGGAGTTTGGCCTATCCTGTGGCGGGGGGCTCCTCCTGTTTTCATGATAATCGGAGTCTCTCCAATTGTTTCGAAAAGGGCTTCCTCTTGTGTCTTCTCGTACATCTGGCCTGCTGTTTGGCGTCCTGGAGCGCTCCTGCATGGAGCTCATTGTACGGGGACTCCTCTGCCGATCAAAGTCAGGGGAGCGATCACGGCGACTGTCAAATGGCTTCCACCCAGATGGCCCTTCACTGTCCATTCTGCGGTGGTTATGGTCAATGACAAATGGTCTCGAGTGTTGAAAACCTCCGCGCGGTGGGCCCCCACGGGGACCTCGTCCAAACCCATCTCTGGTTCCCACTGAGTAACGCTGTTCCCCAAACTCCTCCTTATTTCTGTACCTGTGATGGCATAAGAGGAGGTGACATGGTTCAACAATGGCACATGGAAAGCTGAATCTTCTGATGTTCAAAAAGGCCTTGGATTTATCTCGGCACAGAGAATATTTACCTATCGTCAATGTGAAGAGTGTATTAAACAGTGATTATTACAGATGGCTAGAATAAAATAAAGAGAGCATGCAATAATTGTCAAGTATTGTGAATATTTGCAAAAACATGCAGTATTTGTTACAGTCGGATGGCCGCAAAGAATGAAAGTTAATGGGGAATTTTGCTGTGAAGAAGGAAAGAAAAGTGGGATCCTGTGATTTCTTGGCTCCCCTGAAGAAGTGCATCAAATCATTTTGCTTAAAAATTACCCAAAGTGATCGAAGTCATCCATTTCTCTTCTTTGCCTTTTAGGAGGGGGGCTCCTCTCCTGATACAAGTTCTCCCTTTGTCGTTCTCTGTTTGGACCCTGCATGATCCTCCTTCCTCTTTCCCTGCCTGCTCCACCTCTAAAACCACCCCTTGTGGGCGAACTGAAGTCTCTGAAGCGTCCTCGGCTTCCTGGCCGCGGCGATGGTGGCAACCTTTCCCTTTGCAAGCGCAGAGGAGAATGAGGCGATCGCACCCTGTTATCAAAACGCTGAAAGTCTTCTCGAAATGGTCCTCTGTGTCGGTCTCCATCTGGTCCTTCATCACGTGGCGGCGAGAACCCTCGGTCATCATAGTCCATCACATCGTGACGGGGTGACAGTCTACGGCGGTAGGACTCCTCCCGGTTGCGGTGATGTTGCTGGCCAAACTGAAAATCATCCGAGCACGGCGAGGGTCTGCTCTGGCCGTGTGGCGGCAGATCTTCCTTAAAGTAGTCTCTGTGTTCTTTCTGACCTTCTCGGGAGCGGTGGCGCCTGTCCATCAGGCTTGCGTCCAGTGCTGCGAGAATTTTGTCCGGGTTAAAATCGGGCTCGTCCCATGGAAACCTGCTGAACATAAGAGCAAAAAAGACACAGATGAGATGAATATTCACCGTTAAAACATGTCAACTACATGTGATGTCGTCTGTTTTATACGTGACGTCACAAGAACATGTAACTACCTGTTACGTGGAGATCGAGACCTCGGTCTTGACATTTCCCAACCTTCAAAAGGGGGGATAAAATTATTATTATTATTAATTTTATAATATATAAAAAATATTATTAATTAATATTATTATTATTATTATTCGTTGCGTGACATTCCTTGCAATTACGGTAAAACGATGCAAACACTATGTTTAGGAACCAGCAACCGCACCTTGCTATTCTATAAAGTTTGTTTTGGAACAACACTTGATGCTATGCTAGCAGGCTAACGCTAGCAGGCTAACGCTAGCAGGCTAACGCGGAGTAGCGGCGCGGTGGTCGCGGTGGTTCTTACCTCCGACCCCCGACCCGCGGCGGCCTGCGACGGGCGAGCTTCACCACAACACAGAGAAACACAGCAAACACGCGATATAACACTTTTTACAACTTAATTCTGGTTTATTTAGACACAACACTCGCTGGCGCCGCCGCTGGAGCTACAGAATATGGTGAGTGGAGTCGCTGCTTCTTCTTCTTCGTTGGTGTTCATTAGCGGCGGCCAAGTCATTTGAACGCGCAACACCGCCACCTAGCGGACTGGAGTGAAACTGGAGTGTAGCTCCGTGGATTTAAAAAACAAAACAAATCCTTTTTAAAAATTATTATGTTTTATTTAATTCTAGTCATCACCTTACAGACATTTAAAGCACAGTTATTACAGTTGAAAGACGCGGAATCAGCTTCTATAAAGAAACTAAAACAATACAATAACACAAAACAAACAATAAATAAACAACAAGATTGATTATTGATTATTATTGATCATTAAAGAAAGTAATTTGGCGGCCCTTTTTGTTTTTCGTGTAGTACTATGTTTCCCACCTGACTGTTCACCAAGAAGTCCCAAGTCTTCTCCTTTAACTTAAAGGGATAGTTCAGATTTTTCTTTACATGAAGTTGTATGGTGTGTGAGGCTCATAATGTCACTCTCACACAATCTGCGAGTTGTTGTTCAAATTAAATTTACATGTAGGAAGTTGTTAAATGGATAGATATCATTTAATATTACAAATGTCACAAAAAAACATAAAATCCTAACAATTATCCCTGTTTGACTCGTTAAGTTCCGTCAAATTCCAGAGGTAACGAGTTTGCCACTTGCGGCAAGTTCGTTTCAAACGGCAGAGAATGAAGAGATTGAGGCCGTTTCAACACAAATTTAGATTTTAACCTTATGTTATTGAATATTATAATTAAACAATTTGATGAATTATGATAAATTATGTTGTAATTGTAATGTAACTTATAACACTACCTGTTACTTTATTTTCCTCTCGTTTTCACCTAGTTATCATGTAGCCTTCACAGTATCATTTCACTGACCTCAGATTTTGATATCTGTCACTCATATGATATGTAATAATGCACTGTTTATGTATCACACACTCTCTTTTATCACACATCTTTCATTTACGCATCGACACAAGTGGCTTGATGAACTTTATTTCTTTGTTTTTCAGCAGTTATCCATGCATCACATCTACAATGATATATTCCATCAAGCTGCAGTGTCACAGAGTTTAAGTAATAGTAGAATAGACATTATGGCCTTTATTTCTGACTTCATACACAAAGGGGACCCAGGAGACCCTCGTACAATGAGTTTTAGGCAGATTCTGGAGAGTAATGGTGGGGAGGATGGGGGCTGACAGGAGTGTAGAAAGACAAAACAAGACGCTGACGGGTGCAGCATTGGCAGGTAAAAGCAGCAGGAGAGCCTCTTTCTTATTTGTAACGACGAGCAAAAAGAGACTCCAGCAAACCATCACCACCAGACGTGTTACCTTCAAGTAAGCAGATTTATATCGGGGGGGAAAATGCACAGATTGAGCTAGAAAGAGGGTTGTTTTTTTTTTTTTTTCATTACCATCTTAGAACACTTCTTCCTGTAAAATGCTTGATTATGATTATGTAAAGTCTGCATTTTGTGATTATATCCGTTATACACATTGCATTTTCAAAGGCTTACTGTAATATTTCTATGACTGTTCAGGCAGAAATCTAAAGGAAAGTTGACAAGCATTTTGGTATCCTGTGCTTATCGGTCTGAGATTTCAAAAACTACAAATCAAGAGTACAACATTTGTGTTTGTTTTCAATGTTGCAGTCGATTGTACAGAGTTTGCTTAACTTTTTTCTTCACTGACTAGCAAGTGTTATTGATGCAACGTCCTTTAAGTGCCATTCTTCCTAATTGCTCCCCCCCCCCCCGCTCTGACCCTTCCGGGTTCTCCACTTCCCCGAGTGAAAAATGAGCAAAAGTGCACATGCTGCATGGATCACAGCCTGCGGGGGGGCGGGGCAGGGCGGGGCGGGGGGGCATCGAGGACGGGGTGTAATAAGAGACAGCACAGAGGTTTAAGGCCTCAGAGGTGATGAGCTGCGAGGTGGTGAACGCCTGTTCTGAATCGGTGAGGTATATTTTAGTCGGGGGCTTTTCCGGGTCCGTATGAGGCGCTGATACGAGCGTCGTCACAGCAATGAAAACACACAACTACTGTAAGTGCACACTACAAACTGCAGCTAGCGTGGTTACAGTCAGTGCCAGACAAATACACAACATACCGTGTCCGTATGGTTGCCGCCCTGCAGATTAAAAACAAAGCAGGGTGGGTTGTTTGTTTTTTTTGACCCCCTCTTCCCCGCCTCACAGGTGTTTAGATGTGTTTTTTCCTCGGGACGTCCAGTGACGAGCAGCGGAGAAACCAAAGCTGAAGGCGATATGTGTTACAGGTGGACAGCGGGGTTATAATATCAGTTGTTGATGGTTTCTCCAGTGTGCAATGACTGGAAATTTACAGCAGAGTGAGTTTTTTTTGTTTGTTTTTTGTTTTTCTGGAGGAGAGAGGACGTCCCACACACACCGTCACAGCTACAAGCACAGCCATTGAACAGCTCCACTAGCTAGTCCTCACTGGAGGTGCTACGCAGGATTCACATAACAGTGTTTTTTCTTCTTCTTCTTCTTCTTCTTTTTTCTTTTTTATAGAGTCCTTCGGGATGAACTGCTACAGAGCCGCTCCGTGTCCCCGCCGCCACAGACGCCACCGCCCGCTCGCGTCTATTTACAAGAGTTTTACAAAAGCAGGGATGAGATATTCAATATTTTGTGGCGGTGAAAGATGGGCAACGTCGGCTTTGGCAGGAGGAGATAAAGGCAAAGTGGGCGGGGCTAAAGGGGGACGACGAAAAAACAAGCAAAACAAAAACAAAGAAACGTGTGATCTGTGAAAAGTAGGTTGATATGTGCGCAGTGTCTACAGTGGGTTTTTAGTTTTTTTTTGTGGAATTGTTTGTGAGTCTAAATTGCCCATTTTTCACTGCCTCAAAATGCGCCCGGAAACAGTTTTGCACGTGTTTTGTGGTTTAATACAGATAAGAAACTCGAGTTTTCAGCGGTTTGTTTGTTTGTTCCATGTGAGAAGTGATAATTGCTGTTGCAGACGGAGGTGATGGTCTCTTGGTCTGTGTCTCCCGGCTCCTCACCGACGCCCACCTGCAAACAGACAAGTATTTTAAAGACATTTTTTCATTCAGTTGAGCTTTATGTGCTCAAACAGGGTGTTTACAGGAGTCTTCAATACCTTTTTAAAACTTTTTCAAGACCTTATCGATATTTTTTAATACCACACCGCCACTTCCATCAGTGACACCTTTTTTTGAACGCACCTATAATAGTCTAGTTTTGTAAATGTTACCAGTTCATCTTTGTTTTTTAATAAACAAACAAACTCACACACTTTGACATTGTTCTGTTTTTTACTCAAACTCTCTTGACAGCTAATTCAGCTCACCTGATAAAGTGCTGTTAGGCTTTTAAATACTTTTAAGGCTCTTAATTTCCCCCCAAATTGATTGATCAATTTTAAATATTTTTCAAGGACACCCTGCCAAAATAGTAGACGCATAACACATTGGAAAAAAGGAGTGTGAGGAAGTAAAACGCATCGAGTCCTGCTTTTTCTCCATCAGTTATTGAACAAAAATGCCTCCATATTTTACAAAAGGGAAGCCGTTTCTACGCCATAATTTAGTGATTTTGCAACGACCTTTGCATGTCAAGAACCCTCCTCAGAACTCTTGCTTTTAATGATTAACTGCAGTCTGTCTTGTGTTGTTTAGTCTTATTTACTAGTTTATTTCTGTCCTCTCAGCTGTTTTTAATGTATTCTGCACAGCGTCTTCAGAAAACCAGCTGTTATTATGATGAATCTCTAACAAAGGGGGGCGCCGGGCTCAGCTGCGTCCCTACCTGTCTGTCAGACGTCCAGCTTGCTGGGCCCGACGCTGTGGATGAGCTGGGACGTCTCGGAGGCGGCGCTGTAGGCTTGGATCAGCAGGTTCTTGTTGAGGTCGCCCACCCCGCTGCCGGCCTGCAGCTTGGGGTAGGGGGGCGTCTCGGCTCCGTGCCGCTGCCCCCGGCCGTGGGCGTCCACGTCCATCAGGTGCTCCAGCTGGTAGCCCTCCGTGCCCTCGGTGACGGGGGAGAACTCCTGCACGCTGGCCTGCTCGTCCCTGGAAACGGGACTGACGGAGACAGATGGAGAACTTACAGAGACGATGATGACAGAGACAAGATGTTTAATTGGTGTGTGAACGCCTGCATCGAGTGCTTTGCTGCTCGCAGCCTCTGTTCGCTCAAACTATAGATGCTCATACAGGGAAGATAAACGATAAAAGATTTGTCTTTTTTTGGACAGAGTGAGACGTCTGAAGTCACAAAGGGAAACCTCTTTGAAAACGGAGCGTGAAGCTCTGCGCTGTGAACGGAGCCCGAAACATCAGAGCGAGCGGCGACGCCTCACCTCACGTCCATGGACTGCACGCCGTCCGACAGCTCGTCCACACACACCGCCTTGTTCTCCAGGGGTCCCAGCATGATGACGGGGGCTTCGGCCGGGGTGGCGGCGTCCTCCTCCAGGGCGATGGCGCCCTCGGCTCTCACCTCAGACGCTGCAAACACAATCAGTGTTACTATACAAATACTGACCAAGCTGCATCTGCCGGAACTTAAATCATGGTTTTTGTCATATTTAAATAAAACAATTGACAAAATAAGCCAATTTGACAGTTAATATATATTTCTTGTAATAGAAATATTCTATTTTATTTAAAAAGTTTGGGTTTTTTAATCTTTTTTTTTCCAATTTTAATCTTACTATTATCTGTTTTTATTTATTTGGGCTTTTTTGTACATGTTTTGTTTCCCTTCTGTGTGTGTGTAGAGATGGTGGGGGGACTGGGGTGGGGGGGGGGTATATTTGGACATTTGTTGAGGGCAACAGCTGTTAAATATCTGTGAAATTGAATGAAAATAAAAGAAAATCAACCTATAAAAGTTAGATTTTTTAAAAAATCCTTTAAAAGATGTTAACCTTACTCTTGTCTGTTTTCATTCATTTTGGGGTTTTTTTGCACCTGCTTTGCTTCCCATCTGTGTGTGTGTAGAGAGGGAGGGGAGACTGGGGCGGGCGGGGGGTATATTTGGACATTTTTTGGCGGCAACTGCTGGAAATATCTTTGAAACTTAATGAAAATGAAGAGAAAATCAACGTATAAACGTTCGACTGTGTGCAGTCTGAGTGTAGCAGGTGAAGCCTCGGTGATGACTCATCATGTGGGAACATTTGGGTCACAGAGTTCATCAGTTGCTGCAGTATTCTCCTCCTCGTGTGTGTGTGTGTGTGTGAGAGACCATCAGGAGGCGCTGTTCTCCTCCCCAGCTCAGACTGCTGAGTCACACTGCAGCTGTGAGGCATCACACACACACACACACACACACACACTCAGACACAGCTGGTTATGATGCAGGCAGAGCAGGTTTGGGGAGAAATGACTCAGAAATGGAGTATTTACATTCGGCCGCAGCACCGGGCGGAGCCTCCACTTCACTCTTGCGCGTCCTCTTCATGATCTCCTCGATTCTCTGTGGAAAAGCAGAGAAGCAAACCTCAGAAAGATGTCGCCACCACGTGGTTCGGGGGCTTCCGGGCCGGCGGTGGCACAGAGGTCGTCCCGGGAAGCTTCCCGTCGGATCACATCACAGGCCGGGCGGCGGTCGATGAGTCCCGCTCGCCCGAGGAGGCGGCTAACCGAGCGCGGACGCTTTCAGCTGGCAGGAAAAGATGCTTCAGCACTTCATTGCTTATGGAGCGTCCGCCCTCGCACGCCATGTTGGCTTTCAGGGGTTTTTTAAGGCTTTTCAAGACCTTCTGGGTGTTTTTTTAACACCTCACCGCCATTTCAAGCCGTGACCGTTTCCATCAGTGACACAGTTCACACTTTTAGTTCACGATGAAGACAACAGCCCACTTTCATGCAACAGAATTCAAATCATTCTGAATTTCTAGTCTAGTTTTTGATGTTACCGGGTTATCTTTGTTTTTTAATGAACTTTTACTATGTTTTTTTTGGACTCAAACCCTTTTGTCAGCTAATCTCTCCCTCGTAACCTCGTAAAGTGGCGATGAAGACCCAAAATTTGGTTTATCAACTTTTAATTCTTTTCCAGACCCCGCGGACACCCTGGCTTTAACAAGGCGGGGTTTAAACCGAATGCTTGTGACCTTGGAAACGGCAGGAGAAATGAGGAGAAAACCAAAACCCCTTTTCCTCAAATCAATAACGGGAAGAAACTCGAGCGGGAATGTGATACGAGCTCTGTGCTATTTTGACAACCTCAGCTTCTGATTGTTCATTTCTAATCATTTGTCTGTATATACATTTACACACACTTTATAGTTTAAATAGTGATATTTTTTTCTTCTTTGTTTGTATTTAGTTTGCTTCTCTTGCTGTTGCTGCAGTGTGATTTCCCAGGTTTGGATCAATAAAGTCATCTATTCTGCTCCATTCTATCTCCTGCTGCTGCTGATTGTGATGCGTCTCTCTGCGACAGTGAGGTACCTTCTTCCTCTGCAGCCTCTCCTGCTCCTCCTGGATGTGCAGCTGCTCGCGCTCTTGTCTCTTCCTCTCGGCTTCTCTCTGGGCTCGCTGGAACGCCTCCTCCCTCTGGATAAAAAAAATATATAAATTAATAAATAAAAATCACATCGATTTCCGCTCAGCGTCCGACCACACAAAGTCCAGACGGCAGAAGCAGCAGTGATTTGATTCCCGGCGGTCTGACCTCCTTGTCCAGCTGATCCTGCATGTCCTTCCATCGCTGCTCCTTCTGCCGCCTCTCCTCTTCCTCTCGGCTCCTCCTCTCCTCCTCCCGCCTCACTCGCTCCTCCTCGGCCTGCAGCGCCGCTCTCTCCTGCTGCTCCCTGGCCTCCTGCTGCCTCCGCTGCTCCTCCTCAGCCCTCAGCCTCGGGGGGGGAGAACAGGAAGTTGAATATTCAATGAATGGAGAAGGAACGAGAAGCTGAAGTGAACACGCACACACACACACACACACAAACTAGGGCTGATTTTTAAACTATGATATTAAGATATGGAATGAGACCATGTTGTTTACATCGATTATGTCCCTATATCTTACATTTGTTATAAAGGAGAAGAAAATCTGTATTTTCATTTGAATAAACCATTCAGTTGTCAAACTAAATTTGAAAAATTGGCAGATATTTGACTTTTCTTATATTTATCTTAAAAAAAAGATTGGTCTATTCAATTTTAGAGGCTATTTTTAATGTCAGATATCTTTTTAATGTGCACCTTACATGGAGCTTTATTATTTCAAAAAAGTATTTAAATTGTTATTTGAACAGCCGAGTTTGAACCTGGTGAAGAAACCTATTTATTTGTGTTTGCAGCTGTTCATTGAAACGGCTGCTTTCAATAAAACTACTTGTGAAATGTCATATTTGAC
>CAESWR010000702.1:67833-81682 GCA_903171835.1 Mullus surmuletus | reverse complement strand
ACACGGATGGTTCAGTACCTCCAGTTTGTGGAAGCTCCCACAATTTCCCTCAACCTGTTTCGAACTGGAAAACACACAGAAGGGACAATCAGATTGTGTGGGCTTGTGTGTGTGTGTGTGTGTGTGTGTGCGTGTGCGTGTGTGTGCGTGTGTGTGTGTGTAGGTGGGCGGGAGAGTGCATATCACATTCACCAGAAACTGAAGGATAACTGCTTCATGCTGTCTCTGCCAGAGCAGTTAGAGTAACATACTGTTTCATTGATCAAAAATAAGTTAACCCATTATATGTTCAAATTGTTGCCAAATATCTGTAATTTTACGAATTTATGTCCAAATTACAGTTAAACTGAGTTGTCAAGATATGAAAAACGTCATTTAAATGTTGTGCAGGTTTTTCTCCTCCATGACTCTGAGACAACAACAAACAGCAGAGACTTTAAGTCCAGCGAAGGAACAGTCATTTGGGAAACACCGTGGCTCAGCACCACAGGTAGAAGAGAAATATAAGAATGAAAAGGCGCAACCAGCTAATGGTGCAATTAGCCAAACTGTGGAGCAGCAGGCGGAAGTAAAGTCCAGCTGCAATAAAGCGGAATAACATCCAGACGTATGAAAAGGAGCCACAGGTGCAAAGTGAAAGCTGCTGTACATAAAAGACAAATAAACTTTAGATAAAGAGTCTGTGTGACCAGTCAGGGAAACAAGCAAGACAGAGCTGATGTGCAATTAGAGCGAATTATAAGCGAATTACAGTGGTTTTGATAGTTAGGATTTGTCTCGGTTTACCATTCGACACGTGTAAAAGTGGATTTCCTGTGGGGAAACAGGGGAAACAGTCAGGGGATGAGGGTGGTGGCAGGGCAAGGCCACTACCTCTGGGCGTGATTCACACACACAAAAAGAGTGTAACACAAACGTACATTCCACTCACTTCAAAGGCAGACTTCATTTCAATGGATGAGTCTCGCCTCATTGACAGTGTGACCATGAAATGTGTGTGTGTATGTGCTCAGAGGGTTTTTGTGACTCAGAGGTGGTTCACACGTACTCAATGCTGTGTATTTTCTTTGACCTGTGCGCCGTCTCAAATGCAGGTGAAGGTTCAAGTAGAGGCCATCTTACCTTCAGCCATGTCGGGCGCTTTGCCCTGCTTCACCCCCGAGCAAAAGGTCCGGCTCCTCAGGGACGTGGCTGAGCGGAGCAACAGTAACCTGCACATGACATAACACAACAAACATCAACACAGACACGTCTTCAGGGGCTCCAATGGAAACTATACGGACCCCCCCTTTCTAATTATAACCATGAGAGGACATCTGAGCCCTCTGACATCCTGGCAGCTCTTTGACAGAACAGCTGAGCGGGGTGACAGATTGTGTCTGGCAGGCTGCATCGGGTCAAACCCGGGTGGCGATGTGTGATACTTTCTTTAAGAATGCATCTGGGCTCAGCTCAGGAACAGTAATAGTAACAAAGATATCATTACTAAGTCACAGAGGAAAACACATTGAAAACACCTGGAAAACACATTGAAAACACATTGAAAACACATAGGGGGAAAAAAAACTACAATATAATGAAGGTTTTACAGATGTATTTTCATTATTACATATACATTTGTGTGAGTTTGCAGGGATCCACTCAATGCATGTACTTGTGATCCTGACCCGCCCTTTATGTACACATAAACACATGCTAACCGGTATTAAATGCATTAAAAACAGGTATTATTGGGCACAAACCTCGGTGAGAGCATCGTGGTGTCTGAGGATTACAGAGCTAAACCTTTGCGGTCCAAAGAGAAACAAAAAGTCGCAGTAAAACGCGAAAAAAACCCCGATTTTCTCTCGTCTTCAGAGCGAGAACACGCAAGAGAAATCAGTGTGAGGATGATTTCCGGGTTCGCGCTGCGCCCCGCCCACTCGCTGATGACGCAGTTCCTGTCTGTGAGTTGTTGCTGCCCCGAGGTTGGACTGTCAGGCGTTGGTGCAGGTTGGCAGGCCGCATCCTTGAACTGACGTGACCCTTTCAGAGAGTTAGAGAATGTTCAACAAAACTCGATATTCTGGAGCGACAAGACAACATATTTCTCCTCACTGAGCCCGTCCCACCTTCAAGTCCAATGTTATTGTCAACTATTTCCTTATTCTGCACTTTCTTATGAGTGCACTTAATTCTCACCCTTATAAAACAGAACTCAGATATTGCAGCTGTGTTCAGATACTGCAGAGACTCAGAGCACCACATACTATTTGTGAGCTGTAAAAGAAGCAGCATTGCCTCGTGTCACCCCGCCGACTGTGAGGTGGGAAATTCCACTTGTGTAGCTGGTGTAATTACTGTCTTTATGCATAATTATGGTGCAACAAAAGTCGTAATTAAGAGACTTTTTTGGCAATTTTGCACTCAACTGCAATGTCTCTCTCATGCTATTCTCACATTTGATCATTTTAAAAATTATCTCACATTTCCCTGGATGTTGAAAATGCATAGAAATAAACTAGGCCACCATTAACATAAGACATGATAAGATACTATCATTTATAAGATACTATCATTTATGCATAATTATGGTGTAAGAAAAGTCGTAAATAAGAGACTTTTTGGCAATTTTGCTCTCAACTGCAATGTCTCTCTCATGTTATTCTCACATTTGATCATTTTTTAAATTATCTCACATTTCCCTGGATGTGCTTGTTGAAAATGCATAGAAATAAACTAGGCCACCATTAACATAAGATATGATAAGATACTACCATTTACAGGATACTATCATTTATGCATAATTATGGTGTAAGAAAAGTCGTAAATAAGATACTTTTTGGCAATTTTGCTCTCAACTGCAATGTCTCTCTCATGCTATTCTCACATTTGATCGTTTTTAAAATTATCTCACATTTCCCTGGATGTTGAAAATGCATAGAAATAAACTAGGCCACCATTTACATAAGATACTCCTTTATTATTCTCACAGATTCAGATTCACCCTCAGATTCGCCGCGTTTCTTTTAAATCTGCATGAATTAGTGATCATATTAGTGATTATAATTCGGTGTTTGGATGAGAAATCACTATCAGGATCGATTCAGCGTCGTTATTCGGGGAAAACAGGTCTGAAAAGTCCCCCACCGGAGCTCCCCTGACAGCACCAAAACACACAACTCACGTGAGCGCTCCTCTGACCCAGATTGGACGGCGAACGGCGCGAGGCCTCGCGCTGATTGGCCGGAAACCCGAGCCCCGCGTGGACACCGACCAACCGCATTCCGGCGCGAGCCGCGCTATATAAGGCCGATGTAAACAAAGAGGGGGCAGTTGAACGGCAGCGACCCAGCCGAGGGCGAGCTTTGCTGGATGTTCTTGTCTCCACGAACGCGTCCGGACCAGAGGCTGACTGTGGGGGTAAAGCCACTCGGAAGCGAATGAAGAAGCTTCTCATCTTCCACTTCACGTACAGAGGACTTCGAACGAAAGGAAAGAAGAGTAAAAGAAGAAAATGGAGTATAAATTACGGAAGGCTGAGCCAAAGGACGTGTCTGATATCTTACGACTGGTGAAGGTAAGGCCCCGGAACCGGCACCGGCACCGGAACCACTTAAACAAAAAACCCACTGTGAAACAACAAGGTTCTCCTCGAGGCGAGGGTACGGGGCGGCAGGTGGGACACGTCCGCGGGAAGTGCGAGTGTGAGAGCAGCCTTTGTTTACTGGCAAACGACTCACTTCCGGCTGCCTCACCGTCCATGTTCTCATCGGAATGTTGTCACAGCTGCGTCACTGGGCCGCAGCCTCGTCTGAGAGGGAACACAAGTGTCACACTGATCTTATCCAGGCCATCCAAAACCGTTGGCAAGGCAACAAACCCAGGATATTTATGATAAATCATCTTATAAAGTGAAATGTTTCTATTAAAGTACATATTTTGGTCACGATTACACGAAAAATCTGCCTGTTTGGTCTCAAGTCAAGTCACTAATCAATCCATTGTTTCTCTCATCGTTCCAGGAACTTGCAAAATATGAGGAGATGGAGCATCAGGTGACACTGACTGAGAAAGGTGTTTGTTGTTGTTTGTTTCCCTTCCTGCACATGTCAACTAATCCATTGTCTGGTCGTCTCTTAACACGTCTTGTGCTTCACTTCCTCAGAACTCCTTGAGGACGGATTCGGTGACACTCCGTTTTATCACTGCATCATCGCTGAAATCCAAGGAGAGAACAGCAGTGAAGGTGCGGAGGCAAACATTCGAAGCTGGTTCGCACCTTGGAAACTTGTCGACTCTCTGCCATCTGACTGTTTGAGCAGCGACACAACCGCCACTTCCTCCTTTCAGCACTATCACACTGAACATATAGCTGCTTGTTTTGTTTGCGGTCGGGTCGCTCAACTGAAGCCAGTTTGCAGACGCTTCCCCTGCTGCACACCTCGGCACACGTTGCTCATGACTAATGCATGAAGGCAAATATTTGAGGAGTAGTACCTCAAACATGGCCGGTAAACGGATCCGGAAGTAGCTCTGGGCTGGAACTGCCTGTTTTATACCTGAAACCTCATGGTTGCTTGTTTTTGATGATGTCTTGAAGGTAAAGCTGTGCTCATTTGACTCTTATTTATAACAGATCCGAAGGTGGTGGGCTTCGCCATGTACTACTTCACGTATGACCCTTGGATAGGCAAGCAGCTCTACCTGGAGGAGTTCTACGTGATGGATGAGTACAGAGGTGAGAACCTACACCACACGGACCTCCACGCTGCTGCTCCACATCTGCTCTTTTACTCACCTTTGTGCTTTGTGTGCAGGCCTGGGCATCGGCTCGGAGATCCTGCGGCGGCTCAGCGACGTAAGTACCGTCCACGCAGGAACAATTAGAGGAAATGTATAGTGCACGCACACTCGCTCACTTTAAAGGCAGAGTCCTTGTTGTCGGTGGGTTTAATGATCAGAGCACTCACCTGCTCTACAGAAGAAGAGGCCAATAAAGCAGGCTCTCTGCACGGCCATTAAAGGCGTTCAAAGCTTTGAATTAACGACCCCAAACAGGCCTAAAAAGGCCTTAAAAGTCACAGTAGCGCCGTTATTCTGTACAAACCACCATTGCGCCGCAGGAAGCTGCTGGAACAGGAAACAGAAAAAGCACCAGCACAAGAATAGAGCCGCAATTAAGAACATTTGAGCAGACGAAATTAGAAACGGCATCACTTTTAACACGCTGGGAACCAACACCAATAACAACAGTGGTGACATTTATCTTGACTGCATCTTCCACATGGTTTCATAACCTCAGGCATTGTGTTTGAAGTCAGCCATCTAGGTGTGTGTGTGTGTGTGTGTGTGTGTGTAGGGTTTCCTCAGAGTTGTAACCGCCTGCCTCCTCTCTGCCCTCCAGCTGGCGATGAAGACGCGCTGCAGCGGCATGCTCTTCGTCGTGGCAGAGAACAACGAGCCGTCCATCCAGTTCTACAAGCGCCGCGGCGCCGAGGACCTCTCTCAGGAGGAGGGCTGGAGGCTCTACAGATTCGACAAGAGCAGCCTGGTGAAGATGGCCACTCCGGGCGAGGAATGAGGACCGGGTGGCGGCGGCGGCGGCAGCGCCAAGAGTCCGAGCAGACAAAGCGATGAAAAAGGGCAACATAGCATCTAAGTGCTATATCGTTTATGTGTAGTTATTAATTAGTTTGGCTTCTTCTTTGCCGTTTTTAATTACTTATGCATCTGAATCATTCAATCTTTAATTCTTAAGAGCTTTAGTTACTGTGCATCATCACTTATACTCACGTGATCTGCAATAAAACAATATCTGACCTCACCGGCTTACTGGTGTCTCCTTCTTCATTCCAAGAATGGTTTTCCTACGTAGTTCTTCCCTTTTCTTCAATTTTCGATGATTCACCTTAAAGCTCATGAAAAGGAAACTTTTTGTACCACAAAATATTAGAACATCACATGAGAAATGTACATCTGAGTGGGTCACTTCCACTTCCCTGATCTGCATGCGTTAATCACACATGACGGCACTAACACATTTCAGTTCCATTTTATTCTTGTAACAATCGCTTTCATTGAGGAGAAAACTAAAAACAGATAAATCACATTCAACTTGTGATATGAACCAGCAATTATAATACATGCGTGTTTCTCCTTTAAGAGTGAAGTTGTGTTAATATCTATGAAGGTTTATTTTTTTTAGTGTTTATTTTTCTTCAGAGTCAAAACCACAGCTGATCACTTTGGGGACAGACGTGTTTACACTGAGTTTTTAGACTCAATATCCTGTTAAACATTAATCGGCTCTTCCACAATATTCTAATAAAACCCAGAAGCAGCGAGGGCAAGCAGCCATTTCCTTCCCGGGAACAACGGCTGCAACGGCGGCCGGCATCGCAGTTTTCTCCCAGAGAGAACGACTAAAAAACGACTTAAAAACCACCCGATCATTGTGATTTCACGCTCAATAAACATTACTCTGATATCCAACCTCAAGAGGAATCCAAATGAGATAAAGTGGTGCTGTTCAGGCTTAAAGAGCGCAATTGTGAGGAGAATTACGACTGTAAAAAATGTCAATGACGGAGGATAAAAGGCCTTTTTTTTAGAAACCACATCACTCATGGATTGCGATCGTGGGCTCTATTGCAAAGAGCGCCATTACTCTAGTGTTGTCTGCGCGGAAAATCAAATATGACAACCTGCTTCCATGCAGACGTTTTGTTGGATGTGCAGATGTGTAAACAGGAAGCACACCAGACTGAGCGAGGATGGGCACACACACACACACACACACAAAAATCTGCACAGTCAGGTGTTGTTGTCGACTCTGAGGTACAGACCAGACAGAAGACATATTTTGTGGAGAAAAACCTCAGAGGCCGACGGCTGTGCAGCGAATTCTCCACATATTTGCCAAGTATGCCTGCCCCCCCCACCCCCACCTCCCCTCCACACACACACACACACACACACGCACACACTCCGACTTGGGCATTTAAGGATTTGAAACTTGTTTTGTTCCTCTTTGCGGGATCTGCGACTGTCTGACACGCAGCATCCGTGTTCCTCCCTCTCGGATTGATTCCACCAAAGCAGAAAGTTGCTGACGGAGCCTTTGTGGAGCTTTGATGCTTAAAGGTCTGAACAGGCTTTGAAAGCGTCAGAGAAAGAGTCGAGTTTCACGCCTGTGAGGCCCAAAGTGCTGACGCTTTAATTACATTGTAAAATCACACAGAATATGTACAGCGTGTCGGACCATGAGCACATTTTCAAGTAACTCAAGCTCCGGAAAGACACGAAAAAAAGCCCGGCAGCGTCACAATGAGACGCAAATACACACGAGAAACACAACGTATTGGACAGTGCAGACAAAGGAAAGGGTCTGGTTGGTTGGCTTTTCTGGATAAATCTCATCTCTCCAAATAAACAGGAAGAGTCGGATCATCTGTTCCGCCAACTTTGTGCCTCACGAATGTTTCAGACAGAGGAAAATGATGAATTCATGGCCTTGTTTGAACAATAAATAGCCTGTGATGGTGGCTTTGATGGAATGTACAATGACTTATATTAGTAGCTTATAAGTGAGTCTCTCATTCAAGTTCATATATTTATTCTGTCACGCTGCTCTCAAACAAAGGGGGAAGGAAGTGAGCGAACGCGGCACGAATACGACACAATTGGTATAGCTGACGTCACTGAGAACTGAGGGGGCCGGTGAAGGGGGGGGGGGGCTCAGCTTGCCTTTTGGCTCAGGAAGGTCTAAGGAGGCACCGGGAGTTTGAGACGCCAGACACACACGCATTCAAAAGCACTTCCAGAACCACCTCTAATTCCCTACACCTTGATGTGATGTGTGTGTTTCAGTGTGTATGAGTTCATCTACAGGTGGCGTGAGAGCGACAGGAAGCGTCACTGAGCTTCATGCAGGAACCAGCCGAGCCCCAACAGCTGTCTGCTCTCCGTCCAGATGTGCGTCTGACTCTCTGCTGGGAATATCTCTGGGAATAAATCATCTCCAAAACCAAGCAGAGGAAATTTCTCGTGGAGCCTCATCACAGAATAACAGTTAATATTCAGCTGTGTGAGTGCGTTCCTGCATGAAGCACAGTGCGGAGTGTGTGCATGTGTGTGTGTGTGTGTGTGTGTGTGTGTGTCTTCTCGCCGTCTCAGCTGCCCGTGTTGCTGCTCTCTGTCCGCTCTTTCTTCTCCGACTTGGGAAAGCAGGCAGAGGAGACACAGAGGTGCAGGTTAGTCGGATGCATTACGCAGCAGCAGCAAACAAACATTGCCGCCCCGGGCACGCGCACACTCACCTTCTTCTTGACAAACGGCGACTCCTTCCATAGATCCTCCGCCGCCGCTCGGCCCTGATGAGCCCAGCTCACCGCAGAGTCCCTGCTCACCTGGTGGAGTTTGGATTTTCAAAGGTGAAGAATGACTGAGAATATCTACAAATATCATCAGTCACTACTTCACTAGCCTGCAGCGTTTCCATGGAGACCACATTTCTGGATTTGGAGTCTAGGAGTCCCGTCAAGGTAAGTTTTGACGACAGCAACGGGGTAAATATATTTGATAGTATGGTTTTAACTTTAAGTAATGGACACACTTAAAGTAAACTAACAAATACGCATCAAAATATAAAGTTCCACGGCTCTAAAAACGGATTAGTGTCATTTATAATATGTGCAGGTATGTTTGCTTATGACAAATATTGATACCGATTTTCATGACAGAGAGACTAGAAAATGTCCAGAAAATTCCTTTATAATGTAATCTAAGAAACATAATACTTATAACACACCAAAATGTTTCATAGTCATACATGGATATGAGCAGGTTAATGCAGATACTATAAATTCCCCCAAATTCCCGTTCATTTCCCCAAATTCCAATGAAAAGTTTGAAAATTCCCTATATTTTGCAACCCTACGTTTGACAGTAAACCTGATTGTACAATGATGTTGGGTTTTTCACTAATTTCATGTGTTGAGTTTGCGGTTTGTGTGCATTGTGTGCTGCCTTGCTGCGTGTTGAGGGCAGAAAGCGTGCGATGCTCGACAACCCAAACCAGCCTGTGTTTTATAATACTTTTCTGGGACCAGAATTGGAGCAGCGACGTCCTGAATCAGCGGCCGCTCACACACAATCTGCAGCATCTTTTATCTGGTGGGTTCACGCGCTACCCCCCAACCCAGCCCTGTCCGTCCCAGTGTGTGTGTTCGGGGTGTGTCTCCGTGGAAATTAACTGCGAAAAAATTCACAGCCAGCATTAGCCGCAGGAAAAGCACAACCCTTTCCTAAAGGGAAACCGCTCGCAGATCAAACGCAGGCGTTAGAGCTGCGTGGAAAGATTGGAGCTGCTCGGTGCGGCTCTGGGCAGCAGAGGTGAGGGTGGGATCTCTCTCTGTTTCCTATTTCAGAGGAGTTTCGACCCACTGGCTCAGCCGAGCGTGAAAAATAACTCCCGACTGCCAACGATCTGCACCTAAAAATATGATAACTGAAGGCAGACGGGGCTCAACTGTTTTCACAGACGTTTCCTGGGAATAAATTGGTTAAAAAATAGAATTAGAGAAGTGGGTCAAACGTTAAACAAAGGCTGGAGGGAGACTGAGAGCTTCCATCTTTGTTTCTGTCACACTTGAGAAACACAGAAAATCACCTAAAATCATTTTTTCTCATCAATTCCAAGACAAACCCTGGTTCTGTGTTTGATGATATCTGGCAATGTGTGGTGTTTAATGTCTGGTTTTTGGGGTTTTTTTCTTCTTTTTTCAATTTTTTTTTTTAAACTTTTGTTGGATTGTATGATCCTATTATAATGATAAAAAGAATCAAATGAACAGACTTTGATTGTACGCACCTTCAGTAAAGATGCGGCCTGCTGAGGGTAAAACATGGAGGCGGTCAGCGCCATCAGTCCGGCTGGAAACAGCACCCGCTTCACCCTGGAACCTGGGAGAGGCAGAGGTCAGAGGAGAATGAGAAGGAGCTGCTGTGAGCCGAAGGACCTGGTGAACCTTCACTTGCTGTTATTGGTGTAATGGTTCATCCATCACCTTGAGTGTTTGGAGCTGGCTGTGTTTACCGAGTGATAACAGGAATCATCTTATTGCGACATGAAGTTCACTTTGGAGCTGGAAAACTACTTCGATAACGCAGGATAACACACATTATTATGAGTTCTTTCACACAGTTGTGTGCTATGACCCGATCTGTGTCTGACAGGAAGTGCAGGTCAGTGGGTACGTGTGAGCCGCTCAGCGTGACCTCACCTTTGGCCAAGTAAATGCCCAGGAGGCCGGAGAAGCCCACCGCCGCCACGCTGGGGTAGAGGTCAGCAGGGGGGTCGCTGAGGAACCGGTACACGTCTGGAGGACACAAGAAGACGTCAGATTACTAAACGGTGGAGTTTAGAGTTTTTACCTCAGCTTTGTTTCACATTATGAGGGAATTTAACTTGAGACGCGTTTTCGATTTGTTTCCTGCAGTTTCCGCACAAATGTAACAATTCCTGCATATATTCATAACACACATTTTCCTTCAGTTTATCCGCCCACGATAGCAAAGAGACATGAAATTCCCACATTCCCGATTCTGAAATCAGCACTCGCCAAATGTGTGTAAAAATATTTTTTGGCGAGTAAAATAATTAGGTCTCTCGCCATTGGTGGGCGAGTGAAAAAGGCTAACTTTGCTATATAATTGCATTTGCATTTCGAATTTCAAATTTGTCCCTCGCTGTCCACCGTCATTTGACATTCATCAGACAGAAGAAGAAATGTGCGGGAGGCGAAGTTAGAAAACCAAAGAAGACGACGGCGACAACGACGACGAGGCGACACATTGCAGGCGTGAAGATTTGTTGGTAAAAGTGGTGATTATGAGGAGTTCAGTGGCCAGTAAAAACATATTATGGCCTGTAATATTAAGTTATGTTTTTTGACCTTTTGTTAAGTGAATTTTATACCCTGGTTTTGCTGCCCAAATGAAAAAAAACGAAACAATTAGAAAGCGGTGGGTGGATTAGCAGCTACTCCAGATGTAGATCAACAACACGGGATCATTTATTCACCAAAACAAACGTGCGTGAGCGAAGCAGCGGCGAACGCGGCCGAGACTGAGACAGAAAGACGAGGGAGCAGCAGAGAGGAATCCTGGTGGCATCACGGAGGAACAGCTTTCCTTTTGTTAGCGGCCGGGATGTGATGAGAGTATGCAATGCTTATGATCGAGCTCAGACAATGAAAGGCTTGTGCGCTCATGTTGCATAAGAATCTGGGCCCTTATGGCGTGTGTGTGTTTCGACTTTGTGCTTTGTGCGTTAAACTGTAACTCTTTTACATACTGATGAAACGCTTCTGCTGATTAAAAACACGGGGTCGTGTGAGAAAAAAGCCACTTCTTGTTCGAGGTTGCTGTTAAAAACAACGCAGTGAAAAGTGAGGGCAGTAAAAAAAAAAACGGATGTCACACGAGTTTAAGGCAGCAATAAACAAGAGAACATATTTCAAATCAGGAAGAGGAAGTGGAGCAGCTTTCTTTTGTGAAGAAAAAAACAAACAAAAAACACCCCAAAAAAAAAACAGATTAGTGGTCATCATCTTGCCTGCTCACCTGTGACTGTTGCCATGGAGGTGTTGATGGTGGGCTCCAAGGTCCTGTACGCTTGCTGACAAAAAAAAAGAAGAAAAAAAGTCCACATGTGAAGTTGAGGGAGGGGCCGTCCTTTTGCTGTTTTTGTTTTTGGCTCTCAGGCATCGATGTTCAGTTTTATAAAAGGAAAGATTCCAAATGCCGAACAAAAGGCCATTCAATCACTGATCGCTGCAGAGCTGCTGACTCGGGGTGGAAGAAAATATTGATATATTGCGGTATTTCCTGACGGGATACAGAATCGATTGTATTGAAACGCTGTACCGATATTTTGTATTTGAGATTTCATCCGCTGTTTGCTTGATGACAGTGGTTTTGTGTTTTTTTTATGGCTCCAACACAGCAGACTCGTGTGTTCTTTATACTGTGAGAGTTTTATTATGGGGGGAAAAATCGGACTATATTTTGCTTATAGTATCCCAATATATCGCAATATACCCTCTCACCACCGCTGTATTGAGATATGTATCTTATCATCAGATTCTTGCCAATACACACCCTTACTGTTGACAAATCTCCATTTCACAAGTCAACTTTTGTAATCAAACATAGATGAACGAGGGGCTCGCAGTATCGCTTTCATAGTAAAAAAGAAAAAAAAAGAAAAAAGGTGCAACGCCGAAGAGCTTCATTTCAGTTTGCAAGGAAAGGAAAAGATGGTTTGGACATGTTTTTGTTGCAACCGTCAAGGTGTCGAGCTGCAGGTGTCGGTTTGAAAAAAGTTACAAAACAGCCGCACATTTACTGTTAAATAACCTTTTCATAACAGTAACTTGTTTTTTTTAAATAAAGGCGAGGTATTTTCACAGGTTACTGACCTCAGCTTGCCCCATTGCAGCCCGACCTGCTTGCTGCCAAAACAAAACACAGGAAAAGGTTTGTTTATTCACACTGTGCTGCAGTTTATCTTCTAAAACAGTACGCTGGAAAGACTTCAATCACATCAGCAGACGTTAATCAGCGTGTGAGCGATGATGGAAAAATACTACAGGATTTTAAGTGACGCTGTAAGTGCACCTGGTGACTTGTTCTGTGATCAATCTTTTATCTAACAATGAGGTCAGAAAGCCACTTATGTGCATTATACATGAAATATGTCAGGGTTTTTTGTTGTTGTTTTATCTGATAGCAGTGTGTTATGTGTTTACATTTGATATAATATATTATATATTAGGGGTGTCCCGATCCGTTCAGCAAAAAGAAAAAAAAAAGGAGTATTAGATTATATCAGCCTGCATCTAAAATCTCTAATAAAAGCACTCCAATACAAGCAGTCCATTCCAGAATCCACTCCAGCATTTCCGGTGGTTATTTTGCACTTTAAATATATCACATTTTTACTTTTTATTGGATTTATTACGGTTATTTTTCAGGGTATTCTAATTAATTTTCTATCTATTCCATTCAATTGTAGGATATTCTTATGTTTAAGGTTCAAATGTATGGAAGTCATTGGTCAATAATAAATGGGTCAGTTTTCCTCATAGCTACTGTTGCTGACTATTGTTCTCTGTTTGAGTAATATCACTTGATCAAGCCTTTTCTAACATTCCATACTACAAAATAAGTCATAAAAGTATGTTTGATTCATGCTGATATCGGATCAGATCAATATTGGTATCGTATCTGAAGTGACAAAGCGATATCAGGACGCCCCTATTATATATTTGACTACAGTTTGGTGCCATACGTGTTTCCCACCGTTGGCCACATGTGGTGTTCTCCAAAATTCACAGTACTTCAAAACAACGTGTTCCTGCCTTGGCACGCCCCTTCTGCTTTTGTGGAGCGAGGCGACCTGGCGGAGGAGACACCGACCTGACACTGGTCCGTGTATGGCTCCGCCCACTTCCTGAGAGATGCCACGCTCTGCTCCACAGGCCCCGCCTCCGCCTCGGCCTCCTCGTACCGGGGCGCCACCTCAGGGGTGCAGTACAGAGATGGCAGCTGGAACACACAGCGTTGCGTCACCTTTCCACACTCAGACCTTTGACCCACTCGGGCACAAACCTTTATCTTATCAATTTGTCAAGTCAAAACTAATGCATTTTATTGTTGTGATCATTTCGGCTGATTTTGATCGTCGTCAAAGGCGACAGTTTGAATGACGGTGGTGAAAAACAAAACTCACATGTTTTGCACATAAACAAACAATAACAGTTCAAAGGTTAGTCCTTTGTGCAGGGGGGGGGGGAGGGGAGGG